>PYAF01003278.1:2889-15128 GCA_007407185.1 Glycine tomentella | reverse complement strand
CTGATAAGAATTAAGTAGGACAGATTACCTTTCGTGAACCGAGGATATTAGAGGCGCAATCTGTTCGAAGGGTCTGACTCGTTTTAATTCACTGCATTTAATTAGTAATTCTGTTCATAATTCAATTGTGCATTCTGCCAAAAATTCTCCCCCCTACACGTTTAAACCCTTACACAGACGACATTTGATCCTTGAGAGATGACCTAGGAGTCACTTCCTAGTACTACACTTAATCTGTATTAATTTGACGGAGTGCGACCTTCGATCACAGAGAGTTCCATTTCAAAATCACATCCAAGCTAACTTGGATAAGCATGAAGAGGCACATCAACTCAAGGATGACAAGGGCTGAATTTTGATGTCTCAAGTCCAATTTAATTCAATAAATTTTAGCACTTGTTAGAAGCAATTCAGTACAAACAAATAACAATTACTGTCTGTATTAATCGATTACAATGTATATGTAATCGATTACGAGTAGCTCAGTTACACAGAGAATCTCGTCTTGACTGTTTTAATCGATTACCATTTGTCTGTAATCGATTATGCAACACTTTGAAAAATGGAAAACCTCTGCGTTAATCGATTACATAACGAAATAATCGATTACTTTGTTCATACATCTATTTCCAGAAGATCAAGAACAAAATAATCGATTAAGTGAACCATTAATCGATTACATAAGACGAAATAATCGATTACTTGGACAAAATAATCGATTACATTCAGTTATTTCCATTTTTTATATAAAGCTATCAAGACTGAATGTAAAGGAGGAATTTTCTGAGATTAATGAAAGCAAAGTTTGTGTGAGAGAGTTTTCTTTCTTGTTCTTGTGTAAGAACCTCTTGTTTCTTATCAATAGCTTCAAGCTATTGTGGCGATTCTTCCTAGGCTTATTGGAAACCTTTTCCATGGTGCCATCCACCTTCGTCCCTTACCTTTGTCCCACTTTCCATTGCTGAAATTAAAACTTACAAACAACCATTAGTTCGTGGAAACTGGACAGCTTTGTGTCCTTGAAGAAAGCTTGAAGTTTGAGTTTCAATTCAAGGTAGATTTGGGAAATTCATGGTTGATGGGTTCAACCATACATCACTATTACAGCCTAGTGGTGTTGTTTCGTGATTCTTCGAATATACCGTTACATCACTGTTACAGCCTAGCACTGTTGCATCACTATTACAGAAATGACATCAGTTTCATAAAAAGCAGACTTCTTGACGTATGGCTGACCCCATCAACCATTAATTTCCCAAATCTACGTTGCATTGAAACCTAAACTTCAAGATTCTTTTAAGAACACAAAGGTGTCCAGTTTTCACATGGACATGGGGCTATTTGTAAGCTTTTAATTTTCAGTAATGGAAGGTGGAAAAGGTAAGGAATGAAGAATGGATGGAACCATGGAAAAGCTTTCCAGTAAGCCTAGGAAGAATCACCACAATAGCTTGAAGCAATTGATAAGAAACAAGAGGTTCTTGCACAAGAACAAAGAGAGAAACTCTCACAATTTTCAGAATTGCATTCAATGAACAACTAAGTTAGTTACAATCAGTTTTTGGGTAGCTTATGTAGCCCACAAAATTACAAGCTTAATGCCACTAAATGTAAGGAAACTGCAAATTGAAATGAAGCCCAAATGAAGCTTGAAGTGCAAGCTTCTCCTAAAGTGACTATTGGCTGACCCAACATGTGCAATGCAATTTTTAATCAATTAAAACATAGTTTTTTACATTTTACATACTTGTGTAATTGATTATAACTATCTGATAATCGATTACAATAGGCAGACACTATTTTACAAAGTGCCTTGGTAATCTATTACAGACAGATGGTAATCTATTACAACAAACAAGACTTCTTTTGTGTTTGCACTGAGTTGGTGTGCTTCTTCATGCTTGTCCAAAAGATACAAGTTAGCATTGATGTGGTCATGAGGGGCTTGAATTCTAGCTCTTGTCATGGGTCCTTTAAGGCTCTCCAAAGGAAGTTCTTTAAGCATTCCTTCTAGACCTTTAGCTTGCAATGAACCTCTATCATCCCCTCCTTCTTGAGAGAAACTTGGCCTCAAGTTTGCTTTCTCACTTGCACCTACATCACACAAAGAAAGATCATAAACATGGAAAGTAGTACTCATACAATACTCACTTTGCAACTCAAGATTCTCTTGAGGGAATCTATCCTTCCACTTGTGCTTATTGGCTTGTTTAGCATATTGTTCCATTTTCCTCTCCACATGGGCCTTCACTTGTTCATGTAATTTCCTAACATAAGAAGCTTTAGACAAAGCATCATGATTAATCATAGAAGAAGTGTTAGGTAATGGCAATAAATCAAGAGGAGTTAAAGGATTAAAGCCATAAACAATTTCAAAAGGATATAAGGAAGTGGTTTTGTAAACCACTTTATTGTAAGCAAACTCAATGTGAGGTAGACACTTCTCCCAAGTCTTCAAATTTCCCTTGATGTACCACTTAGCATGTCTCTTATTGAGTTAGCCTTGACTTTTCAAATATTTAAGAGACTCATGATCACTATGGATCACAAATTCCTTAGGTAAGAGACTCATAAGTGGAATAATTCAAACATGCATCCTTTAAGTTCTCACTAAAATAAGCAATAGGATGTTTATCTTGAATTAAACCCCCCCAATGCCTACATTAGATGCATCACATTCCAATTCAAAGGAAGCATTAAAATTAGGTAATGTAAGAATAGGTGCATGAGACAATTTATCTGTCATTGTTTGGAAAGCAACTTCATCCAAAAGAGGTTGCATAGCTTTGGGCCATTTTTCTCCTTCCTTTTTAACATGTAAACAAAGAGAGTTAGGAAGCATATAATAAAGAGGTTATTGAGACAATAACACTCTCTTAGTTTGCTTTTCACTCAAGAACAAGCTTTCTTTAATCTCATGATTTTTTTGCTCTCATTTTCTTTTTCATTTCCTTTCTTCTCACTAGTTTTTCTCTTTCGAAGCTCACTTTCTTTTTCTTTTTTGTGCAATATTTTTTTTGAGTGCAGTATTTTTTCCTGCTTTTGTTAGTATATGGATGTCCTAGAGACAATCTTTTCATTAGATTAGGACGTACATGTACTTTTTATATTGTCATGAATAAATTATAAGCGCTCTTTATCTTGTTTCATATTTTGTCTCGATATTATTATTAATATATGAGTAACTGGATAAGACCCTTGGAATAGAATAGGTATCTCTTGAATATCAGTGATGGGATCACGATCATGAGGATTCATGGATACCAGATGTCTACTTCTAAATTTAAGTTCCTAGTCTAGAGACACTGAGAATGGGGATCAACGATCTCGGGTTAGACTAACACGGCTTATCTACTTGTATGTAGATACAAGGTAAAGACTTCATGAGCTACAGACATGGAGATGTCTTACCTAAAGTCGTGGGTGGACCTATAAGGGTATAGCTCGCACTGAACGGACCCACAAAGAGACTCTATGAGGAAATCTCACAGATAGTATCATTAGAGAAGTCTCTTATTATTTGGGTGTGTCTTTCCTTAGACCAGAAGTTTTCACCTAGACTGTGTTCAAGAAGACAGGCTTTGATTGTATACCTCGTCTGCCTGAAACACGGAGACACATAGGTATACCTTTGGGTATATCCTAAAAGAACATGAGTCTAGGGTGACTAGTTGAAGGAATTCACCAAATCTCTGTGAGAGATTAGGTTATCTGTAAATCAGAGAAATTAGGATGACATTTACGGGACTAGGGAATCTATGCATAGTAAAAGAAATCATGAGATGATTTGCCTTTAGAGTCAGTAAAATTGGAGACTCCCTATTTCGTATTAAAGCTTACCCTAGACCGCAAGGGCTGATACGTTTTCTTACCCTAGGTTTTATGGGAAGGTAACCGAGACGAAAGGAAATACATATGAAAAACAAATAGATTTAATAGGATGATCTTGTCATTTACCTAACTAGTTCTGGGGCAACAAAGCATTGCTAGTGCTCTGTGTTGTCATTAAATGGGTAGAGGCCTTGTTGGGCCCAAACTCATTTATGTCAGTAACTATGTTGGGCCTAATGGGTCACACACTGATAAGTGCCTTAATTCAATTAAATTCAAGTTTCAAATGCAGACACTTATCTTTTGATTTCAATAACTTTGCTTATAAACTTGCCCTAAACCTAGTTAAATTATATTTATTACTTGTATGAATGTAGTTTTTATATTTTGGAAGATTAATCCAATCGTGTTTTGTATTTTGATAGATTCCGTGGATTTCCGAGGCTTCCGAATAAGCAAAGCAAGCAAGGAGGGCTTACATAGCAAACCTGGGAGGTGTAGAAAGCAAATTAGACCCAAAAATGACTCATAACAGCAAACCTAGGGGTGCAGAAAGCAAATTAGGCAAAAAGAAGCTTCCGGAGGTACTTTAACTCGCCCAAGCGAGTTAATATAGTGTATTTTGGTCGCCAGGGCGAGTTAAAGCTGCAAATGGGCCTTCAATTGGCCAAGTGGACGTGCAACATGGGCTGCAAGTTGGTCTTAACTCGCCCAAGCGACCAAACAAAGGCAAAAATGGTCGCCTGGGCGAGTGAACTCGAGCAGATCACCCCTTATAAATACCCAAGCACCCCCCAAGGCAAAATCATCCCTGGCAATCCAATTTTCTTTCTTTCCTTTGTTTTTCAAGTTTTTTTCTTTAGTTTAGGCTCTTAAATATTAGTATTAGGTAGGTTAGGAAAGTGAGAGAAGTGAGATTTAGTGTGGAGACTCTGCCGGAAAGAAGCGAGGATGGGAACGTTTAGCTGCTCTTTCCGAGAGGAGGTTCTCTCCATGCTGGGCTAGCTTCTTAAGAGGTTGGATGTAATCTTCTTAACCCTATACTTCTTTTAATATTCATGCATGAATCGTTCTATTTCTTATTGGTAGTTTCGTTCTGCGCTTAATGCTTGATCCTACTTGATCACTAGTATCACGAACTTAAACCCGAAGTGAGACTGGAAAGTAATCTTAGGGTTTGAACTGAATGAAATTACTCGTTACGTTACGTTGCTAGGAATAGGGCATAATGTTTCGATTGCATAAAAGCACGCGATTATAGTTCTTAACGCTGGGGTAATTTACATAAATATGCGAGGGATCGATATTCGGTAAACTATCCTTAGAACTTGAATGCGAGGAATCAATTCAAGATAACTTAGTGTGCATCAATAAGAATAGACGGTGATTTATGCATGGTAAATATTAATTGAATATAGAATGTTAAGAATGATGAAATCCAATCCCGCTTACTCATAAATATATTTTCATTTTCGTTAAGTTTAGTTAGTTTACTTTACTTGCATCAACAAATGAAATATCGTTCGACCTACATGTACATAACTATTGAACTGTTTAATTCTATTTGGATTAACTGAGTAAGCTTAAGTCCCTGTGGAGACGATCTTATAAATTCGAAACTTACAACGATACAACGGTACGCTTGCCGTGGTGAAAATCCGTAACACACACTAACACTTTATTGTCATGACATTATAGCATTAAAGGTTTTGGGCCTAATAATGGTTGTTGGCCTAAGAAAGAGTTTAGAAACTTATCTTAAAGAGAAAGGGGCGCATGAATGGAGTTAATGGGCTTGGATAGTCCAAGACATTATTAATTAATTTAAATAGTTAAATTAATTTTCTGATATTTAAATTTGATAATTTAAATTTTTAATTTAAATATTTGAATTTAAATATGAATTAACTATAGTAGATAGTTTCATATCAAAAGAAGAAGATAAGAGCTAGATTTGAATTTGAATTCAACTAGCGTCTTATCATGATCATATCCTAGATTTTAGGAAGAAGTTTGAGGGCTGATTAGAGGCTTATCATACGGCTGGATATTTGATTATTATTTGGCAAAATAAATTCCAAGTAATTGACTTGGTCTTAAGAAGATAAGATAGGAGGTTGTCGACAATTTTTGAAATACAACAACTCTATCTTTTCTTCATGTGTGAGATGCTTAATGATCAGAATTTTATGGTTAAAAATATGACCTAAAAATCTTCTATAAATATACTCTTGTGATCGTAGTTCTCATAAATAATGGTTTTTGAGAAAAAAAAACCCCATCTATTTTCCTCCTTTTCACGTGCCCCTTTGTGTGAGTTTTGGCTGAAAATTCAGCCACAATATCATCTATTGGTAAGTCTCTTAGATAAGTAAAACACTTTAAAACTTAACCTACTTCCTCTCTATTGGTGCGTCTAGCTTGCCTCCTTTGGTGTTTGTTGGTGGCATTCAAGAAGTGTTCTTGGGTCTTGACAAGAAGTGGTGTGGATCAACATTAGAGGGCTTGTATCTTCAAGCCTATTCTTGATCATCAATTTCAAATATAAACAAGGTAACATCTATGTCCGAAAGAATGATTCTTGAATGGTATGTGTGTTTCCGCTTTGAAAAAATTTTGTTTTTCTTCTCATATGCCTTCGGGCTTCAAGGCCCTATCTTTCAAGTGGTATCAGAGCCTGGTTGCTTTACTATCGACGGGTGATGATACCTTGTTTGTTATAATATGTTGTTTGTAATATGATTATGTTTTACATATATCTTTATGTGTTCCTGGTTTTGTTTCTTTATGATTCTTTGTGAAAGATTTCAAAGAAACATCTTTTAAGAAAGGAATATGATTCATCCATGATATGAATATTCAAATATATTGTTTTCTCCATAATTTTTTTTTCAAAATGCATGAAATATCCTATGCATGTCGTGGTCACATGAATAAAATTATGGTTCTTAATTTTGTTCAATTTGATCTTGTTATTTTTGTGTTTTGTTATAATGAATTGTTCATAAGCATAACATAATATTTTTGTGACAAAATTTTTCATACAAGTCAATGTGTATAAATGGTTGATTGTATAGGGTTATATCTGTTGATAAGTTTTGAAGAGTTCAACCATAGATAATCTCTTAACCATCCCATCAAATAGGTAGAAGATTCATCAAACTGTGAAACATTACCCTGCCATAGTGTAATGTGTTTCCAATGCCAATAAAAAGTAACCCACCCAATGGTATTTAACATCCAAAAAACTGCCAAATAAAATGCGTCCTTAGCCGAAATATCGCGAGTACCGCCTCGTCCTGGGTCATCGCAAGGAAAACTATAACCAAAATCATTTTTATCTGGCATTAACTTATAATGATGTACTGGAAAATACAACATTTTTGTTATTCAACCAACCTTCAGGAGAAGCAAATACAACAGGTACACTAATCAATAAAATAAATGAAATAGCAATTAATGCAAAAACAACTAATTGGAAAGCAATAGTCATGTTTCTAATCCTCCAATTTACCAACAAAAGAACTTTACCATTTGATCCCCCAACCCCTTGATCCCTTTAGTGACAAAAAAAATTTATAATAAAAAACACAGAAGGGTTTTCTCATGAATTCATGGATTTTTTTTTTTAACTTATTATCAACCCTTTTGAGGCATGGATCGAGGGTAGTTTTTTTACTTCACAAAAGGGCATGCTGGATTATTCACCAATATACATACTGATAGAAAACTAAACAAATAGATTCATATCAGATATCTTTACCATGGATAGATAATATAAAGGGTAGCAATTTATATGCTCATGTTCTATTCAGTTGAATAAAGATAAAATAGAAATTAGCTTTTGGAGAGATGGCTGAGTGGTTGATAGCCTCGGTCTTGAAAACCGGTATAGTTCGGAACAAAGAATTATCGAGGGTTCGAATCCCTCTCTCTCTCCTCTTTCTCAGCGAATAAATTTGTTTATTATTCTATACTCGATAAGTAACAATACGCAATGGTGGGGAGACGAGAGGGGTTTACAATTTTCTCTATGAATATTTAAATAAATAAATGCAGACATACTCACTTATCACCCCAATGACCCATTCGTAACAACTTTACTTTATTTAGTATTCCTAAAAAAATGCAATATAATAAAAGCAAATCATTTTTATCACAATAAACTAATTCTTACGTTTCCACACTAAAGTTAGATATATTATTTTATTATTTCACTATTTTATGCTCATTGGTGTTCCAAGAGTACCTTTTCGAAGCCCTGAGGAAGAAGATGCATCTTGGGTTGATATATAGTGCGACTTGTCAGATTATTTTTCGGATTCGAATTGAAGAATTTAATCAGATAGTTATATAAGTGCAATAAAACATCTTCTTTTGAATATAATTTATAGAATACTATATTACTTATAGTTAATAGAAAAAATGATGATTTTAAATTGCAGTAAAAATATTGAGTCTCATTTTCTATCTATAAGAATTAAGTGAAAAAAATGAATTAAATGATTGTATGGTTTAATTTTTGTGTTCTTTGAGAAAGAATCAACAAAATTTGAATTATGTATTTGGATGCATATTTCCGCCATTTGAGAAATAATTATATTGTGTGCTTGTTAGTTGTTTAACTTTTAAAGTGCAGATATGGAAGGGGATGGTCATGGTGCCCGAATTTAAATTTTGAATTCAAATGTTTTAAATTTGAATTCAGATCTTGTTTTAGTTTAAATTGGAGCTGTAATTTTGAATTTTAAATTTTGTATATTCTTTTGTTCCTCCAAAGATGTATTGGAGTTTCTTTAATTATTTTGTAACTAGAAAAATTAGGCTAATGGCGTTTAGGCATGGAAGATTAAATAATGGAGCTGCGGCCTAGGAGCAAGAAGAAAGAAAGCACGAGCACCATGACTATCTCATATAAAATCTGTTTTATGTATGTTTTATGTTTTAAAACGACTAGTATGCATGAGATAGAGTATCACAAATGTATGTTTTATTATGCATGTCCAAAAGCAACTAGTGTAATCTGATAGATGTTTGACATAGGATACGACTAGCATGATAATAGTACTTACACGTTTGGTGAGATCTATTAAAATAAAAGAAACCTTTAAAAGGAATCAATTATCAAGCACATGATTACCTCCCACCACCAATGCCACTCAAAATTCCTCTACATGGTGGTGCGCCACAACTCAGTTGGGACCCACTGTTTCGTTGAATAAGAGTAGTATTAGAAGTGTGAGACACTTAAGGTGCTGGTTAGTGCTTAACTGAATATATGAGTTGCAGGCTCAACCGGGCTTATGTATTTGGGGTAATAATGCCAGGTTGGTTGCATGAGATGCACCACTAAGTGACAAGGAGTTGTCAACCTGATGTTAAGAGAAGGTATGAGATACTGTTGATAAGGATCAACCCATTATTTAATTTAATTTTGTGATCTCAGACGAAGATTAAAATAAATAATTGTACTCTTAATCCCATTAAGGTAATTTTAAGATTACATAACCCTAAGTCAAAATAACAAGGGTCATTGACTTAGATAAAATAGTGGGAGGGGCATATTATTTAAAGTCTTTAATAATTTGTTCTTATTTCATGACAATATATTAATTAGTTTATCTTTACATCTTCTCAGTTAATAGTATGACTAATCAACTGTCACCGCGCTTTATTCTCGATACGAACAAACTGAACAGTTCAAATTTTACGGACTGGTATCGGAACCTGAGAATTGTTCTTGGGATCGAGAAAATTGCTTATGTCCTAGAAGGTAATTTACCCATAGCTCCTAAGGAAGGGGAAGCTCATAAACAGCACATGAATGATAATACAATGGCAGTATGCATCATGTTGGCATCTATGTCGCCTGAGCTACAAAAGCAGCATGAGCATATGGATGCTCCCTCTATCATCTTGCATCTCAAGGAGTTGTATGATGCTAAAGGCAGACATGGGAGGTATGAGGCTTCTCAAGAATTTTTTTCTCATGTAGGATGTCTGAGAGCATGAGTGTGAACAGTCATGTTCTTAAGATGATCGGGCTCATTGAGAAGCTAGGAAATCTAGGCTTCGTGATGGATACCGAGCTAAGTAATGACTTAATCCTCACATCACTTCCACCTTCCTTTCGTCAATTCATTATGAATTACAATATGCATGGGATGCTTGTGAGCTTGCCTGAGTTGTTAAGTATGTTAACAACTGCTGAGGTGTCTATCAAAAAGGATAAGACACACTCTCTTCTGGTTGGTGGGCCTAATAAGGCCAAGGGTAAGGCTAAGGAGCCTGCAAAAGGAAACTCCCTTAAGCCCAAAGGTAAACCCGAGAAGAAGAAGGGCAATAAGAAGGGTAAGAGTGCACCTAAGGACAAAAGTGATGTTGTGTGCTTCCACTGTGGCAAGACTGGCCATTGGAAGAGAAATTGTCCAGACTACCTGAAGAGTGTGAAGGACAAGAAACATAGTGATGCTTCTGCCTCAGGTATTTACATGATTGAGATCAATTCTTCTTATGTTAATCCGACTTCATGGGTATTAGATACCGGTTGTGGTTCTCACATCTGCAATATGTTGCAGGTACTTAAGAGTCCCAGAAGATTGGAGAAGAATGAGGTTGACCTCCAGATTGGTAATGGAGCAAGAGTTGTTGCTCAAGCTGTTGGAGATACATACCTCATTTTGTCTACGGGCCTTTTATTGCATTTGAATAATTGCCTTTATGTTCCGAGCATTTCTAGAAACATTATTTCAATTTCTTGTTTGGAACGAGATGGTTTTTCTTTTACTATTAGGGATGGTATTTTCTATCATTACGAATGATATGGTTTATGCTACTGCTTCTTTGGTAAATGGCTTATATGTTTTAGAAACGGGAACAGAAGTTCTCAATGTAAATGTGAAACGACCTAAGACAGATAATCAATCTTATCTGTGGCACTGTAGACTAGGGCACATAAACGAAACAAGATTGTCTAGGATGCATGCAAATGGATACCTAGATTCCATGGATTTGGAATCCTATGGACAATGTGAATCTTGTCTATATGGGAAAATGACTTGTCACAAGCCAAAAGGGCTTAAGAGTCATATGACTAGTGAGTTATTAGAACTCATTCACTCTGATGTTTGTGGCCCAATGTCTATAGAGGCTAGAGGAGGATACTCCTATTTCATTACCTTTACGGATGATAAATCAAGATTTGGGTATGTTTACCTGATGAGATATAAATCCGAGGCCTTTGAAAAGCTTAAGGATTATAAGAATGAAGTAGAAAAATAGCGTGGAAAAGTGATTAAGACATTACGATTAGATTGTGGTGGTGAATATCTAAGCCATGAGTTTCAGAATTATCTGAGAGAGAATGGAATTCTCTCGCAGCTTACTGCACCTTATACACCACACCAAAATGGTGTTTCCGAAAGGAGAAACAGAACCTTGTTAGACATGGTCAGGTCTATGATGAGTGAGACTCAACTTCCAAAATCGTTTTGGGGATATGCCTTAGACACAGCGGCATACCTTCTAAATAGGGTACCGTCTAAATCTCTTAAGACCACTCCATATGAGATATGGAATGGTAAGAGACCCAATCTGAGTTATCTCAGAGTATGGGGATCGCAAGCATATGTTAAAACGTTAACATCAGACAAGCTTAGTGCTAAAAGCACTAAATGTCTATTTGTGGGGTATCCCAAAGGTACTAAGGGATACTAGTTTTACTCATTGGACGAACACAAGGTGTTTGTGTCCAAAAATGCTGAATTCCTTGAGAATGATTTACTCTCTCAAGGAGCTAGTGGGAGTAAAATTGATCTTGAAGAAGTTCAAGGACCACAAGAACAGATTGAGGAACCCGAGAGGTATGCGTTTGTGATTAAGAATCAACAAACCGTAGAGGATAATGAACCAAGTAACTATGAGGAGGCATTCAAGGATGTTGACTCCTCTAAATGGCTAGAAGCCATGAAATCTGAAATAGATTCGATGTGTCAAAACAAGGTATGGACCTTGGTTCCACAACTGCAAGGAAAAATTCCTATTGGTAATAAGTGGGTCTTTAAGAGAAAGACTGATGCAAATGGCAACGTTCAAACCTATAAAGCTAGGTTGGTTGTGAAAGGATATCGTCAAAGACAAGGTGTTGACTATGATGAGACTTTCTCACCCGTTGCCATGATCAAATCTATTAGGATGATGCTTGCCATAACTGTAACCACCTCTTCTATTACGTATTTAATTTATTTGCAGCGGAATTTTTTCGAAAAATAGAAAAAACGAAAAGTTCCAAAAGAGTCTTTGTTAATAAAAAACGAGTTTAGGAATAAGAGTTCATCTGAAAGTTCCACAATAATCAAATGAGTTTGTAAATGATACGAAAGATTATAATTTTTCCAAAACAGCTCTGA
>PYAF01003277.1:132424-166833 GCA_007407185.1 Glycine tomentella | reverse complement strand
ACAGCCTCTCCCACCAAGACTCCCACCATCATCATAAGGCTCCCACCATCATACTTTTCCAACTCACCTCCATAATTCAAGTTTTCTTTTCTTTATTTAATTGTACCACTTTCTTTATTTAATTCTAGAATTACTACTATAAATAAGAGTATCATCAGCATTGTAAGACACACAACAATTCAATTGAATACAAGAACAACAAGTTCTTCTCTTTTCTCTCTTTTCTCTCTAATCCTTTTAGTTACTGAGCCATACTTGGTATCATATTTTTGTGAAATATATTCTAGTATGATCAAACTATTTTGAAGCAACTGAATGCAACATTTTTTGTAGCTTTCAGTTAGATAAGATAACAATAGCATATGACCTGCTGCCTAATATGTGCCGTCATGATGTTTTCAATATTCATGTCACTGTAGTCAGTCATGATCTTGTTTGTGCCTTTCCACTTCTCAAAACATTGGATAATTAAAAAATGCAAGCGCAAGAGTAAACAAGCACTTGCATAAGGTAGCATTAACAAATTCAAAGGTAATGATAGAAAAGATAGAAAAGCCACTAAAACATGATTCAATTATATTTCACTTTTGCGAAGATTTTAAAATCACATGGTTAAGGTAACCTTAACAATTAAACAAATTTGCGGGGAAAAACAAAAGATGAATCATCATCTCCCATCAAGCACTCTAAACACGATGAGTCAAGAAGAATCATCAGCATCCAAACTCTCCAAATCCCTCCCCTCCTCCTCAAAGGCCTTCTTTAAAAAACAAAAACTCAAGAACTGCTTAAACTGGTGACAACAGGAATAACAATAACCAGAATAAGAATGAGCAGCAGAATGATCCCAATGCACATCCACTTCCTGCTCCTCTTCTGGTACTCCTTTGCACTCTGGAGACTCTTGGTCCCATCCTTGACGTAGTGCGAAGCGTGCAGCACGTGATGCTCAATGTCATCCATCTTCTCACCCTGTACCTCCACCATCACAGCCATGTCAAGAAACACCTGGTGCAGCTCCAGTAGACTCTTCTCCACCTCCTTGGCAGCATCATGCCTGTCCTGAATCTCAACCACGGTCTCCAGAACCTTCCCTCTCCCGTGTTCCTGTATGGCCCTCCCCAGAACCTCTTCCTCCTTCCCGTTGGCGATGATCTTCTCAATCACTTCCTCATCTGGGTGCTCCCCAGTCACTGTGAAGTACCTATTGAATTTTATATCATACCGCACAAGTTAATCAAACTATGAAGCTGCATAAAAATTCAAATTAAGAACATCATTATAGGGATAAAACCAATCTCATAACAGATATATAAAAATCCAAATTAAGAGCAGATAAGGATAAGACCAATCTAATTCTCATTCCTTTCTAAAAATATAAAGGAAGATGCATATCAAATATATAAGTGCAATACTGAAAATTCAAATCAAGAAAGTATTTTAATTGAATTTTCATTACTTTCACAATTTAAGAGCAGCATTGAAAATTCCATGTCTTGTATGCAACAGTATTGAACTGAATTTTCACAACTTTCACAAATACTTAGTATAGGTGAAGTATCCAAGAATATCATATGCAAACACAGATATGGATATGGCTATGCTTCTATGTCTCATATGCAGTATTGAATTGAATTTTCAACTTGCACAAATACTAATGTAGGTAAAGTATCCAAGAATATCAGTGTCATTGTCCGACCCTCATGAAGCAAATTAAAGTATCGGTGCATCTTAGAAGGAAAGATTTAAAGAGTGTGTAGATAAACCAAGTGCCAACATTGGGCACAAGTGGTTAATATACCAAAGTTAAAGTTGAATGGTTAAGGTAGTAATTACCCGAGTTCGATCCTTAAGGAAAACAATTCTTAGTCAGAATTTACTTACTTCCCTACCAAACTCTAGATTAGTCAAGGTCTTTTTACCCTGATGAACCGAAGGGTTAAGATAAAAAAAAAAAAAAAAAAAAAAAAAAAAACCTGTGTAGATCATTACCTTCTCCCCACAGTATCCTTGTACTCACTCATCATCCTCTGCCTCAGCCCCTGAAACTCCATCATGAGCTCTTTCAGCTTCTTCCTGAGCCCATTGGTGACCGCAATCCGGGTCCGGTAGATCGCGGGCGTCCCCTCCTTGAGGCCGGAGAGGCGCCTGTTGGCGGCATTGGCGCGGTCCATCTCCTCGAGCTGGGCCCGGATCGCCCTGGCCTTCTTGAGCACAGCGACGATGTCCTCGTTGATCCGGCCCCGGAGCGCCTTGAGAGCCTCGGGCTTGTGCAGGGACTTACTCTCCTCGTTGGCCTGCTGGAGGCGGCCGAGGATGTCGCGGAGAGACCCCATCTCGGCCTTCACCTTCTCGGCCTCTTCGAGGAAGAGACCCATGTCGGTATCCAAGTGTGTCGTGGAAGAGGTAAGTTCTACGTTGTGAGGAGTAGCAGAAGAAACAACAACACCGGCTTCCAAATCAACATCTTCTTTCATTGCAGCCTTCTTCAGGTCCACGTAGCTGGTGAAGGATTTGGTCATAAGATCGTTCATTTTGCTGTCTGCGAAGAAGAATGAAGATGAAATCAGAACACTTTGGATTAATAATCAGAAATTGATGTTACAGTGACAGCAACTATGAATACCTTGAAGGGAAAGTGAAGTGAAGAAGAGAGAGTCAGGGAAAATTGAGAGAAGCGGAAGTGTGGGAAGGACGAGAATAGAAAGTGAAGGGAAAGTGATATGAAAATTCGAAGGAAGTGAAGGGAGTTTTTATGAGTTGGGAAAGAACCAAAAGGGTAACGGATAGTTTAATGAGAGAAAGTAGCCGTTACGATTTATATATTTTGACTCCCAACGGCTATTTTTCTTCTTTCTTTTCAAAATACGATTCATTTAGTGACTGTTTCATTAATGTTAAACTCCTCTTTAATTTCAATTAAAAAATCAGTCAAAAATAAATAAAAAACTATTTTATTTATTTACTTTTAGTTTTGGAAAGTGGAGTTTTCTGATTGGATCTGGATTGGATTAAGGAAGAGAAAAAAAATTGAGATAAAACGAAACTGATCAAAACAGAACGACTAATGCATATTTGTTAAATATTTTAGATTCTAATTTAGGGGGGACATTTTTTTTCCGAATATTTCTCCTTGTCAATTCAATTTTATTTATTTTATTGTAAGTTTTTATTTTCGTATAAAAGAAGTGGAGGAGCATATATACACACACAAGTAATTATTTTAAACAATTAAAATTTATAAAAAATAATTTTTTTAACATATTATATTAAAATTTATACTAAATATTTTTTAATATATAAATTACATTTTAGATTTATACTGAATAATTTATATTAGATTAAGGTTATTTTTAATTATTGATAATTTATTTTTAAAATATTAAAATTTAATTTTGAAATATAAATATGAAAAGAACATCATATTTAATATACCATAAGCGAAAAGAGAGATTACGCATGAGTGAACTAAGGATTTAGAGATTATCTTTGTAACTTACTTTCAAACAAGAGAGAAAACGAATCTGTTTATTAAGAATTGAACAGAACTGTTATTTCATTCGGAAAATATTATATGAAATTATTGTTGCTACAAAATTCTATAAACGAAAGAAACATGTCAAAACTAACAATAAAATTCACTTATTATTGTATTGTTGTCTCTCTCTCTCTCTCTCTTTTTTTTTTTTTTTTCATTTTTTGCATGCTACTGTATATAGTTTCAAATAGTTAGTTCTAAACTGTTGGAAACAATACGTGATGATCTGAACCTGCCGTAAGGTATATTCTAAAGGTTGCATCCCTGTAAGTTATATTTTCACACCATTGAGTTAGGACTCAAATATAATACTGTGGAAAATGGCAATTCATGACACTTTCTTGTGCCATGTGGGGAAAAATTAAACTAGACTCTTTTTATATTTTTATATTTAAGTATTCGACAACTAAAATATAAATATGTATTATATATATATATGTATAAGTAAACATATAGTTTTATTAAACATATTTTTTTACATTAAGTAAATAAATCTCAAAATGATATATCATATTTTTTATTTAATTTACTCTTATTTTATCATCCATTATTCAAATTATTTCTAAAATTAAACAATCATATAATACAAAATATTTATAAATAAGATATGGATGACATCGCTACAAGTATGTGATAGATTTGACTCTCCTTATCTTCATTCTTGCATAAGTCGACAAATTCATATTTTAAAAGATAGATTTATATTTTCTTAATCCATCTTGATCCCAATTGAATTTTACAAATTTGAGTAAACCTATAGAAAAGATCTATAGTCATCACATTTTTATAATTTTAATTTACTTATATATTTTTTATTAATTTAATTTAATTTCATATTTGTCTCTCAAAGAAAATAAAATGTTTTAATTTGATTGTTATTATCTATCAAGTATCATCGATAATATATCATTTCATATTAAATATTAAATATTTTTATTCTTTATTAATATACTAATATTTAATTTAATTCATTTATAATTTGAGTTTTAGTTTGTGTTCTTATTTTTTTAAAAAAAATATTGAGTTTTTTATAGATCAATTAAATGTTGATATGTTACATTGAACTAAAAATATATTTAGTATGGGCTTATGAAAATAATACATAAAAAAAAACTAAGAACCAATATAATAATATTTTTTAATCACATGTTTTATCTTAATTTGAACAAAAAGACATAAAATAAAATAATAATTTAAATTTAATTATAAAAATAACATAATAATATAAAAAATTACTATATGACTATAATTTTTTTTAAAAAAATTGGACTTCTTTTAGTCATGGATTTTGTGTTGTCACACCTCAGAACAAGATCTGGTTCAAATAATTTTATATCAAATTAACAGTACATTATTAATTTAAGTGATATTGAATTTAATTTTCTCAAGTAAGATCTCGAGTTTGAACATGTGGATAGAAAAAATGTGATTAAGAGAGAAGAGTCTCAATAAAGGTAATCAATCAGCTTCCTTAATGGATTATCATTTGCCAAATCAATAAATATTTCATACCAATAATATAAAAAATAACTATAAGAAAAAAAAACTATGCAGTTGATTGGCTTATCTCATGCTTCACCCCTAACCAAATGAGTATAGTAAATCACCGTGTATTTTAAAAGGACGACATCTTCAATGTTGACATCTTCATTTTTTGTATTTAGTTTGGGTTGTTTACGAACATAGGATGTGGTTATGCCATGCGTCATAATTGTTGCAGGCACGTTACAAGTTTCTTATATTTATATTTGCTCACCATGCATCTTTTCATGAAATGATAAGCTCTCATGAGAACTGTTGAAAATTTCCAAAGAAAAAAGTGGGTTGCATCTTTTTACTTATTAAGTCAACAATATTCTGTACATTTTAATATTCTTACAAAATATATTTAAACATAAAAATGTAAAAATGAGAAGCAAAATTAAAATAACGTGTTATTTTTGTAATTAAAAGTTTTCTAAAAAAGGGCCTTAAAAACTGATCGGTTGCAATTCGGAGAAGTTAAATAAAGTTTGAAGAACATTTTAATTCAAAATGGTCCAGTCTAGTTCACTGCACCTACAAAAAAATTAGTTTGGTTCATCCAAATTGTTTTATAATTCAATTCAATTTGGATAAACCACATTTATAATTTGAAATTATTTCCTATAGTTCGATTTAGTCCAATTTATATTGAACTACCCTAGTCTTAAACGTCACTAAACCTAAAAGAAAGAACCAAATAAAAAATACTTAGCTTGGACATAGCAAGAGAATAAGCAGACTTTGTCAAGGCATCTGTCACCTGGTTGGCTTCCCTCAGAACATGAGCCACATTAAGTGACCCTCCTATTTGAAAATCTCAGTAATAAGACTGACCAAAGGAGCACAAGGACGAGAATTACAACAATCCTTGAATCCCCTATTCCATGACAAATCAATGCAAATGTATATAACTCACAATTCTACATAATTAATAGAGCATAATCCAAGGTCAATAACAAAAGAATACAAAACAATCCCAAATGGTTAATGGTTACCGGTGCTAAATCCTAAATTGAAATCTTAAATCACTTTTTGGTGAATTTTCATAGTGCCATATAAGATATGGAAGATCTTTCGAGATCTCTTTCATTTTTTCTTTATTAATAAATTTCATTTTGAAATCTTAGATAGAGTGAAAAAAAATTTGTTCCTTTTTAAATAATGTGCATATCTTTAGATTTTTCTACAAGAACTCATTCTTAATATTGTAGACTTCTTCACCTCCTTTACTGAAAGATCTAATGAATATTAGATCTTGAGTTCAAAATCTAACACTAAAAATAGCCTTAATGCTCAAATTAACTTTCTTAGTGCTCAAATTAAAAAAACATCTTATATTACAATTTAGATTATGTATTATAAATATAAAAAAGCATAATTATATATTAAAATATTTATTTTTCCTAATGTTTAATTATTCAAAATTTATATATAAGTTTTAATTATATAAAAAGAGTTTAATTTCTATATACTCTCAACATAAAATTTATACTCAGTAAAAAAAAACATAAAAAAGTTTTACCTTCAAGCAATGTTCACCTGAGATACTAATTTAACGTTGGATGATTCAATAGTCGAATTGATATTAATAAAATAATTAAAAATAATAATTAAATATATAAAACATCACAACTTTATATCACTAAAAATAAGAATGCTTAAAAAACTAAAATAAAATACATTTTATACCTATTTGTAATATTTATTAAAAAACTAAAAATAAATCTAAATAAATTTTTATCTTAAAAATATTTTAGATTAAAAATAAAAATAAAAAATAATGTTTTAAGAAATATTTGTTTAAAATATTTTTCACCCTTTTTTATAATCGTTTTCACTTATTATGGACCGGTTTTATTAATCTCACTATTTTTTAAATAGTCGAATTTTTTAGAGTTAATGAACTCATTATTATTTATTAGACTGGCTCCTGATTAGACGGATTCCAATTATTATTTTTTACAGCAATCATTCAAAAATTATTATAGTTGATACGACTAAAATCAAGAAAAAGAAACTTGTGATATGAAAATTAATATGTATTTGTAAATAAAAAAGAAAAATAAGCTATTTCACACAAGTACAACTGCTTCTGTTTTTTTGCTTTTGTTGTTTTATGAAACTGATAAACATAATCTTTCTTCGCCTATTGTGGCACTTTTATTGCTCAAACACAATCTTCTTACTCTGTTGGTTGGTTTGTTTTTTTTCTCTCTCAAGAAGTATTGAAGGAAGAGATCCAAAAAGTAAAGAAAAAGAAGAAACTTTGCTGTTCCTGTGTTGTGAGATCCAAAGCTAGAAAAAGGGAAGAGATCCAAAAGAGAGAAGAAAAACAAGATGGCTAGTGCAATAAAAGCAGCCATTGGAGATTTGGTGTTGACTTTTCTGTGGGTCTTCTTCTCTTCCATGTTGGGATTGGTCACCAACGCCATAACAACAGCGCTTGATCTTCATCACGTGTCTTACAACGGTTTTGATTACCCTTCTGCTGTGATCATCACTTCGCTCATCTTTATCCTTGTTACCATCTTCACGTTCGTTGGCAATGCCTTGGGTGGCGCCAGCTTCAACCCCACCGGCAATGCTTCGTTCTACGCTGCCGGGCTCGGCTCCGACACCCTCTTCTCTATGGCTCTACGGTTCCCTGCTCAGGTTTGTTTTGTTCGTGATGTTGGAAGGTTTTAAATTGCGGTCGATGGTGCAGTCTCTATGTAGAGACCGAAATTTCGGTCGCTGTATCAAGGTTTTTGTGGAGTGTGTAGTCATTTGCGACCGCATTTGTCTGCAATTTTTTCTTGCTGCCGCAGTTTGTTAGTTATGTTAAAGGTTTTAAACTGTAGTCGTTGTCACGGTTTCTAGCCATGGCACTGCGAGAAAAGGTTTTAAAAAACGGTCGAGGATTATAGTGTTGGTTGCAGTGTCAAGGTTTTTGGAGTGATTGAGACTGCATTAGCTGCATTTGTTTACAATACCCTATAACATCAAGGATTGTTGTTACAGCAACAGTGATCGCAATTTTAAATATTGGGCAAGACTTTGTGGACCAAGGTTTTAAATTGCAGTCTCAGGTTGCAGTTTTGTGGCATTCCTTGATATTGCAGGAAATTACAAACAAATGTGGTGATGCGGCCACAATCGTGGTCGCATTGCTGGAGACCTTAAAAAGATCTTGATGTTGCAACTGAAATTGCAGTCATGGATTCAAAAATTGATCCGCAGTTGCTTTTACTGCAACCATGACCGCAATTTTAAATTGTGGACAAGACATTGTGGACCAAGGTTTTAAATTGCAGTCCCGGTCACAGTTTTGTCGCATTCTTTGTTATTGTAGGATATTGTGGATAAATGAGGTGAATGCGGTAACAATTGTGGTCGCATTGCCAAAGACCTCAAAAACCTTGACATTGCAGCTGAAATTGCAGTCATGGACTGTTTTAAAAACTTGTTGCGGATAAATATGGATGATGTGGCCGTAAATGACCCTAAAAACCTTGATTTTACTGCTAAAATCATGTTTACAGACTGAATTTTAAAACCTTGGTTATGTTATGGTTCCTTCTGTGCCAAAACAATTTTATTTGAGCATTTTTGGAGATATTTTTGAATTGAGGTGAATTGATGAGTGTTTGTGGTGGTGGTGTTACACAGGCACTGGGTTCAGTTGGTGGTGTTCTGGCTGTTATGGAGGTTATGCCACCAAAATACAGGCACTTGATTGGAGGGCCTTCTTTGAAGGTTACCTTGCATACCGGAGCTATTGCAGAGGGGGTGCTGACATTTGTAATCACCTTTGTTGTTCTACTCATCATGATCAGGGGTCCTCGGAGTGAGGCAGTGAAGACTTGGTTGATGGCAATCTCAACTGTGGTTTTGATCACTGCTGGTTCTGCTTACACGGGACCAGCAATGAATCCTGCCTTTGTGAGTGATTACTATACATCTCAATTAATATATTTATTGGTGTTTAACTGTGTTTTATCTTTCTGCTTTCCTCTATATCTAAAATCGTATAATTCAACATGCTTTCAGAGTGGTACATCCTTTGTGATCTATCCTGTCACTACTCCACTGCCAAACACCCAGAATTCAGAGTTCTACTTTAATTTGACGGCTTTTCCTTCAAATTGTTTCCAATTCTGTGTCAACCCTCTTACATCTTCTGGCCTTTTAACTCCCTTCCAATTTATTATTTCCCTCCTATAAGTTGGTCTTCTTCTATCTGTGTTCTTCATTTTGATCACCTCTTTCACCATCTTAGCTTCTATTGTGCCTTTTCTCAGCATGTTAAGACATTTTTTTCAGCTTCCATGTCCCACTCCTCCTTCCATTAGTCTTTGGTCGTGTTCTTTGGTTTCACAGTCTCAAATTATATAGCTTTGATTTCTTTTATTTAAAAGAATTATTTGTAGCAACTAGCAAGCCTAAAAGCTTGAGGGGGAGGGTTACAAATAGTTTCCCTATTTCCTCTATCTTATCATGATTTATTTCTCTAATTAGTTAATATTATGATTAGTATATATAAATTAGTAGTGCTCCAGGTTTTATGAACACATCAACACATGCAATGCATCTCAATTAATATGAATTAGTGTGTCAATTCTTTTATCTCTCTTCCTCTTTTGACACCTAAAATCATATAATGTCAGCAATTACTTTGTTGCCTTTGCCATTTATTATCATTGATTTCCTTGTCTTAATTATATGTGTTGTGTGCACCAGTTTTAGCACACCATATCATCTAAACTTTGAAGGAAGCCTGATTTCTCTTCTTTCTTTTATTCCTTTTATAGTAGATCCTGATATGCACCTCAAGTTTGAAATTTTGTGTTGTCAATCTTTTTCAGAAAATTGGGATTTCTGGAATTTAACTTTTACCGTTTGTTGTGGGTGGTATACTGCTATTATGTGGTATGGTGTGTGCAGTCATGTTGGATGATTGTGTGCATAGTTTGTAGTTCCTTTTCTTTTGGTTACTAGCTCCAAATAATGATTTTTTTTCCACTGAGATTTTATACCCATCTGATATGACTTTTTTCCCCTGGCTCTCCTGTGTGACAATACTGTTTAGTATTTTTCACATTTTGTACTGTATTTTTCATGATAATTGTTATTGGACATCTTAACAATTCTCATCTTTTGCCAAAGTTGGCTTTGAATCTTGAACAATGGAATGCCATCCTTTTATCTATATGTTAATGCTTACAAAATAAGTGGAATACTTACATAAGTTATTTGAAATTGATAGTACCAAGATCAGCTGTAGCTATGGTGTTTCTACTTATAAAGTGAAGTAGCTGTTGTCATTATCTTCATGTCTCTTCATTCATCATTAAAATCGCTCCATTTAACCTAAGGTGTCGCCTCTTTTATTTTTCCTCTGATGTATTCTTGTTTTCATCTAATTGCGTTGTATGTCAAGCTGCATCTTGTTTCTGCTAATAAAATTATCAATGTATAAACTTGTTCCAATGCAAAATTATAATATAATTGTGAATATTAAGTACCAGTGTGCCACAAAACTTCATGTTTGGGAAATTTCATGGTTGATTTCAATTTCATATTAAATTTGACAAGTGAGAACTGTGAATATGGTTGATCACTTTCCTGTAAATGTACCTGGAATAGTTAAACTATCAAAGTGTGCTATATTCCTTTGTCACCCTTCTGTAAATTACATTTCATGGTAGGCTGCTTTATTAAAATTTGTAATATGTTTAAACAAACATTACCGTTGTTTCGTTTGCCTAGACGAGTTGGAGTTGGTTGTATCTGCACTGAATACTAGTCACCAAAAGCTAGACATCTACAGAACATGGACCAACCGGAAATGTTTCAGTTATTTTTGTAGTACACAATTTTGAAACAAAAGAAAATGACTAATTAGACGCATGTTCTTTCCATTCTATCGTTTCATGTTGTTTTTTATAATCCTGAATCTTTCTGACCATTTTATCTTCTTGGTCAGTAACATAAGATATTAATGTAATGTTGTGAGTCATATATGCATGATGAATAACTCAATCATTGGTATTATTTTCAGGCATTTGGTTGGGCATACTTTGAAAACTGGCACAACACATGGGACCAATTCTATGTATACTGGATTTGCCCCTTCTTTGGAGCAATACTTGCTGCATGGCTGTTCCGTATTGTCTTTCCCCCAAGAGTGGTAAAGCAGAAGAAAGCCTGAAGAGGCATAGTAGATATGGTTCATGTGCAGGTGTTAAGCACCAATGCTAGTACACTAATAACTCTTTCTCTGTTTTTGCATAGACCCTTTTCTATTTATTGTTTTTATTATCATCTTTGTAACTTGTTCATTCCCCTCTATTCTGCTGTTGTTTTGGACTCTAGCTTTCAGCTGATAGTGGAACAATTCTTTTATGAATAATATAAATTCTAAGAGCATCTTTAGTGGTAGATCTCAAATTGGGATCTTAGACCACTTTTTGGTAGACCCCATAGTGTCATGTAGGATTGAAGATCTCTCAAGATCCCTCCTATTTTGTTCTTTAATGGTAGATCTTATTTTGAGATCTTAGAGAGAGAGAAAGAAGAAAAAAATTTATTCTTTTTTGAACAATGTGCAGATCTTAAGGGTTCTTCTACAAGAACCCATTCTCCATGTTGGAGATCTCTCTATCTCCTTTATTGGGAGATCTAGTGAAGACCAGATCTTAAGCTCAAGATCCTTACTCAAGATCTTGTACTAAAGTTGTTCTAAGCAAGTTTTACATAATTTGTATAAAAAATATATATCTATTTAGCTATAGTATGAGGTAAACAAAATTTTCATCATAAAATTAACAGTGACATCGTGTATCTGTTTACTTACTATTTCTTGCGGAGTATAAAACTGAAAGGTGTCTTTGAGAAAATGGATAAAGCTAAAGTCTCTTAAGTATTTGTGGCCGCTGATCTAAAATAAAACTGAAATCACTATTATCCACGTCTGAGGAGAAAAACAATAGTTGTTTAATGTTTCAGATTCTATGGTAGATCAAAGATATCCGGCTATTAGTTTTAAGGATATTAAGTAAAAGGTTTAGTGTCTGTTTGGATATAAGGTTTTTTATAGACATTTCTAGAAGAAAAAAATGAAATAAACTTTTTCATAAGTTAAAATGAATTTTTCGTTAACTTATATGTAGATATCATTTCATCTATTAGATAAATTAAATTAGTGAATTTATAATAATTAGCTAATGAAAAATTTATTTTTATTTACGGAAAAATTTATCTTTTTTTTTATTTTTTTCTTTTAGAAGTACTTCTAAAGAAGTTTATCCAAACATGTTCTTAATCCTATCCTTTATTCTAAAGTTTTACTCGCAAATTTTGTCTCTTATTATTTTTAACGAATTTTGCTCCTCTATTTACAAAATATCATGAATTTTACCCCCACACACAGAAAATGTGTCTTTTTCTTAAAATAATGAATATCAATAAAGTATTGAATTCATCAATTTATTCTTTGCATTAATATATTTTAAAAATGGACTAATTTGAAAGATTTTTAATGCTTTAGGGACTATTTATTTACTACGATTTTTAATATTTGAGAGATTGCTTATATGCTTTGTTTAATTTAGGAGGAAAACTAATACTTTAGAATGAAATTGATGGTTTACTCAATCTAATAAACTCTTTCTCGAGTTTTTTCATGGCAGGTTAGTAAATAAGGGTAAGATGCAAACAAACTGGTCAGTAAGTACTGTAAGATAAGAAAATACCAATGAATCAAACTTGTTCGGTAAGCTGAAATTAACTTATCCGCCTTAATTTTTAGAAAAGTTAGACGTAAAAACTTAACATTTTTTTTTTTAGAGGACGTAAAAACTTGCATAAAAAATTTAAAATGCTTAGATTAATTTTAGGAAAATACCAATGTCCATTCTAAATTGGGGTCGATTTGGGGTGGACGAAGAGAGATAGGGAAAGAGACAGTGGTCAAACTGTCACTTTTTTTAAAAAAATTTATCCATCTGCCACGTCCACGAAACAATTTGTCCAAATGTCACATGTCATAATTCGCAGCACACCTAGGCGAATTAGGTGGCTCTTTGATTTGATAAAATTAAAAATTAAAGATATAATAATTAAAGATTTGATTTTATAAATATAAAAATTAAAGATTTAATAATAGTAGTAGTTAAAGATTGAATAAGTCAAGATTTGTTGTAATCAAAACTTTAATGTAGGATTTGATGTAATAAAAAAAATTAAAGGTATAATAAGTTTCAGAAATTCATTCATTTAAAAATATATTTTGAAATAATGTTTATCTAAAATATTTAAATGAAGTTTTTATTTAATAAAAATAATAAGTAAAAATTTGTTTAGTTAATTCAGTCCAATTATTACCTAATTCGCTATTAATTATGCCAAATTATGTATCAAACCACAGATTGTCACGTGTCTGTCCTGCCCACTTAGAGATGGCCCGGTCACGCCACATTAGTCACCTAATTCGCTTAGGTGTGCTACGAATTATGACATGTGGCATTTGGACAAATTGTTCCGTGGGCGTGGTAAATCGGCAAATTTTTTTAAGAAAAGTGACAGTTTGACCACTGTCTCATAAAAGTGAAGTGAAAATGAGATAGAAGAAGAAACGAGTATATGTATATAATTACTCTGATTTTTAACTCATGATTTTGAGAAATTTATCCGAACAGTTTCACATCAGAAAAATCTAATTCTAGTCTGAACGTACAAATGTTGAATATATATAAAATAATTAGTTTATTCATGGTTAATCTATTAAGTATTAACAACTTATACTTCACTACTTTTCCTGCCAGAAACTCGTTAACTAAGTATGTTTGTGGAAATTTCTGTTTGATATTTCTCTATTTAGCCCATGAGCATATGAGATATTATACTTGAATATGTGGAACTTTATGTTTGATATTTCTCTCTGTTTTATTCGCGTTTGTGTTTAGTCATGGTAGAATTTGAATGTGTCTGCAACATAGTCCTTGAATTTTTTAAAATTGAATTTCTGGTTTTTAAATTGTAAAAGGAATATATTTTTATGAGCCAAAATGTTGGTTCATAATTATTTTTTATGTCAATTATGGTCAAGGACTCAAGGTTTTAAAAAATGATTGCGGTCACCAATCACAGTTTCATTACATTCCTTGATGTGGTGGAAAATTGCAAACAAATGCTGCCAGAATCGTGGTTGCAGCTGTAGATACTCCAAAATCCTTGATGTTGTGGCCAAAAACATGGTCATGGACCTCTTTTTTTTTTAAACTTTGATCATGGTTCTTTGTGGTGTGAACATTTTTATGGTGTTGCAGATTAAACCTGGTTTTGAGTGCTTATGCACAGAATCCACAACAGGCCGCTGAATCTTTGATTTCTCTATTGGACAAAGCAGAGAGTGTGGTTCCTCTGGAGTTTTGGCCAAAGAGACCCGTTAGAGTTGGGGTCTGTGTCGTTTTTTTTTTTTTTTTTTTGTATTCATATTCATTTGGGTATCTTAAACTATTTGTATGCTAATGCAGGCAACTGCGGGTTTGAGGGCTTTGGAATGGGATGCTTCTGACAGGATTTTGCAAGCTGTAAACTTTGCTTGCTGCATCTTGTCTCATGTTGAATACTTTTAGCATAAAGTAGCCATACTCAACATTTTAAACTTATGTTGTTTCTACGATTTGTGAAGATAAGGTTTGGGATTTGCTTAAGCAAAGAAGCACTCTAAAATCTGAGCCAGATGCAGTAACAGTGCTGGATGGAACACAAGAAGGCGCTTTTCAATAGGTATGCTTTATGAACATATTACTCATTATTTATAACTCTGAACAAATTTAGACTAGAGGAGAATTGGCAAATGACAAGCTTTTAGTGATACCGAATGGATAGTTACAATGCATTTTCTCTAAAGAGTAATTCAATCTCTTTGATAATATGTAGAGAAGCCTCACTATAAAAATCATCTGCGGTCACTCACAGAGATATTAAAAGGAGAAATCTATAGTCTTTATTATGAAAGGTGGGGGAAATTTCCCAATTAGAATAGATGCTTAACTCACTGACAGTTTAACTTTAAGGTTGTCTGTAAGAATTAAATTTTCCATCTAGTGGCATAATGCTTCGTTGTTGTAATGCAACATTGCTTGCTCTTTACTTTATGGAAAGTTAGATTTAATTGCTGATTTGGCCGTTAGTGATATGGCAGTTAGACGTACAATGAGTATTAATTATAGTGATTGTAGTACTATTTTATTGTGAAACAAACCGTTAATAACAGACATGCCTCATCTGCTAATTTTAAATGGGTTATGTGGTTGGAAATACAATCTAAAATAGTTAAAGAATGCTAATCTTTGGGACCCTGGAAAGCTTGAGTTCTAACCTGTGATTTCAAGTTCTTGATATACGAAAGATCTGTTCAGATACCATTTCCCAGCAACTAAAATTATACACGGGCCTATTTGGATGTAAACTTCTCTAGATGCACTTCTAGAAGAAAAAGATAAGAAAAAAAATGAAATAAGCTTTTTCATAAGTTAAAATGAATTTTTCATTAGCTCATTTGTAAATGTCATCTTATCTTTTAGAGAAGCTATATTGGTGAGCTTCTAAAAATTAGCTAATGGAAAGCTTATTTTTGTTTATAGAAAAGTTCATCTCATTTTTTTCTTTTTATCTTTTTCTTTTAGAAGTGTTTCTAAAGAAGCTTATCCGAACATTCTTTTATTACATTGCCTTTTGTTTCATTTTAGGTGACTATTAATTATCTACTGGAAAAATTGGAAAAAGATTTTTCAGAGACTGTTGGGGTAGTTGATCTTGGAGGTGGATATCTGTTCAGATGGCATATGCCATCTCAGAGACCGTTGCTGCCAAGGCTCCAAAAGTATCAGTTGGAGAGGACCCTTATGTCAAAGAGATATTCCTAAGGGGAAGGAAATATTACTTCTATGTTCGCAGGTTTTTCTTCTTGCTCTTGACATGCCATTCTGGGCAAAAAAATATAAATATTATAGTTTTAATATTAAATTACATATATGCTGCAGTTTCCAAATTATATACGTAAGTATGGCAATCTGTCGCGCATGCACAGGGCGGTTTGAGTGGCGCCTGCAAAAAGCTTCACCGGACACGCCCTTCCTGGGCGCAACTGGACAACGGTGGCGCCTCCACCAGGCGCGACAAGGACACAGTGGAGCCCCAGCCAGGCGCGACAAGGATGCAGTGGAGCCCCAGCCAGGCGAGACAATGCAGTGTATATATACCCCCCCTTAATCTGTTTGCCCTCATTTGTTGGTTTCTCCCTCTCTCTAAAAACTTTTCTCTAGCTTCTCTCTAAGTTTTTGGATTGCTATCAAGAATTTGATAACAAAGCTCTGCTCAAGTAAGTACATTTATAAATTACATTAAATTAAAATGTTGTTAGGGTTTAGTTTGTTAGTTACATACATTAGGTTGGTAGTAAAATGTTGTTAGGGTTTTGGGTTGCTTTAAAAAATTATTATTAATGTAGGAAATTGTTAGGTTTAGGTTGTTAGTTACATACATTAGGTTTTTAGGCTTTAGGTTATTCATAATATGTAAAAAATTGTTAGTGACAAGTATAATACATTTATTGACTTTGAATCCTATTTTTTAGTGACCTAGATTTTAGGGTTTAGGTTTAGGTTTAGGTTGTTAGTAATATGTAAGAAATTGTTATTGACCTAAGTAGATTATAATATTTATTACGTTTGAATATTATTTGTTAGTCATATGTAGAAAATTGTTAGTGAGCTAAGGTAGAAAAAATACATGGCTTTGAATATTATTTGTTAGTAACATAGGTTATGAGTAAATTTTTTCTTTAGAAAAAATAAATAAATTATGATATTTAAATTATTGCAAAAATAATTTATTAACAAATAATCGGAAACATAATAATTGTATATTATTTAAGAATTTAATTTTCATGAATTTTTAATATAAACATTTTGACACTATGAGTTGACTAAAAATGATTTCATATATATATATATATATATATATAAGTTGTAAACTAATTAATATAAAAAGGGAAAAATTACTTATTTTTTTTATCTAGCATTGTAATTAATTTCAATGATTAGGATAAAAATTGAACATCGTTGTACTTAGATTTATTTTGTAATCAACTTTTTTAAATGAGAAGAGAGGTTTTATTGTTTTGCTTCAGTGTCAAGCGTGGAGAGAGAAAAAAAAATAACCTACGATACATGGTAAGATCTGATTCACTAATATAAATTAGTGTCGTGTTTACATTGACGCTTCTTTATATGAAAATGTAGTATATTTTGATGGCTGAGTCATCGTCATCCGAGTCACCTTGTTCTGGGTCTGAGTATGAGGTTGAGCCAACCGATCCCACGACCCATGTGCTTCCCGGACCATATAGATGGGATGTACTTAGGAGGCGCAGACAGCGTACGCATATTTCACAGTCAGTTTGGAATGGCGGAGAAGATAGACTGTTGAAGGTCCGTCGCGGAGGTAGACCCACAGCTGGCGTCCCAGCAGATGATATTCCAGACGTGGTAGTCCAGTATTTGACTGAGGTTGGCTTCATTCATGTCGCGCGAATGCGATACATGGCGGTACCTATTAACCAATTTTGTTATATTAAGCATGTGTAAAATGAATGTTCGCATAACATGTGTATTGATCAATAAGTTATTTTTTTCATATTGATCCTGCCCTTATTAGTGCCATGGTTGAGCGATGACGCCCAGAGACACATACTTTTCATATGCCCCAGGGTGAAATGACTATAACATTGGAAGATGTCGCTGGAATACTAGGGTTGCCTACTGATGGCCAAGTTGTTACCGGACCGACATTTGCTGATTGGCCTGCATTATGTAATGAGGTGTTCGGCAACGGACCCGATCCCGCGACCGAGCTAACCTCTGGCAATGTGAAGTTATCATATTTTGACAGAGGGTATCCCTCATGGGATGCAGTTGCTGGTCATCCACAGAATGTGATATACTTTACCAAGGCTCACATTGCTCGCATGTTAGGATCTTGGATCCTTTGCGACCGGTCAGGGGGTAGCGTAGTAGGATGTCGATACGTTGCCCTACTTGCGGATGATTTTGTTGACATTGGATCCTATAGTTGGGGGTCAACGGTACTGGCACAATTGTTCAGACAATTGTGCGATTGTACTGACCCAGATCGAAAAGATATTGGTGGTTGCACGGTTTTGCTGCAGATTTGGGCATGGCTTCGATTTCCATGCATTGCGCCCCCTTTGCCATCTACACATGATGTGGATCGACACTTTGGACACAGGTATATTTATTTAGTTTCAGTTAAAGTACCCACGTACATTACATGCACATGAATTAACGGTTTCATGTTTAACATTGCAAATAGGTTTAATGGAGTTCGTCGGTTTAAATTGAATTCACTTAATTGGTATCGACACAGTCTGGACACCTTAACCAGGGATGATGTATGTTTTATTATTTAATTATGTTATGCACGTGTATGAATTATGTCTTGATGTGCGACTTGAATTGTTCTTATGTTTTCATTTGTAGGTTGTTTGGCAACCATATCGTGATTATGATTTCATGGGTGCATCGGCCGAGACAATTCAGCTGTGGATGGCTCGTACACCAATAATTTGTTTTCACATAGCCGAGTATGCATAGCCGAACAGGTGTATGCGGCAATTTGGACGAGATCAGCCGATACCTCATAGGCCTGCCAAATTGAAAGGTGTTCATGATCTCACCCTTCGAGGTAAACCCCATGAAAATTGGGGCCGGAGGTTACGGAAATTTATAGACAGATGGAATGGGCGAGGCGAACATGTTGAAGTGCCTCCTGCATTGAATGGTCTCATGTCGCCCAACCATGAGTATATGGGTTGGTATAGACTCTGTGGGAAGCAATACGTCACGAAGTTGGGGGCCTCACAACATTGTTGTGTAAGTCTTTTCCTTTAAACGATTTATTAAGTATATGCCACATATTTTTTGTTTATGTTGAAATTGTTTCATTCACAGCTTGATGGGTTGGAGAATTTGTATTTTGTGACCTTGGAAGACGAATTTCCCAACCATGGGTTGCATTATGTGCACAGCGAGGTGGCTCGCCTTATTGGTGTTTGGAAAGAAACAGCTCGGGTAGATGAGCCAGGTTCAGAGGCACCACAGACGCAGCTTCCTGCAGAGCCCCAGTTGTCGCTGGATGTTGGCTGTCATGCCAAAGAGGGTCGAGGATTGGGACGTCGTCGACGCCGACTGCCAACAGTTCCGGAGCCTATTCCTGAACCTCGGCAACCTACAGATGCGGGATATTTTAGGCCGCCATTTATAGGTCAGCAATACGGCATTCAGCAAACATATTTTCAGCCCTCTCAACCGGATCAACATACCCAGACTGACACGTGCTGGCCACCCTGGGAGTCACAAACCCCCACAGACACCGGCACATTTTATCATCCACATCCCACAGCTATGAACACTGAAGTAGGGTCGTCGTTTCATCATAGTCCAGTGCAGATGCCATCATGGGAACATGGGGGGAGCAGTAGTCACGAGGTCATACTTGGGATGATGATGATGTTGACGCTATGTATGATGGCTTCGATGATTCCTCAGCTGCTGTTGTAGGGCATGATGCCCAGGTCCAACATGAGGCCTTTTCACAGTCTGGGCGTGGCCGTGGAAGACGTATATTGCCTGATCGCCAAGCTCGTCATAACCAGTGGCCCCCACCTTCAGCTTAGTTGTTTTTTAGTTATTATTTGTTACTTATTATGAAGTGTTGTATGGATTTTATTCAACTGTTGTTGATTACATTGTGATGATGCGTGTTTCATACATTTGTTATTAATTGTGGATGCATTTTGTGGAATTTATTTACCGATACAACACAACAATTAAAAACATAACCGAAAAGGTGCGATATTACATTTCATTCAATAGTCACGAAGATGTACGACGATTAGGACAATTACAACGGTTATGTCCAGCTAATCGACAAATACCACACCGAACACGACTTTGGCTAGTCTCAACCTCATCCATCTCATTGCGTATTCTAGTTGCCTTCGGACGACCTTTTGCATGCAGCATAGACTTGTCAGGTATGAGTACTGGATCTGTACTCGGCGGAATGGCTTGCTCGTTACCAATTGGATGTCATGGAAATGAGTATGCGTTAACCAAGTTCGTCAGAAGGAATACATCATCCACATACATTGTCGGTGACTAACGAACATGCATAGCGACTGTTGCGGCATGACTACAAGGATACTTCAATGCCTTAAATTTGCCACATTGGCAGAACCGTTCAGCGAGGTTTACGGAAAACGAATTGTCATAACCATCATCAACCTCGAATTCAGACTGCTCCATATTATATGTACGAACATAATGACAAGTAGCAGTTGTTTGATTAGCCCTCAACATAGTCACGACATTTTTGCAAAGATTTTGTCCACCTTGCAATTGGTTAGCAGCCGATTGCCCCCGAGATACGAAATATTCCACCAATCTGCTATATGTGTGTTTAACCAAAGCGGTAATTGGCATGTTTCTCGCACCTTTTAAAACCCTGTTAACGGATTCTGCCAAATTTGTGGTCATGTGCCCATACCTTGGTCCCTCAACATCATATGCACGCGCCCACTTTTCTTTTGGGATGTTATCAATCCAGTTTGCAACCTCAGGACTAGCATCACGAAAACGTGCAAAGGCAACCTCAAAAGCAATCATAGAAGGAGTATACCCTGCACACACAGACATGTTGATTACACTTCAGGCTACAACATACCAAAAATCAATCATACATAAGTGTTCCGGCAACATACCTAAATTCATTAAGGCCCTCTTCAAATTTTCATTTTTGAACTTCTGATTAAAATTGCTAGCAATATGACGAAGACAAAACACATGATAAGGGTGCGGTGACTGCCATCCAGGGTGCCTCTCAACTGCAGATAGTATGCTTTGGTGCCGATCAGAAATTAGACAAATATTTGTCTTGCTTGTAACATGAACACGAATGTTATGTAGAAAGTATTCTCAAGCTTGCAGTGTCTCACCCTCAACAATAGCAAATGCAAGTGGCAAACACTCATTATTACCATCTTGAGCAGTGGCAATAAGCAACTTTCCCTTGTACTTGCATATAAATGAGTGCCGTAAATTTGAATAACGGGTTTACAAAAATTGAAAGCCTCACAACATTGTCTAAATGTCCAAAAAATGCGGTGAAACACGCGTTTATGATAAAATATTCTATGACCGACATAATAATCTTTTGTTTGAATATTATAAGCAGAACCTGGTGAAAATCGAAGCATATAGTCACACCACCTCGGCAAGAAAGCATATGATTCCTCCCAATCACCGTATATAATTGTCATGGCTTTCTGTTTTGCATACCATGCTTTTCTGTACTAAACTTTGTATCCGAAAGAATGTGTTATCCTCTCCTGGACTAGTCCAATTGAACATGATGGATCATGCTTAATCATCCCTAATTAAAAAAATGTCATGTCCACATTAATAAACTAAGAAAAACATTATTATCATTAATATCAATAACGTACCTAGTACCAGTGACACAATAACATCAGCATCAAGTTGTCTGTGATCCTGAGAAATGTGCTGATTTAGGCAAATGTGATCCCCACCCCATTTGGTAACCACCCATCTGTCACCATATGTTGGTTTCATTACCCTAACCTGCCACGGACAATTCTGGTCATGTGCACGACATTTCATGCTTAACTTTGTCGGCATACTTTCAATAACAACAGCTTCCTGGTGCTCCTTCATCAGGTTCCGCTTTATTGCCATTTGCGCCTCTTCTTTCGATGCAAATTCTTGTTTAACAAACAACTTATTCCCTAATATCCATGGACCTTCAACTGATCCGGAACCGGTGCCAGAATCTTGTTCACTCGAATAATCCCAATTAATGTATGTGTAATGTGGGATTCCATCCCAAAAATTATTACTACCCTCACCTACATAACCAAATTCGTAAATTTATTACAATAAAATACATAAAATAAATACCACAGATGTATATGGCTATTGTTCGGTAACGCACCTTGAGACACATTTTGTTGTTGTTGCTCATCATCCCCCACATCCTCCTGGGCTTCGAAATGAGACTCAGCCACAAAAGAGTTATGTCCTTGTGTTTGCCTTACGTTTGGCCCATCATCGTCCGACGCACTAGCATTTTCCGCAAGAAGGCGATCTTCCATTGCGATGTTTTCATCATCATCATCAACATCGTCGTCCATAACCCAAGTAGGATCATTTTCATCTTCTATGGACAAATTAAGAGGTGGAATAACAACTAATGCATTATGGGAATAATCAAAATGCACTGACCTCATTGCTAAATCAACATCCTCTGCTTCATCAATATCCACATACAACTCTAGGTAATTTTTCCTTGATTGGTTGAAGAATTCTCCTATTACCATTTCAACGTCTTCGTCGTCCACAAGTTGCATGCTAATATATTTTTCATCGCACCATACTCTTGCAGTCACCATACTGATGGATTGATTACCTTTAATACCTAATTTATGATTGATTCTCTTATGCAATTCTTCAATAGTTGAGTTACACTTCAAACGAGTTGGCCTTTTTTCACCTTCAAAAACGACACCACCTCGACCCTCAACTTTGCTCCCATTATAATACAAAACAACACGAACACTATCAGCATTTGAAGACATTTTTTCGATATCAAACACCTCAATGTTCAATCTCCTAAGATTCACCGTTCACTGGCCCACTAAAAGCCTTTCCTCCATCACCAGCGACAACTAAAGCTTTATCCTCAATCGAGTTCTCGATCTTACCTAGTATAAAAGAGAATCGAATCCCTTGAGTTTTGATTCTAAATTAATAAAATAATAATAAAAATGAGATAAAAACAATTAAATAAACAACTCACCTAATTCTAACCTATCTTGCTAATTATTGATTGAATTATAACTAAATTAATCCTAAAAACTTAGGTGTTAGCAGCACATCTTCTACAAAAATTATGAGACTAATCGCTAAGAAAATAGAGTATAAGTTAAAGGGCAAATTAGTTTAGTTAGTTTTCACATTTTATTTTTTACTTGAGCAAATTATTTTTCTTTTTGGTAAATTATTATTTTTTTAATCACTTTTAACATTGTTTTTGAAATATTATTTTAAGTAATTTTTTTTAAAATACCAACTTTTATTTTTTATATTTTATTTCTTTTTTATTCTTAAAATATTTATTATTTTTTATTATCTAGAGTTAATTTTCCCCTATGGAACATATTCATTGTGTGCAAAAATTCATTAACCACCTATAACCAAAAATTCATAAATATACACAATTACATTCATTATTCATTAATTTTTACTTCAAATTAACTATGTTTACATTTCTCACCTTTGGCGATTCTTTCCCACACCCATTCGGTAGACTCCACTTGCAACACTATTTCCCCGGGACTAGCTTTGCTTGCTTCTCTCTTCCTCCGTGGCTTTATTTTTATATATTGAATTCCTAAGATGGTTTTGCAACTCACAATTGGCTCACAAACTTTGAAGATTTTAAAAACAATGCTCACAATTGCCTCACAGACATGCTTCTTCGAATTGTATATAAAAACACCTCAGGTGGCTAGACGCGCCCAGGGGAGGCGCCACTCTTACTAGACGCGCCCAGGGGAGGCGCCACTCTTGTTTGGTCGCGCCCTGGGGAGGCTCCACTGGAGCTTGGTCCCGCCTGCATGAGGCGCCTTCGAACAAGCCTTGGTGGGGCGCCTCTCTGCATGCCTGGCGCCTGGTGCAAACGTGTCTAATGGCGCCCTATCAAAACGCCACTAACTGCTATAGGTCCGTAAATAAATTTCAATCAACAGCATATATATAATTTAATATTAAAACTATAATATTTATATTTTTTTGCCTGCCATTCTGAGATGTTATGTTCTCTGGGAGCTGGGAGTGTTCACTTCGGTAGTCTTTATCCGTATTGATAGATATTCTTTAATACAATTCCATCTTTATGGTCAATAGGTTTTAGCATTTTGCTTTCAGTTACTTGGGCTATGGTTTACTAGCAGCTCGTGCAAAGATTTTAAAGGTTTCGGATGATTCTGGAAACCCTTGCATCTTAGATGGCTATAACGGTAAATATTACTTTGGCTTTCTGCATGCTTGGTTCTATTTTGATGCCAATAATAAGTTTTATTTTAAAACATTTTCAGGTTGTTACATCTATGAAGGAAAATCATATAAGAGCATTTTAGTGCAAGATTTTGAACAAGGATTTTGAGCTCAAGATCTAATATTCATTAGACCTCCAACATGGAAAATGAGTTCTTGTAGAAGATCTCTTAAGATCTGCACATTATTCAAAAAAGAATAAATTTTCTTCCTTTTTCTCTCTCTTTAAGATCTCAAAATAAGATCTATCATTAAAGAAAATAATGAAAGAGATCTTAAGAGATTTTTAATCCTATTTGGTATTATTAGGTCTACCAAAAAATAGTCTAAGATTCCAATTTAAAATCTACCACTAAAGATGCTCTAAGGCTCCATCCGTCCCTTCTAGTGCAAGCTTGAATGAATGCAAAAGCATAGCTCTCAAGGCTCTCTAGGTTAATGGGTCAAATGAAGTGCACTTCCTTTTTTTATTCATTCCTGATAGTAAATTCCTCGTTTCATTCTCATTTCTTGCTCAGACTTGGCATGCTCTTGGAAAAGCCTATTGGATCGTACTGAAAGAGAGATAAGTTGCCACAAAAGTTGAAATGGAAGGGACCTAAAGAAACAAGCTTGGAACTTTCAAATGTTTGGTGTAACTACTCCTTTCCGACCAAAATTATTGATGTCTAGGATTAATAAACACAGTTTAAGAAATATTTAATATTATTCACAAACTACATACTCCTACTTACTCTAAAATACTCTCGTTTAATGTCTATGGTGGGAGAAGTTGTTGAATAGATCATAATTATCCAAGTCATACTTAACAGGGTATATGTGAAAGAAAATAATTAATGAGGTTGAAATATGTAAAATATCAATAATTTTAGAGAGAGAAAAAACTAAAACATCAACATTTTTGGTATAAAGGGACTATTATTTTCATGACTTACCAAACTCGTAATTAATTTGTTGGAACAATGTTAAGGGAGTACATGCCTTACCTTGTCATTCTTTTTTGTATTCATTCGATTCCAAAATAGTAGTCTTTTAAAGTTATGACATCCAAATTAAGAAATACTTAATTGATATAAATTTAGATGTAAAGGGATCTAACTCAATTGATTAAGTAAGATGCATGAACTGTTGTAAATCTTTTAACAATATCTTCAATTCTTACAAATAAAAAAATTATAAAAATTTAGAGTAAAATATTCTCATTTTTCAACTATTATGTCATAAATTGATATAAAACACAAAAATACTAATAGTCTATAATCGTATATAAGTAAAAAAGTGACATTGTATGTTGTACTTAATTATAATTATAAGTAAATCTAATTAATTTTATAGTATTTAATGTTATCATTTTTAAAATACTCTTCATTTAATTTTAATTCTATTTTCAATTACTCATTTTTATTCAATAAATGACATTTTAGAAATAATTTTATTTCTCACTTGAGATTAAGAAAATTAAATAATGTCAACATAATTTTCTTAATTAATATGAAATTAATTATTTTTATTTTATATATGAGTTCAGATGGATTACATCACAATCTTCCTAGTTAGTCCTCCCTCAGTTCTTAAATTATAAATGTTTTATCATCTTAATTTATTCCAAAACTATTGATGTTTTACAAATTCAAGACAAATTCATAACACTTTTTTTTCAATTATACCCTTCTTTATAATTACTAATGCATTGATTTTTTTTTTTATTACTAACCAATTTAAACATCAATACCCAAGCCATTAGCTACCCATCCATCAATGAGAATGTCAGTTAATATAGTTTTTAGACTTTTCACTATTCAAATATTGATGGCTAATGATATTTTTAAAATATGATTAAATAAGAATATTTTAGTCTAAAAAATATATCAATTAATAATGTCTTAATAAATGGTGCACTAATATTAAACATATATTTCTATAGTTTTGAAACCAAGATAGTATCAAATAAAAGCTTCTCACGATCAAATCAACTAGCTGAATAAAAAGATCTTGACCCATTAATTAGCAAACACCCACAAACAAATTAAATTCATTCTTAATTTTGACCTATTCGACACTCACTGACTTTATTTTTGATACATAAATTTTGTACATGTGACTGCCTTTCACAAGGTTTAAATATATTTTTTTCTCTATAATTGCATTTATTTTCAATTGATCCTTGACGTGAAATCTCGCTAACGCCATTTATGTGATAAATGAGGTGTCTACTTTTTATCCATGATGTGCATATTTGTTTGGTTAGCGGGAGGTTCTTGAACTTGGTCCACTCTGTTTGTAAAAGAAAAAAAAAACATTGGAAAACTTAGGTTCTTGAAATTCTTCATCCTAGTTTTCAATAAATAAAAAAATCGTGTATTTGAGGTATTGTGTGTTGGTATTTATCTGCATAATGCATATTGTGCACCGGATGCATTTATTTGTTGATCGACTACATAATGCATATTGTGAATTGCATAAGTTTTTTTCATTTTACTGCATAATGCATATTGAGTTCCATACCTTCTAAGTTTTCGCACAAATATATAGGGTTAGTGAAAATTTAACGGGAGAACCAAATTGACAAAAACAAACGTAACTTTAGGAAACAAATTGGCATGTTTTAAACTATAGGGACTAAATAAAATTAATTACAATTATAGGGATCAAAAGGGTATTTAAACCTTAAATAATACAAAAGTTATATGTTTAATTATTATAAAAGTTTACCAACTTATTATACACAGTAGTTTATACTCTTAGTATATGTACTATTTTCACATAAACTTTACTAACATATATCTATTATCTAAACGAAAAGTCGTGCCCCATTTGGATAAAAGAATAAAGTTACATTGCAATAGTTTGAGGTTAGGCACGATGCATTATTCGTTACAGCAATGGAATCTTCTCACAAAGAATTATCTCACTATTTTTTTAATAAGTGATTAAGATTTTTAACAATTCTGAATCCAACTAAAAAACTTATATTACGTAATTATTACTCATTTTGCTTGTTGTAAGAGTTACGTCAGATAGTTTTTTTTCTTCTCAGTTTTATTGTTGTATAATACCACTATGTAATTCGAAAACAGAAAGTAAGAACACTGCTAGCTGCAAAGTCACTTTGACAAGGGATAAGTGCGATTCTTTCTTTTGATTAGGTAAGGTGCACGTGGAAACCTACAGTGGCAGGTCAAGATTTTTGTGTCAGATTGGACTAACCAAATACCAATAATTTAAAATTGGAACCGTGCCCATTTATATATGTCCCTTGACTAGTTTGGGGCATATAATTTTCAGAATGTAATCAGTCAAACTTTCTAACAAACTCACTGTTTCATCCAATGAATTCTTTTCAAGTTGCCCGAAGTCGTGTAGGGATGGAAAAGAAGGGAGAGAACGAATCAGGGTTTGAGGCATTTGATCTATATCCAAAATTTAAATTAAGTGTTATTTTTGTGTTTATTATTTGTCTCTTTTCTACATCTTTGAAGAGAAGTGAAAATTGAGAATTTTAAGTGTGATTAGCCTCGTACAGAAGATTACTATTATAATCCATCTAAAAGACCAAAGTTAATTTGTGATATATCTCAAGAATTTTACAAGAAGTTAAAAGATCCTAATTACAATAATTATATATAAAAAAAAACTGCCTCCATTTAGGAAAAAATAATGACTTATGTTATCTATTCTTTTAAAAATTGAAGACACTATTCAAACTCAGAGAAATGATAATATTTTTATTTATTTGGTTTATATTTCTTAATTTTCTCTTCAAAAAAAATATACTTCTTAATTTATATGGTTTTTCTCTTTTATTTGTATTTATTTTCATAAGAATAATGTATTTTTCTTTTGGTTTAAACTTCACATATTGAGAAATAATTCTATTTTATCTATAAAAAAATATTATGAGCAACAAAGTTCTTCCACTCAAAAAATATAAAAATTTGACCTTTAACGTTCAAGTTCAATAACATCATATGATTTATGTAATTGATCCCACATAATAGACATGACCTTATTGTTTGTTTTTTTAGAAGAGAATTTCATTTCTACTTTTTGTAATTTGAAAAATTCAAGAAGATATTAATTATTATTTTTAAATATATATTTACTAATATTTTTATACACTTAAAATAACTCAGAAGAATTAAAATAAATAATGAAGGCCGTTTTAAAATTAAAAATCTTGACATAAATGAAGACATTTCTTAATTCTTGTGTTACTTTTAAAATAGACATATAAAAAGTAAACTAATGTTAATGTTATCTCTTAAAATTAATAGATAAAGAAGTAACAAAAATAATAAATCACTTGTGACTTTATGAGTATTTAATGACTTGTATTTTTTTTTTCCTTTTCCGTTTATATATTGGATTGCAACTTTACAAGACAGCCTGGACACTAAGGAAAACGACTAACACCTGATATGCAATTAAGTTTTAAGCAAATCTCATTCTCATGGCCCACACAAAGTTGAAACTTTAGAATGGTCGTACTTGCTAGCTCGCATATTATGAGTCCTATCCACTCCAAATCTTTTTAGATAAAGAGAATGTAGTGTAGATTTTGAGTGATAGATTTTGCTATCTTTTCCACCAAATTCATGTATTCAATTATTATTTCAACAAACTACAACTGATTTGCTAGTTGCTATCTTCTTTAATAAAAACTAATTTCATTGATATCTACTTATTCTAGCAAGTATAAGCATCTATAGTTTATTTTTAATTTATATGAATGAAAGATAATTACAAGAGAATTTATAACAAAGTTACTAGCCATGGCAATAGGATGGGGCGGAGGCGGGTATTGCATTTCCCATCCTGCCTCCGACTCAAAACTCGTTCTCCGATCCCACCCCCAGTCCCCGTCGGGTTTTAAAACCCATCCTCATCCCTACCCCCATACCTGCCCCCACCCCCGCTTTTGACTTTCGGGGAAAATCCAAGCCCAATTAACTCAATTTTTCTCCACTAAAATTGGGATGGATTCGAACGGGTACTCACGAATTCGAGGTCCGCTGCCATGCCTAAAAGTTACACATTCTTTAATCAATTACTTTAAACTTCCTTAGTCAAGTATCTATATTACAAGCTTACTAGCTAAATAGTTGAATATTTAAAATTTTGAATCAAAGAATATTCAACTAGATTTTTGACATTCCTTTGAATAATGTAAACAATAATTTTTTATTGTTTCTCTTTTGTGGTGTAGTTCTTTTTTCTTCTTTGTGTACGAGGATTGTGAATGAAAAAATAATGTTACCGTACTACACAGGGGAAGAAAACCCAACAAGCTAGGGTTTGTGTATCCACCAGTATATAAAAATGAAACATGTAGTGTAAGGAACATATTCGGTCACAAACCTTATAAATCCAATATTCTTAATCAATAGTTTTTTTTTTTTGCATATATCTAATTTTCTTACTATTTCTTTATCTTTAGCTAGAAGGCTACCCACATATAATATATTCCCTTTATTAAATTCTACAATATTATCCAATTTAACGTGGGATTCTATTATAATAATTCATTTTCTAATAAAAAAAAGCGAGATTCTACTATTAATTTAATTTACGATAGTATCCATCTTTTCTCATTAAGACATTTATTCCCATTTTTTCTTATCATTTAACACATTTTTTAACAAACAAGCATGAAAATTAAACAGATGATTTTCTCACATTCCATCAAAGAGTGAGAAAGGAAAAGAAAAAAATGTGATAGGTAATGTAATGAAAAAAATAAAGAAATAAAATAGAAAAGAATGTAAAATATCAAAAAATTATTTTTTTATAGTTTTTGCAAACTCTCATAATCTTGAAAATGTGGAAGCTACCCTTAAATGAAAGGTTCAATTATTTTTTCTTCTACTTTTTTTTTTTCAATTCTATTTGAATTCTAGAATGAAATTCCCTAATTATTGAAGGAAATGCTCAGAAATATATATATTTTTGATTAAATTCTATGAAATAATATTAAAATGATATAAAGTCTATATACAATGTAATGTGAACATATCGGTTCTATATTTTATGTGAATGAAACTTATGAAAGCAATGATCCTTTTAGAAATCAAAATTCAAGCATTAGGTGCTTCTTCTGACCTCACAGCTGACACAATAGTCCAATAGTGAAACAAACGTGTGCACTCAAAAATACCCAAAATACTAGGGAGACAGCTCAGTTCGAACAAAAGAATCTTTGAAGAATAACTATATTGATTCAAAGAGTTGTGGATAACCATGACCGTTTTTTAAAAATAGATTTTAACATAATTACATTTTCAAAGTGTTAATTTATTTCAAGTTATTCTGAAAGTATAAATAATTTAAGAGAGTAATATAGGCCAAACGATCAATCAACAGCATTTTTTTTTTCAAATTTACCATTTAGAAGTAAAATTTAAATTAATACCTTGAAATGGATTATAAATTGAAAATCATAACAAACTCTTTAAAAAAAATGAAATAGTAATAAATTTAACGACTTCAATTTTTTATTTTTTTAAAACATATGACTTTAAAGTTTGTAAAGGTTTTTTTTCACGACTGTAAAGTTGTTAATGAAATTTTTTAATTTTATTGAAGTCATAAATTATTTTACAATTTCAATTTTTTTTCACATAATTTTTTAAAAAATCGTAAATACTCTTTTGTTTTAATTATTTAATAAATTATTGTATGTTTTCTTTTTTTAGTTTTATTTAACATTTTCTATATTTTTTATATGGTTTTATTTAATATTTTTATTATTTTTATATTATTTTATTTAATATATTTTTTACTAATGTTAATTATTATTATTTATTTTTTAAATTAAAAAATAATGAAAAAATTAAATTTAAATAAAAATATTAAAATTTATTACATATTTATTAACAAAAATATTATAATGTTTTGTTAGTAATATTAACTTATAATTTATTAAATAATATTAATTTAATTTTTTTTACAATTATCATTAAGTAAATTAATAATTTCGTACAAAAATATTAATTAATTTTATTTTATAAATTATTTTAATATTAACAATAGAAAATAATTTAATAATAAAAGTAATTATTAAAATAAAAACAACATAATATATTAATATAAAATGAACAATACAAATTAAATAAAAACATAAAATTAGAAAGTTAAACTAATATTAGTCATCAACTTAGGACAATTACTATGATTATTTCCTTTAATTTTACACAATGAGCATTTATTGGGCCTATTTGAAATTGGTTTATCTATCTCATTATGTATACGACTAGTGGTTAGCTTTCTAGCTCTGTCTCGTCGTTTTGAAGGATCAAATAAAAGATGGACTCAACTATTGAGGTCATTTATCTTTGCTTCCAAGGGAATGAAACTGATGCTGATAAACTTTGTAAAAGTTTACCAACTTGTATAAAGGGTCAATAAAGTTATCACAATTTAAATTGCAAGAAGCAAATGTTGCAATTGCATGCGTGTAAGGAATTCGAAGGGCTTGAAATTCTCCACAATTACACCACCATTCGTTCAATTTGATAATGCATGTTATTGTTCATCATCCAAGTCGCGTATTTGCAATTTCTTTAACCTCAAACTCCCTTATTTCCCAAATGTACATGCGAACATAATGTGAGATAACAATGTGTCGTTTTCCATGCATCATGACATTTATTTCTTCATAGATATAAGTTATGTCTTTATCATATTCATGATTTTCATGTCAATAGTAACAAATTAGTCATTTATTTTATTAAATGCTTCTTTGACTAAGACACTAATAAGCAATGTTCAAACTCATTTCAAAACAAAATTCGTACATTAAATATTAAAAATATATTAAATAAAACAATATAGAAAATATTAAATAAAACTAAAAAAAGAAAACATACATTAATTCATTAAATAATTAAAATAAAAATTATTTACGATTTTAAAAAAATATTTGCAAAAAGAAAAAATTGAAGTCATAAAATAATTTACGACTTCAATAAAAAAAGAAAAAAAAATCTTTATGATTTTAAAGTCGGGAAAAAGAATTCTTACAACTTTAAAGTCATGTTTAAAAAAAATTGAAATCGTAAATTTTTTACAACTTCAATGTAAAAAAGTCATAATAAATGTTACGACTTTCAATTCATAAGTCGTAATACATGTTACAACTTACTCCTTTAAGGGTATTAATTTAAATTTTACTCCAAATGATAAATTTGAAATGATTGGTCGTTTGGCCAATAATATTAATATATAAATTTATTTTTAAAAACTTCATAACTTTTAATTAATCTTTGTATAACATGACAATATACTATTATTATCCAATGAATATAATTCAATTAATAACACACATTAAACACTTATTAAAGAAAGATAAGTTAAATTTCCGCGAAACACATCATTGGCCTGGCTAACAATATTTTAACAGTAACTAAACTCTGAATTAAATATAAATAATCTGTCAAGAAACTGATGAAACACATGTAATACTGAATGTCCCTTGAAGAGCCAAAAATCTTAACTATGGGTTTAAAAATTTTCTAAAAGTACATACACTGTTTTAACATGGAGAGTGTAGAACCCAATAATTAATTCATTCATGCATTCAAATTGGTAAGTTGCACTTGTCACCAGCCAACCCGGCAAGTTCGGTATGTACCTTATAATTTCTGGGAGAAAAAAGGACATAAAACTGAGTTTCAATTCACTTAATTAGCAGAAGCAATGTCACCGGCCGTTGATCGAGATGAACATGGACAACAAAACAAGAAACACGTTCACACCATTTGTAGGAATGACAATTATTAGGCGATGCATGCATAGCCTGAGAAATTTGATCTGTCGCATCTGAGGTTTTAATCGAACCAAGACATAGATAGTACATATATACAATAATTAACTTTGTTGATTTTAGCTGAAGATACTAGGTCATGAAATTAAAGGAACTGGGGGATATTAAGATAGTTAAAGTGTTCTACAAAGGAGAAACTAGGTCATGCAAACCAGCTCTGAGATTAAATGCGAACTTGCATTAAATTTGATTTTATATATTACTTATTTATTGAATAAGTAAGAATAAGTTTTTTTTTGCAATATATTGTATTATTTTTGCTATGTCTCATAATAGCGAAAAATTTATAAACTTGCCATTAAAAATATATTTTTAGCTAAAAAGAAGTCAAACTTTAGGTCAGTTAATAAAACATATTAAATTAGTGTAATTAAGTATATAATAATAATAATAATGATTTAAGTCTTTTTTATATTATGATATTGGTGTGGATTATCCACAAGTTTTACTGATGATTAATCTTCATTGAGGAACATATCACCTTTGGTGGGATCTATTCTTCCAATAAAGATTTTTTTATCTACAAAATTCAAACTCAAGATCTAACTTAGAAATCGAATTTAGAATCACTCAACCAACCAATGTACTTGTTGATAAATTTAACCATGTTAGTTAGCTTATTTAAAGTAAAAAAAAGTTTACTTATATCATTTAAAATATTTTAGTATAAAATCAGCTGTTGAATAGACTTTTAGATGATGTCAGAATTTAAAAAAACGAAGGTACATGGTATCAAGGAAATAAACTATATTCAAATCATAGATTTGAAAAATCATAAATTAGCGAATTTCCATTCTTAACAATTATGAAAAATATATATTGAGAAACGTCACTTTAATTTATCCACAATTTTTGTGCATCACAATTTGAGCAATACAGTAATTTAATGTCGTGCGCACAAGTAAAAAAAAAAAAATTAATGAAAGAACCAAAACTTATTTCAGTGATATCTTTATTTTAAGGATTAATTTTTTATTTTCGATCATAAAAATATCTTACAAAATATCTTACTTCCATAAAAAAAAACATAATAATTTGAGCAATAATAAAACTTTCCTTTCTTTAAGCAAACCAAACCATTGAACAGTCAACCAAGTAGTTTTTTTAGACCACATGAAACCACTGACGTTATTTTTTGAGTTTATGGGGATATGTGGCATTCAAATAAAAGTGACAACAATATAGCAATCACAAAATTGGATTATGCCATTTTAGATCCATGCCATCTGGACCAATTCATTTGGTTCTGCTTGAAGAATGTCGTTTTCGTTTAAGATTTTGATAGAATATACATGAATAGTATTTATTATTTGCATCTTCAATT
>PYAF01003277.1:112359-132324 GCA_007407185.1 Glycine tomentella | reverse complement strand
ACGTTATTTTTTGAGTTTATGGGGATATGTGGCATTCAAATAAAAGTGACAACAATATAGCAATCACAAAATTGGATTATGCCATTTTAGATCCATGCCATCTGGACCAATTCATTTGGTTCTGCTTGAAGAATGTCGTTTTCGTTTAAGATTTTGATAGAATATACATGAATAGTATTTATTATTTGCATCTTCAATTCATTCTCCTTGTAGATCAGCTGCAAATATAGCTAATATTTTTGTTATGAAAATTAAAGAAAAAAACATGCACACACTTTTGTTAGGGCGGTTAACTGGATTCAGGTAATGCATACAATTGATAATTCTTGTAGGGTTCCAAAAAAAAAAAAAAAAAAAAGTTGGTCAATGGTAAAAATATTCTATGACAAAAATCTTGATCGGGTATGTTTCCATTTTCTAACATTTTTTAATCCAAATCATTTAATAAAACAAATATTATGAAAACGGATTTGCCTCTCAAGAGAGTAGAATGCTTTAGTTGAAGATAAAGTATATAAATCATTATTGATTAAAAAATTAATTATTTTTTACAAGTATTAATTAGTTCAAAGTTTATTATCAACATCAACATCAATAACACCTTTAACCCAAGTTAATTGGGTCGGTGGTAAATGAACTCAATAATAAATTGGAAATAAGACAAAAAAAGAGAAAGAGAGAAGGGGAAAAAAAGTGGGAAAAAAAACAAAAGAGAGTAAAAATAAACTAAAATAAAAGAGGGGTGAAAGTAGGAGGAAAGAAGAGAAAAATAACTGAAAAAAGGGAACGACTGAAACATAGATTAACTAATGGGTTTAACCCCCTACCAAGTTTATAGCTTTTCTCCATTCCGTCCTAAGACATACTGTCCGCCAATCTATATCTCACTCCATTAGGTCTTGTTTAATTATCTTTCCCTTAATAAGTTTTGATCGACCTCTAACTTTCTTTGTGTTGACCTCTTGGTAACAAACTCTTGTTCTCACGGGAGCATCCAGTGACCGTCTCATGACATGTCCAAACCACCTCAATCTATGCTCCCTTATCTTTTCACATACCGGTACCACTTATTCCTTTCGCCACCACACGTCCACCTTAACATCCTCATTTCTGCTACCCCTATTTTATGCTCATGTTGTCTATATGCTGGCCAAAATTCTGCTCCATATAACATTATCAGTCTTACAGTTGTTCTATAGAATTTTCCTTTTAGCTTAAGGGGAATTTTGTGGTCTCACAAAAATCCCAATGCACTCCGTCATTTCATCCTCTCTGCTTTGATTCTATGATTTACATCTTCATCGATCTCACCACCTTTTTGCAAAATTGATCCCAAGTATTTAAAAACATCTTTCTTGGGTACCTCTTGACCAAGTAGATGCACTGTGTCTTGATCACCATCTCTTACCCGCGAAAAATCACACTTCATATACTCCGTGTTGCTCTTGATTATCGTGAATTCTTTAGAGTCCAAAGTATTTCTCCACAATTCCAGTTTCCTATTAACACCATCTTTGATCTCGTTAATAAGTACGATATCATCTGCAAAAAGCATACACCACGACACTTCCTCTTGAATGTCTCTCGTTAGTTCATCCATCACTAAGGCAAAGAGATAAGGACTAAGAATTGAACTTTGGTGAACACCTACCATGATAGGGAAATACCTTGATATTCCATTACAAGCTTTCACACATGTGGTAGTCCCGTCATACATATCCTTGATTGCATTAACATATTTAATGCTACATTTTTCTTCTCAAGAGTCCATCATAAGACTTCTCTTGGAACCCTATCATATGCTTTCTCAAGATCTATGAACACCATATGTATGTCTTTCTTCTTTTCCCTATACCTTTCCATTAACTGTCGCATCAAGTAAATAGCTTCCATGGTACATCTTGCTGGCATAAATCCAAATTGATTTACAGAAACCTTGGTCTCCCTCCTTAGATGATGTTCAATAACTCTCTCCCAACACTTCATATTATGACTCATGAGCTTGATGTCCTTATAGTTATAACAATTCTGAATATCTCCCTTGTTTTTGTAAATAGGCATAAGCATATTTTCCATCAAACATCAGGCATCTTATTTGTTTGAAGAAGCTTATTGAATACATTGGTCAACCATTTTACTGTCACATCTCCCAAGCCTCTCCACACTTCAATAGGGACGTCATCGGGTCCCAATGCTTTATTATTCTTCATCCTCTTTAAAGTCTCATTAACTTCATGTGTATTAATTCTGCACACAAATCTTCTACTCAGATCATCAGAAACATCCTCCAAATCCACCTCAATCTTGTCGTCATTCCCATTAAAAAGTTTGTTAAAGTAGTTTAGTCATCTTTCGCTTACATCTTCATCCCTTACCAAATGTTTTTGATTTTCATCATTGATACATCTAACTTGGGTGATGTCTTTACTCTTCTTATTCCTCATTTTTGCAAGTTTGTAAATACCAGTTTCACTATCCTTGCTCCCAAGATTTTTGTACAAGTCGTCAAAAATTTTGTCTCTAGCTTCCCATACTGCTTTCTTTGCATTTTTTCTCGCTACTCTAAACTTTTGCAAATTCTCATCATTAGGGCATTTATGCAAAGATATAAAGCATTCCTTCTTCTGTTTAATAGCCTCCTGCACCTCTCCATTCCACCACCATGTTTTCTTTGTAAGAACTTTGTTTCCTTTGCTTTCGCCTAGCACCCTCATTGCCACATTTTGAACACACATAGTCATCTTATTCCATATTTCATTAGCTTCTCCAATAAACTCTCACGGTTCTTCACACTACATGTTTTCCTTAAACTCTATTTGTTTCTCATTTTTTAGCTTCCACCATCTAATCCTTGGGTTTTGAGCCTTCTTCCTCAAATTAAGAACTTTGTTGAACCTAACCTCTAAAACTACAAACTTATGTTGTGTCACCACACATTCTCCAGGGTAGACCTTACAGGCAAAACACTAATTTATATCTTCCCTTTTAGCCATAAAGAAATCAATTTGACTACAATTTTGTCCACTATGATATGGGATAAGATGAGACTCTCTTTTCCGAAAAAAGTGTTCACTAGCATCAAATCATACTAGTGCAATGTTCAAGACATCTTCTCCAATCTCATTTCTTGTCCCATAGTCAAAATCACCATGAATTCTATCAAAACCTTCATTGTTTTTACCAACATGACCATTTAGATCTCCTCTTAAGAAAATCTTCTCCTTTCATGGTATCCCTCTTAGAACCTCCTCCAAGTTCTCCCAAAATTGGTTCTTTTCACTTGAATGTAGTTCATCTTAGGATGCATACACACTAAGGATATTTAAAATTAGATTCCCCACTACAAGTTTAGTCCTTATGTTTGAATTAGTGTTTATTCAGTTATTTTGTATGCAGTTCTTAACAATGTAAGTCCTTGTTGTATGTTATATTCAAAATTTTACATTATGAAACTAGCTGTTATAAAACTAACCATTAGAAAACTAGCCGTTATGGAACTAGCCGTTGGAAAACTAGTCGTTATGAAACTAGTCATTATAAAACTAGCCGTTACGAAACTAGCTGTTATAAAATTAGCAGTTGGAAATGAAAGCTATATAAATGTCCAATGTTTCATCATTTTCACATGTTCTCATACAAATTACGCAATATTTCTCCCTCATTTCAAACACTTCAGATACCATACATGGATCCAAACATCAATTTAGATGAAGTTTTAGATCAAATGATAAATGAGGAATTAGAAGACAACATCAATGAAGAAATCATTAGATTGATACTTCAGAGCCAATAACAACTACATGGCAACACTGTTGGGCGTATGCAAAGAAGAGTGGTACATCGGAATCATGAAGAAAGTCATGATCGATTGTTCAATGACTATTTCTCAGTAAATCCTGTGTACACAGAGATTCGATTCCGACGAAGATTTCGTATGTGAAGGCATGTGTTTCTCTGTGTGGTAGATGGGCTCAGCAATCATGATGAGTACTTTCAAATGAGGTTCGATGCACTGGGTCGAAAAGGCCTATCTCCATTAGAAAAGTGAACAGTTGCACTTTGTATATTGGCTTATGGCTCACCTGTTGACAGCGTGGACGAATATGTTCGAATAAGTGAAACAAATGCGGTGGAATGCTTGGAGTGATTTGTATCAGGCATCTACACCATAGTTGGGAATGAGTATTTGAGGAGACCAAGTAACGAAGACACTGAACGACTACTACAACTGGGAGCGGCACGCGAATTTCCAAGTATGTTATGTTCCATTGTTTGTACGCACTAGGAAAGAAAAAATTGTCCAGTTGCATGGAAATGTCAATTTTGTCAAGGTGATCATTGTAACCCAACAATCATTCTTGAAGTCGTGACATCACAAGACTTGTGGATTTGGCATGCAGTTTTTGGCACCACAAGTTCAAATAATGACATTACCGTGTTAAATGGATCTAATGTGTCTGATGAAGTTTTGTCGACACGTACTCCTGCAATCCAATACACAGTGAATAGAACCCAATATAATATGAGATACTAGCGGATGATATTTATCCAGACTTTACCACATTTGTGAAGACCATGTCAGTGCCACAAGGAGAAAAGCGAAAATTATTTACTCAACGACAAGAATCGGCAAGAAAGGATGTAGAACGAACGTTCGGAGTGCTCCAATCTCGATTCACAATTATACGTGGTCCGACACGTTTTTGGAATATTGATAAAATGAAGAATATCACCTATGCATGTATCATATTGCATAACATGATTATCGAGGATGAACTTGACACATATCAAAGTAATATTGATTACGATAATGTAGGTAACAACATGTTAACATTTGAAGTATCTTTAGGTGTTCACCTTAGTATCAGATCGACATACCTTCAAAGAAGAGCAGAGGTTCATGACAAACAAAACACTATCAACTCCAAGCGGATTTAGTTGAGCATATTTGGGAACATTTCGGAAAAGAAAATAACAATAACTAAATTAATGTAATATTTTTTTTGAGATCTATGATTTTTATTTATTTCGATGTTATGGTGTTTAATTATCTATTATTATGTAAAATTTTATTTTATATTATTATGCATTTTATTTTATTTATTTTAATTTATATTTCATTTTTCTTCATTTATTCATATTTTTATTTGTATTTATAAAAATTGAAAAATTGTTAAGTTTTATTAAAAAAATATAAATATGTGAATTTTTTTAAATTTTTTTCTAATTTTTTATATTGAAACAAAATATTAGATAAATTTCTTATGAGTGACATGACACTATGAAAATTAAAAAAAAAATATTACAAAAATCACAAAAACTTGATAAAATAATCCAAATAAGCATCTCCCGTTCAAAATGCTATTTGTAGCTATGTGCGCCACCATTTCAAGAATCACTGCATAGAGAAGATGCCACCCACCAATCATTTCTACCTTGAGTTTGGTGGACACGTGTCACAAGCTTATCTCAATGATGATTATGTCACTAACCCGCCACTATTAGGGGTGTTCATCAACCGATCCAAACCGATCTAAACCGCGGTGACCGAACCGAAAAACCGAAAACCGAAATAACCGAAAACCGAAAAATCGAAAACCGAAAAAAAACCGAAAATTTTCACCGGATTGGATCGGTTTTCGGATTGGCCGATGAAAACCGATCCAATCCAAACCGATCCAATTATAAACTATACTTTACCCCTTATCTACTTGGGTCTATTCCCCATCATAGCCCAAAAATCAAAAATGCAATACATTGTTTCTTATTTTGTCCAATTAACATGTTTGTCTAATGAAAATTAGAAAATGATGTTTGTTTTTGTCCAATGAATGTGTTTGTTTATGTTAGATACTCCTTATTTTGATAAAAATAATTCTCATAAGTTTTATTTTTAGACTTTTTAAAAAACCGAAAACCGATCCAATCCAAACCGAAAAAAATTGGATTGGATTGGATCGGATTTGAAAAAAATTTCAAACCGAATGGATGATTAAATGACCAAACCGAAGGAATTGGATCGGATGATTTTTTCTTCAAAACCGATCCAATCCAGACCGCGAACACCCCTAGCCACTATCACAAAACCAAGCATCATTTTACAGAGGTCATAGATTTGCTAGAAACGACAAAATAGAAGTGTGACCTTAGGTGATAGCACAAGCCAATAGGGTTCATTGGTGTGGCAAAGTGTCCCTCTTTCTCTCTCTATCTAGCTTTGGCCAGCCAGCCAACACATTACTTTCCCTCTCTAAAAATATGGTCCCTACTTTGGAAAATCTTGAAGCTGCTTTTCCTTGTCCTTCATCCCCCTTTGTGCTTGGCCTAATCTCTTTCCCCCACTTGAGGACAAATTCCCACAGCATAAAAGGCCTTACCCTCTTCATACCCTAAATAAAATTCAATCCTCTCTCAAGGTTTGGCTTGTGCCTTTGTGTGCTCATTTTTCACTAAACACCAACCCAAACCTTATACACAAACGTTCTTAATTTTGATTTTATTTTTATTTTTATTTTTTAGGCTTGTTAATTAATTATATTAAGCATCATGGGAACCCCACAATCCAACAACTTGCCACCAGGATTTAGGTTCCACCCTACAGATGAAGAGCTCATTCTTCACTACCTAAGGAAGAAGATTGACTCCACTCCGTTGCCAGTTTCCATCATTGCTGAGGTTGATATATACAAGTTTGATCCATGGGAGCTACCAGGTTTGTCTATATATGTTTAAACAAGATCTATATTATTTTTTATATATTAAAACTTATAAAGATAAGAATTTCTATAATATCTAGAAAATTTAAGGATTTTGATATGATTATTTTTAGAAAAATTGAACACACTAGAAAGTTTTTCAATAATAGTACATTAAAATCCTTGAATTTTCTATGATTTTTTCCATGATATCATAGAATTTCTCTTGAGATATATCATGTCAAGTCAGGTTGACGTGTGTTATTCATGTGCACTAGAAGAGTTTTAATTTTCTTTTCTTCTATTTTTATGGCGTGTGATGTGGAAGATTGATGTTTTTTTGTTTGTTGTGGCTCTTCAACAGCTAAGGCTACGTTTGGGGAGAAAGAGTGGTACTTCTTCAGTCCTAGAGACCGGAAGTACCCAAATGGAGCGAGGCCAAACAGGGCAGCAGCTTCAGGGTATTGGAAGGCCACAGGCACTGATAAGAACATAGTGGCATCACTGGGAGGAGGAGTAAGGGAGCACTTTGGTGTGAAGAAGGCTTTGGTGTTCTACAAAGGAAAACCCCCAAAGGGTGTCAAAACCAATTGGATCATGCATGAATATCGCCTTGTTGACACCAATAGACCCATTAGGATCAAAGACACCTCCATGAGGGTGAGTCCCCCCCCCCCCCCCCAACTACACTTAATTAACAACATTTGCATGACACTGATAAAAAAACTAAAGAATTAATATATAAAATTCTATCGTGGATCTGATTGTCAAGTTTTTTAGAAGTTTAATAGTATATTTTTAAGTTTTGATTAGTTGTATTTATAAACAGTGTTAAGAATTTATCATTCTATTATATTACTCTGAAAGATATAATTCATGAAAAGTGAACAACTTATATTTTAAAGAATAAAATAAGTGATCTTATTTGTTAATGAAAAGATTAACACATGGATTATAAATTATACATGTGTTAAAATACCATTTTTTTATCAATCACTACAATCATTTACCCACTTTAAAAGATCGAGGCCAATCCTATTTCAAGATAATATTCTTCATCGGTAATTAAGACTTTCCATATATTGTTTTGAAAAATGCTTTTTATAGCTAAAGCATTACAACTTTTGTTACTTTTTTATTCTCTACTGTTTTTTTCATTTTGAACGAATATTTTCCATGTGTATGAGAAAAGAATAATAACAGGTGAATACATATATATGACTTAATGATTCAATATTTAAATAACAAATTATATATTCTTTTGTTTGTTTAGTTGGATGACTGGGTTCTATGCCGGATATACAAGAAGTCCAAGCATGCTGTATCTCCAACCACAGAGGCAGCATCAACACTGCAAGTGATCAATGAGCAATTTGATCAAGCAGTAGTAGAAGAAGAGGAGCAAATCAAAGACACCCTTTTACCAATTTTGAAGAATAACAACACTTTTGTCCCTTCTCCACAAGCCACAATACTCATGTCTCAGAAATCCTTATCCTTCTCAAATCTCTTGGATGCCACAGACTACTCCATGCTTAGCACCATCTTATCTGAGAACCACTCCAATAATTACCCTACTCCAAGTGAAGCCAGCTTATTCAATAATTGTGAGAATCTGGATCAGGAAATTACCCCCCAAAATTACTACAACAACAACAATACTAATAGTATTAATAATAATAGCCACTTGTTTCAGAAGAACCCTTCCAACATGGAAAACATGGCTAGGCCAAAACGCCACCTTTCAAACATGGATCATGAGGACAACATGCTATTATACCCTTTAAAGAAATATCATAGTTCCTCTTGCAATTTCCCTAACACCAACCTCCAAAACCAGAATCCACAATGGAACTTCATGTTCAAGCAGCCACTCATGAGTCCTCAATATCTTCAATTTCAGTTATAAATAGCAAACAATTATACGGGCCACAGAAAGAAAAGAAGGAAAAAAGGTTAGTGAGAAAATAAAAATGAAAAAAGAAAGTGAAATATCTACAAGATGAATGTGCTACATGGTATCCACATCAACCTGTTCACTATGTAAGGATTAGCACACGGAAAGATAGCAATTTTTTTTCTTTTTCTTTTATGTTGAAAAATGATGAAAAGAGGTTTCATTAGATCATGAACAAGTACGGAATCACAGAAAAATCGTGTACAAATAAAAATGTTAATTTGTACGTGTTGGGTTGGGAAATCAGTTTTAATTATCTGTACTTTAATTTGTAGACTTGGGATTGGTCGTATTATGATATTATTACATTCTTTTTTTGGAATGGCTTTAATTTTATTTGGATCTTGCATCACCATTTGCCATTTATATGTATAACAGTGCACCTTTTTCAGTATGTTTTATCACCATTCTACGGCATTACTTTATTGAATTCACGATGAACATATAGATTAATATATATAAAATAATGGGTATATAAGAATACATACCTCTATACATCTAAAAAAACAAAAAGAATATATACATATATATCTCTACCCAAAAAGAAAATACATACAAACATTCAATATCAAGAGTCCAATAATTAATCAAATATATTAGAAACGGAGCAAGAATTAAGATTAAATAGTTTCTATGTATTCATAATAATTTTTATTTTATTATTTTCAACTGTTACGTTTTAAAAAGTATAAATATGCGTTCGCGATCCCAAGCCAAGTTCAACTTTGCTACATATATATATATTGATCAAATCAAAACATTGAGTTTGCGGTTGTGGTTGATTCAATGAGTATTTTATAAAAGTAGGGTGATTTTATTTGCGATATTTTTTCACAAAGAATATAACAAAGTAATATCAGCCTTTCGTTTTCGTATATAATATATATATATATATATATATATTCAAATATATTAGATAATATCTACTCGATATAGTATCTTTTCGATACCGTACAAACACAATATTCATTTTTTTTTTGTTTATAGATTGATGTGTAGAAAAGAAAGCATTGTTTCTTTATATTGTCTGTTTTAGTTATATATAGTATGTGACTCACCAAACCCACAATATTAGTTGGCGCCTAGGTATGACACCCGCATATGTGGAAATCCAAATAATTAAATTAATGATTTTTTGCACATTAGGTTTTTTTTGGTATTTTTCTCTTTTGGGCATTGGCTTTTTCAAGCAATTTGTGCATATTAAATTAATTATGTGTGCCATAATTAAAAGAACTTACTATCATACAAATTTGTTCAAGTGAATCTGACTAAAACACAGGTGAACTAATAATATATATATATATATATATATATATATATATATTATGCGTTAAGTGTATGTATTAAGAAACTAAGGAAATAAAAAATATATAATAAATAATTTTTCTATTAATGATATATAACAAATTATTTATTTTCTAACAACTTTTTAATTTTAAACCTTTTTATCTTATGCAACAGGTGCATCTAAATAAAAATTAACTCAATTTAACGCTAAATAATAAACATGTAGAAGTAAAGTAATACATGAATAGTGTATTTCCAAGTTTAAATAATTAACAAGTTGTGATTAAAATATACTAATGTTATTATGATCATGAGAATGGAATATCAAGATACTTTAGTTCAATTAGTTGATTGATCGGAGTGTGTAAATTATTACAAATTTATAATACATGTTTTTATTTCTAAATGTAAAGAAAAGTCTATGAGAATGTGGTCCTCTATATGTGTGCATCATCATCAATGATTAATTAGTTTTATATCTAGTTATATATATATAACCATGCATTAAGTCTCAGATTGTTTGATATTTAAAAGATATTTAATTGAGGTTGCATCATACATGACAAAAATTATTAGGACCATCTAGTAATAAAAGATTTGGGATAATATAATGAGATTCTAGATTTAAATTTTAGTGCGATTAGTGCTAGATATTGAATAAAAATCTTAACTTCAAGATTTGATCTTTACTAAATTTTTTCATAAAGAAGATAAAAAGATATTAAACATGGAGAATGAGTTATTGTAGAAGAATAGTTTTCATCTTTATCAAAAAGAATAAACTTTTTTCTCTCTCCTCTTAAAATCTCAAAATAAGATCTACCACTAAAGAAAAAATGGGAAAGATCTTGAGAGATTTTCAATCCTAAATAACGGATCTATCAAAAAACATTCTAAGATTCCAATTTAAAATCTACTGACTAGTGTTAAAATATTCTTATACATTAAAACAATCATGCATGACAGGTAATCCTTTTAAGTATCTCGCTAATGCTACACTTTCTTGAATCTTTCATGTGTTTAAAGCGAACTTTGATTCCTTTCGTTAACATGAAGGAACAAAGACGAAGAAATGAAGAATGCGACAAACACTGGTGTCTCGTATACATATAGTAAAGAGAAGGACTGAATGAGACTTCTCTTCCACGAATATATAGATGTTCACATTAGTATATATAACTATTTTTTGTTGGTTAAAAATATGTTTAAGAAAGGAATTTTTAAATCCATATCGGACCATACATAGTGTTTAATATATTTACATTATTTAGCATACTGTTATAGTGGTAGTATCAAATATCAATTCAATTATTAAGTTATAACTATTTATCATGTTAATCCTTCTTACCGATTTGGATAAAATCAAACAACAATAATCAAAATTTTGGATTATCTGTAAAAAGATTGTTCTTGTAATTGATTATTTAAATAAATTTTATATTTTTGTCAAAAAAATAAATTTTATAATTGAATGTATATCATATATATGTTAGATGAAAAGTAATTTTTAGATTATCTATTTCATTTAAATTATCCAGAAAATTACAAATAAAAAGATAAGAATTTATTTTAATAGTTTGTTTTGTATTCAAAGTAAGATTTAATTATTTATTATTCTCTCTTCAAACATTAATTAATTAGGTGAGAAACAATAAGTAAAAAAAGAGGTGATGAATTTCAAAAATATTAACCGTATAAAACAAATAATTTTATTTTAGTCCTTTATATTGTGTTTGTTACAAAAAAAAATAGCTCATAAAGGGAAGGGAGAGTGAGGAAGAGCTAGGGACGAGAGGATTTTGAGTCATTTAGCATCACCGAAACAGAGTGAAACTACTTGAAAAATGAGTGGGTCCCATGTGCAAAATTTCTACTATGAAATAGTAGTACCAAAAAAAATATTGTGGTCGCAATAGTTACTCCTTATTCTTGTTTTCTCAAACTAAATAAATAAGGCTATGTAAGGGTAATATAATCGATAATGTCCCCACATAGTCGATTATGCCATTTAAAGACCATATTGTGACCATTAATTTTTTTTTGGAAAATGAAAATTATATTAACTCAAATAATATACACAAGAAATGGGCATACCCCGCACCCAAACAATTAGAAAGATACATGCATCAAGTGCAATTGCCTAAAACAGATGTACCAAGTACATGTGCCTAGTATAGATGCAATAAATGTGTGTATATATAGACAAGAAATTTTTAATCTTGCCAATTACATCCTTTACAAAAAGAGGTGAATTCTCAAAAAGACATAAATTCCTAATCATCCAAATGCAGTAGACAGAAGTGGCTCAAGCCAAGCAATGAATTTTTCCCAAAAGGCTAGAGATTGCACGCCCATGAATAAGGTTGTTAATAGAACCTTGCAGTTAGATAGTCTGCTTATGGAAAGGAAGCTAGTCGCGAATGTTGCCCCAAATTCTAAGAGAGATGCAAGAGAAAAATAAATGGTCAATGCTCTCCGCTTCCATGTGACAAAGAGGGCAGAGGGAGCCTTTGTTTAGGAATTCAGTTTTATCAAGCGTGAGCGGTTTCTTCTTGGTAGCAAGTCATAAAATGAAAGAAACTTTCGGAGGAATAGCTGAATTCCAAACAACAAGGAACCAATGAACAAATGGCCTCTTGGATCGCAAGTATTCATAAGCTTTTCCTACAAGAAACTATCATTGTGAATCCAGGCATGAAGCAAATGTTTTGCATTATCCACATGGCCCTCTCTAATGATGATCAAATCACAAATTGAAGCAATCTTTCTCAGGAGAACAAAATCTAAACCCCTAATGTGGAAGTCCCAAATTGTGCCTCCTTTAAAATAAAAGTGATGCACCCATCGAACCCATAAGGAATCCTTCTTTGAATGAAGGTCCCAGAGAACGCGAGAAAGAAGTGTTTGATTCCAAGATTGAAGACGAAACATGCCCAGAACTCAATCTTTCTTAGGGTAACACATTTCTTTCCAAGAAACTAAAGATTTCATTTTTCCCAACTCAGATTAACCTTACAAGAAATTTCTGCAGTAAGCATTAATTCGGTCAAGAACTGAACTTGGCAATGGAAAAACACCCATCCAGAAATTGATTGTGCCTTGGATAACTACACGGATAAGTTCCAGTTTGCCAACATAAGACATAGTCTTTCTATTCCAACCTTGAACAAGCCCAGAGATTTGGGATAGAAGGGGTGCATAATGGCAAACATTCAATCTGGATGACAGGAGAGGGACACCCAAGTAGCGAAAAGGAAAGATCCAATGCTAAAACCAATAAGGTTGATAAAATGTGAGAGAGCATTGTTGTCAATACCTGCTAAATAAATGGCTGATTTCTCATTACTTATGGACAAACTGGAAACAACACCAAAATTCTTAAGCTTCTCAAAAATGGTTGTAACAGATGGTAAGTCACCTTTGGAAAATAACATAATATCATCAACAAAAGCTAGACGAGTCAGATTAACATCAGCAAACGAGGGATGAAAATTGAAAGAGTTATTATCCTTCAAGCTCTTGGGATCTTGAGAAAAATATTCCAAGCAGAGCACAAATAGGTAAGGGGAGAGGGGTCCCATTGTCTCAAGCCACGCTGCCCTTTGAAATGCCCATGGATTAAGCCATTCACAACCACACTAAAAGAGGTGGAAGTGACACACTCCATAATCCAGGCGCAAAACTAAGAGGGAAAACCAACTGCTTTAAGCATCCACTCAAGAAATTTTCAAGATATAGAATCATAAGCTTTATGAAGATCAACCTTGAGCAAGCACCTAGGTGAAGTTCTCTTTCGAGAATACTTTCGAAGAAGCTCTTGGACAAGAAATACATTATCAATCATGTTTATGTTCTTTAAAAAGACGGACTGTGCGTCATCGACAATCTTATCCAAGATGGGAGCGATTCGATTAGCCAAAAGCTTAGAGATGATTTTGTATAAAATGTTGCAGCAAACAATCGGTCTAAAGTGATTCACTTGAAAGGCATTATTAGATTTGGGAATAAGGGAAAGCAGAGCATGGTATTCCAAGTCTTTTTGAACAAGAAAGCGTCGAAACCATTTGGGCCTGGAGATTTGTTGTTGTCCATCCCATAAATAATGTTCCAGGCATTTTGCTTAGAGATTGGACTTAAAAGAGACTCAAAGCAATCAAGATCCACCTTTAGACCAGAATCACAGATAACCTGGATGCATTAGTAGTCTGCCCAATAGATTCAAGGAGATTTTTGAAATGGTCAACAAATTCACTGGCTATTTCCATCTGGGATGTAGAAGTCTGACTATTAGATTTCTGAAGAGTAGTGATAAATCTCTTGTTTTTGTTTCTCTTAATCAAAGCATGAAAGAACTTGGAACACTTGTCAACTTGCACAAGGTATTTATTCTTCACAAGTTGGGCCAAAGTTCTGTTCTCAATTTTTCGAAGTTGAATAGCAAAGTTTCTACTAAAACTCACTTGACTCAATTGATTAGCATCATTGGGATTATGTTGCAGAAGAAGGAGTTGATTATTGTAATCAGCCTCAGCTTGAGCCACACTATTAGAAATGTTGCTAAATTCCTGTTTATAAAGAGTCTTTAAGGGGCCTTTAAGAGCCTTCAACTTTTTACAAACAATGAACATTTTCCAGACAGAATAATTACAAATTCAATGATCTGTAACAATTGCACAAAAAGAGGCATGATCAATAATAGAATTACTAAATTTAAAGGGAACATTACCTTTAGGGCAGACATGATCTATAACCACAGTTATAGAAGCATGATCAAAAATGGATTCAATACTAGCAATCTCTGCACAAGAGAAAGTGAACAAATCCAACCACTGCTAGTTGCAAAGCGATCGGTCAAGCTTGCTCCAAACCTTCCCATTTGTCGAAGAGAAAGAAGATCCGTAGCTATTCAAAACCTCAAGGACAAGCTCATTGCAACAATTGGAGAAATCTTGAAGTTCATAGGCAATAATGGGAGACCCATTGATATGGTCTTAGGGAGATAGAACACTATTGAAATCCTTCATCAAAAGACAAGAACATCCAGAGAAGAACCAAAGGAGCTGAGAGAATCCCAAAGAGGTCTTCTGGCAGTTACTGAATGCAATTCATAAACAAAGGAAACATGGAATCGCTTGCTTGTAACTTTACACTTGATAGAACAATGGATAACTTGTGGATTTAATTCTAACACAGTGAGATTCACACGGCCAAACTTCCACATGACCAAAACCCTACCAACATTGTGGGAATCAAAATTATGAGTAAAGTTCCAGCCAATAAATTTTCTTTGCATTATATCAGAAACATAAATACCATCAAGTTTCATTTCCAAAATGGCAATGACATCCACCCTTTTGTTGTTAAGGAAGTGTTGCATCCCTTGGTGCTTCAGAGGCAAGTGGAAGCATATGATATTCCAAGAAGAGATAATCATTGGGCAATACAGGAAGATACCTTCCCGACATGTTTCTTGAGATTGTTGTAGTCCCCTTCTTTGATTTAGTTTAAACCTCCTTATTGTGAACCTCTTCTCTTAGCAGTGAATTGTTTCATGGTCACTTTCTTGCGAAATTTGATTTTTGGAAGAACAAACCCCTCATCATTAGTTGTAGGTTGCAAGGAAATGGCTTTTGGTTCATTTGCAACAACTATTGGTTGTTGCAGTTCATTGTGAGGTGGGGAGCTACCCTCTGCAGCAACTGGTTGCTTTAAAGGAGAGTTAGAAATTGTGGTTGGACAACCACTACAGATGTATGGCCAGTTTTTTCTACCACTATATGCTGAGTTTTCTGATTGACCTGCTTAACTCCACTTGAAGTTTTTCAGCTTTTCAAAGTGTGCCCAATCATTTTGCAGTGACTACAAAAAACAGGAATATTCTCATACTCAATCTTTTGTATACAAGAACAACCGTTAGGAAGTTTAAAACGAACTTCCTCAATGAGATCTTTAGAGGCATCAACCTCCACAAGAGCTCTGGCAAAGGAAATAGATCCTAAGGTTGTTGTAAGTTGGTCCGTGCGAAGAGGAGTTCGAACTTTAGATAAAATTTTACCCAGAGCTTGAGAATTCCAAAGTTCCAAAGGCAGATTCCAGAGTTTCACCCAAATTGGTCTACGACTAAGTTCTTCATTACCAAAGTCAAAAAAAGGTAGCATGACCTTCAGGAGTAAAGGCCTCTGGAATATAAAGTAAGGACCCTCAGATAGTACCTTGTTCATGCTTTCTTCATCATTGAATTTAAAAACCAGCCAACCACTTTCATTAACAGAGTAAGTGTACTTAACTCCCCATTTTTGGCAAGTTTCAAGGAGGGCTTTCTTACCTGGAAAACGTCTTACGGCATAACATATCGAACTGAAACCCTAAATTTCTTCAAGGGGTTTGACATCTTCCATGTCAAGTTGGATTTCATCTTCAAAAGTTACTAGAGCATAGCGTAAGGTGAAGCCTTGAGAAGGTTTTCTATTATCTTTAAATAGATTAACCTAAGTGGTGGAGGCATCACCTTTCTTCACTTGAGGAATGACTTTTGCATGTTGAGTTGCTGAATCTTCTCCTATAAAGGAGGATGTTTCTTCATCAATGTAAAAATCATTTTCCCCTAGAGTATGAGAGTCAATTGGAGTTGCTTCTCTACCCACAAATAACTCAGGCATTTTATCAAACACCTGGTGTGCAGTTGCAATGATTGGTTCTTCATGAACAATGGGCATTTCCTGCACCTCAGCCTTGTCTGAAATCACTCCCACAGAGGAGGGATTAGCTCTAGATGCTGTGGGAAGTTTTTTAGACATGGATTTTCCCATGAGAAAGTACTTAGAAGAGTAAACCAATGTTACATTCTCAGAAGGGAAGAAGAAAACCCAAATGAAAACAGACCCATAGAATAGCTAAAAGAAAACAGTGAACCTCACCAGTAAATTCTTCTGTGAAGGGCCAAGAAGATCTCTCTCATGGTGGCAAAAGCCATTAGGAATCACCTAAGGAAGGAGAAGATCTTCTTTGATCGAGCACTTTCTAGAGAGAAGGCGAAGAAAACTTTTTTAAAGAAAGGTTCGCGATTGACTGACTGAGAGCTCTTGAAATTGGTTATATGATTCATGAAACAAAAATGAAATATGCAAAAATTGAGATATAATTGATTATGACTAGGACATAATCAATTATATGATCATGTAAAAAGTTTCCACACTTGTGTAGGTCATATAATTGGATTATGACCTTTCCATAATTGATTATATGATAACTTTATATATTCAAAGCTCTATCTCAATGTTACATAATCGAATATAACATATCCAAAATCAATTATATAACTATTTTCAAAGTTAAGTTATGTTTAAAAAAATAAAAAGACATAAGACATGATCATTGTAACTAGTGATAATAATATTTTTTATTATAAATTTAATTATTCTTTTTACTTTTAATTTACTAAATCATTTTAATTCAATTTTTTTTTCATTTTTCTTTAACCAAACTTTTATTTTCCTTTTCTTCTTACTTTTTCCTTTTTTATTCTGACCTACTACTTCTCCCCCCTCTGTTTCTTCTCCCCTATAAAGCAATGCATTAAAGATTTATGTTTTGATTTTAGTCCTTAAACATCCTATTTGACAAGACTTTAAACATCCTATTTGACAAGACTAAAAGACTATTTAAGCTAGTTATGTAGAGGGAGTAAGGTAAGGCAATACACTAATACATGTGAGACAATGTAGTTGTACTGAGTAGAGCAGTGCTATTGAAACCGGATCAGACCGGGCGGTTCGACCGGTTGGACCGGGAACCGGTAGCATAATCGATTCGATTCTGCATTAAACCGGTCATGCATTTGACTTGGTCAAAATCGGTCAAACCCGGTCAAAACCAGCCAAAACAGACGATTTTCAAAACTCGGACCGGACCGGGTTGCACAAAAGATCGATGCTAAGAGGGGAAAAGGAGCCAGAGAAAGAAGAGACCCAGGATGCATGTAGTGAAAAAAAAATGGACTCCAAGCCGTTGTCGGGCCTTCAACCGCTGCGCAGAGAAAAAAGAAGATGAAGCAGCCACACAGAGAAAAAAGAAGATGAAGCAACAGCACGGAGAAGAAGAAGTGAAGCAGCTGCACAGAGAAGAAGATGCAAAACAGAGAAGTGAAGCGTAAATGAAATTAGGTATATATATTTTGGGATTAGGTTTGACCGTTGGGCCTCTAATCCACTCATTTGCTTTTTGTAGACCTCTTATTACTTTCTGTACTCTTTTTTCTCTTTTTTTTTATTTATTAAAAATTGAGTTTGTGTTTTAATTTAATTAGTTTCTATTTACACTTTTTTCATTATTAGTACACTTGACTTATATTATCAACTTTAATACTTCAATTGTTATTTTAAATTTTTTAGTATACTTTTTTAATCAAATAATGTAAGTTATATACTTATATATAATATAAATTTAAATTTTTTAATATAAATCGAGTCAAACTGATTCAATTACTAACTCACCGGTTGGACCACTGAACCACTGACTCATTATCTCGACCAATTCAATGACCGAACCGATTTTCACAACACTTAATAGAATGCAAATCATATACGTGTCTGTTAATAACTTAGTATTGTATCGGGCATGCTATTCACTTAGCCAATGCAAGAGTGTAGATATTTGAGACAAATTATTAGATAGTTTCAAATTTTATTACTGATTCTGTTAAAGATATCTAGCTCGATCAATATCTGAATTTTGGTAAATTTCTAATCATTATTAAGTGATTCTTTATGTGACAACTCCATTTTTTAATTTATGTATAAAAATTAATAATACTTAATTACATGTTATATGAAAATTTATTGAAATCATTATGTTCCTGGCTACAACGGTGAAAGACCATGAAATAATTTCTGCATTCAACGGATCTATTGATCCTTTACATTTGTTTAAGCTAAACGTTTCATTTAGTTGTGGATTCATATTAAATAATATCAATAAACTGAAGAGAGATTAATTATGACGGCGTTATTATCATTAAAAAGGAACTGTTATTACAATTCAAATTATTTGAAAAATAAATTTTAAATATAAAGGTTATTGAATTATTTTTTAAATGACTTCATTTGGTTTAAAATAATTATTAGATTGCTAGTGAAAATTTTAAATATATATATATATATATATATATATATATATATATATATATATATATCATTCACACTTTGAAGTTTGAACTTTCCACATGCATAATTTAGCGTTGTGATTTTAATTAATAAAGTGGCAACTCTTAATTTTATTGTAAAGACTACTAATAATGATATCCCAATATAACTAAAAGTTTTTCCACCTTTTATTTAAATATTCGATCACAGACGTTATCATGAAAATGTTTAATTAGACAATATTATAGATTAGAAAAGTTTAAATATTTTTTTCTTACAATTTAGCATTTTTTTATTTTTAGTCTTTTTAAAAAAAACCTAATTTTTGAATTAAATATACTTTCATAGTGTATATTTGGTTCCACATTTAGAACGATGAAAAGTAGAACTCAACCGACACAAACGTGATTTTGTCATTTTGAAGATGTTTGGAAACAAATTTTAAACTTGATTCAACATGATAAATGTGAGTCCAACTTGAAGTAAATAAGAGTTTAGTCTCCAAATTTAATTTTTTTTAGTCTCTTCATTTCGAAAATGTTCTTATTAGTCTCTCATAATTAATTTGTGGCAGTTTAAATGTACAATGTATAACAATTTTTTTATCTTAGAAAAGACTAAAATAACATTTTGTGAACTTAAGATATTAAAAAGACAAATATTAATCAATGTTTTTTGATATTGGTTAAAAAAAACTAAAAAGAGTAACATTTTATTGGGAAGGACAAAATTTGTTGTTTATGACTTTTTTTTTGTACTTTCCTATGAATTTCATAATAAATATTTTTTCTTTTAGTTACTTAAGCAATGCTCTAAGAATAATGATTAGCAAAACCCTATTAAAAAATATAAATTTTAATTTGAGAAAAAATCTTGAGATATT
>PYAF01003277.1:89845-103942 GCA_007407185.1 Glycine tomentella | reverse complement strand
TAACCCAGGGTCTCTCTCCACAACCTCAATGTACTTGTTCCTAGTTTCCTTAGCATCACTCAAACGGAAAAACTGAGGGTACCTCAGCACCACCGATTGTTCAAAGTCGTCCGGCAGCCCATACGCGGCGCGTGCGATGCGCACGTGCTCGAGGCGGAGGCGGCCATCGTTAGACATCATGAGGAGCTTCCGGAGGCGCATGACAGCGCGCGGAAGCTCCGCGGCTAGCGCACGTTTCTCCTGCTCGAACTGGAGGATAGCCTTGCGGGTGAGGCGGCAGAAAAGGATGCGCTGCACGGGGTGCTCGAAGATTTCGAACACGTGCGGGAACTTGAGGACGAACGCGCCTGACTCGTAGCGCGTGAAGCCGAAGCGCCGCCCGAGCGTCTCGAGGCGCGAGATTGGGAGGGATTGGGAAGGTTCCGAGAGGATGAGGTTCTGAAATTTTAGGACCTTGCGCGTTTTCTTCTCGACTTCCATGTAGTTGTCGTAGCCGTGGTCGCGAACCCTAAGTTGCTTTTTGGGGATTGCGGTGGATTGCGAGAATTCTCTGACTGAGTTCAAATTAGGGTTGTGGATTAGTGGAAAGTGCTCGACATTGAGCTTGAAGAGATTGGAGGCTCGAGAGGCGAAGACTCGCATTTCGTCGATATGGGGTTTCTGTGTTGAGTTTTTTTGGCTATGGAATATGAACGGTGAAGCAGTGAAGTGAGAGCGGGAAGGGACGGGTAGAGGGGCTATAATGAAATTATGGTAATTTTTTGGTTGGGTATCCAAGTGTAGATTGAAAACACTGGTGATAAGGAAGTTGGTAAAGGTTGAATAGTAGATAGAATCAGTAGAGACGCGCCATTGTCCGGTTCAAAGCTGAAAATGTCGTCGTTTGTGTAATTGCCGCATTTCACTTCCGTCAAATGTGACATGCCTATGGCTATGCCATCTTCTCTCGCTGCTCTTCACTCTCTTGCTTGCGAAGCCACCAATTTGGAGACTCCAACTTTTCCTATTTAAAAGAAAGAAAGGTAAGACCTTCGTCAACTCTAATGGCACCTTCTTCTTCTTGTTACCACTCCTCAGATCAGTGTTTCAAAACCCGTAGTTGACCCGATGGGTGCATGGGGTCGAGTTGAATCGCACATGCTGTCAATCCAGAATGACCCAGGTCAAATCTGTAGTCGAACCGATACCCGTTTAATCCGGATCGGGTCATTTGCTTTTTGTTTTTATCCGTGGAGTGCGAAACGGCGTTGTTTTGATTTCTAGGTTTTTGATTTTAGAAACCTTGATCCATTGTCTTCGCGGCTTCGCGTTCTCGCTACGCTCGCAGTCGCAGGCTCGCAGCTTCTCTCGCGGCGCCGTCGTCCACGCTCCGTCGTCCGGAGTCCCAAAGGTATAATTCCTCTCTAAACTGCATTTGCTTCTTCTCTCTCGTCAAAGCAAAGACTGCTACATGTTTGTTTTAAGGCAAATCCAGATTTTGGTTTTTACCATTTTGTTCCTTCATATTTTTCCAATGTTCGTGATGGTGTGTGACTGTGTGTTCCTGCGCATTTGTTTTGGTTGGTTTGCCTGAGAGAACTTAAGTGTGGGCCGCTTGTGAGATAGTGTTAAGTTTGGTACTGCGCGTGCATATTGTGGAAGTATCCAACAGACTAATGGCTAAAGTTCATAGCCAATTGGAGCATTCACAGTACCTCACAGCTTCCAAAATGCGAAAATTCAGATTTAAAAGCAGGCTTTGAAAAATGCTGGTCACGAGAGAGACTCTGGGAAAACAAAACAAATCTATCCCTGTACAGAGCGAACTTTGCCGATGGTTCCCCGTGAATACTTAAGCTGCTTGTAGGCCTGGAATGTAAAACATAATGCAAAAGTATAGTCCTAAATGTGGTATGTGATAACAAATCAAAGTCCACAACCAACACATGCTGGTTTTACATCTTTATTCTTAAAATCAAATTTACCAATGTAATCAAAGGTTTGACAATAGGGTTTTACACCTCTGGTTATTGAAAGCACTGCCCCTTCGGTGAAACATGTGCCACAGGTGCCCATTTAACTAGCTAAAATAGCCAGAACACTTAAAAAAAATAATTAGTTGGTGGGCTTCAAAACAGCTATGCAACTGAATCTGACAATGATTCTGTGATTGCTCTCATTGTCTGATATCTCACCCCGGTTTGGGGTTTATGTTGCAGGAACAGAGTCTGAAGTCCCTGAGAGATCCCAAGGCAAGAGGCCTACACTGGGATAGTTAGAAGACTTTAGGCCTAGATGACTGGAGCCTGATGGCTCCCTTTTTGTTTATTTTGATTGTATTGGGGTACCCTGAGGGGTCATTTGTATAGTTTTGAGCAATTGGTCTGTATATAACAGTAATTCACCATGTATATATAAAGTTATTAATGTATATTATAATGAATTATGCTTCCTTTACTATCCATATTCCATGCTTGCTACGGTAATCTGATATGGTACAATGTTAATACGCCGGGTGCACACGGGATGTTACATTTTATGGTATCAGAGCAGTGTTAAGGAAGCAATATATGGTGAATTCATGTGTTTTTCTCTGAGTCTGGGTGTACACCATGATTATTGCATGTGTGATGTTAAGTGTGAGCTTGATCAACTCATTCTGTTATGTTATATGTGCAGTATCATGGTGAGAACCCGGAATACCAGTGAGAGGGCGGGTGCTGAGGAACAACCCGACCCGGTTGTAGCTGCTTTGGCAGCTGTGCAGCAGGAGCTTGCTGCAAGTAGGCAGGCTAATGAAGCCTTGCTTAAGACGAATGAAGAGCTCAGAGCTGAGTTGAGAGCTCAACGAAGGGGAGGCAAAGTATCCCCTATACAGTTTAGCCAGGAAGGCGAAGGTAGCCATTATCAGGGTACAGGTGGCCCTCATTCTGGTGAGCCTCATCACCAAAGAGGGAACAGGTCCTCCCAGGCTGATACAGAGGAAGACACAACAGCTAAAGGAAGAATGTTGATTGCCTTCCGAAAGCATGACCCTCCCTCCTTCCATGGAGAATATGATCCTATAGCTGCTGCTAAGTGGTTACAGGCATTAGAGAAAATTTTTACTGTCATGGAGTGTTCAGATCACCAGAAGCTTCTCTATGCCACATACCTGCTTCAGGCAGACGCACATGAGTGGTGGGTCATCACTTCAGAGCTGTTGAGAGGCCAGGGTGAGGTCATCACCTGGCAGGTGTTCGAGGCCCAGTTCCTGGACCGTTACTTCCCCAGAGACGCCAGGGAGCAGAAGCAGGCTGAGTTTGAGAGCCTGACACAGGGGAAGATGTCTGTTGATGAGTATTTAGCCAAATTTAATGAGTTGGCTAAGTATGCACATTTCAGGAGGGCTTTGCCTGAAGCAGAGGTTTTGGCTGCTAAGTTCCAGAGGGGACTCAGAGAAAATATTGAAGAGAAGATAGCAGGAAGCGGGTCCAGAGATCTGGGTAGCCTGGTGAGGCAGTGCCGCCAGGTTGAAGATATGATTAGGAGAAGGAGTGGGAGCCAATCCACTCAGGCGGAGAGACAGGAGGCCAGGAGATCCAGTGGAGCAGGCCCTACAGACAAGGGCAAAGGTCGAGCTTTGGGAGTTTCTTTTCCAGCAGGCAGATTCAAGAAGGGCCCTAATCCGAAGAGAAGACCCGAGAGATCTGCCGCACTTCCCAAGTGTTCCAATTGTGGGAAGAATCATCAGGGAGTGTGCCGTGCAGGACAATCAGTATGTTACAGATGTGGCCAGCCTGGTCACTATGCCAGAGATTGTCCGCAGGCTAGTGATCGAGTAGTAGCTGCTCCCGTGATATCAACAGTACCTACCCCAGGCAGAGTCTACACAGTGGATGCTGGAGAAGATGCCAGAGCTCCTGATTTGATCAGAGGTATTATTTTTATTGAGGCTCATGATGTTAGAGTCTTATTTGATTCGGGAGCCACCCATTCTTTTATTAGTAATTATACTGCACAGAGATTGGATTTACCTGTGGTTAGACTTCCTATACCTATGGAGGTTACTACTGCCTCTAGAGAACAATGCAGAGTAGGTATGTGTTGCAAGAATGTTCAATTTCAATTTGAGGGCAGAAATTATGTGACTGACCTGTATTGCCTGCTGATGCCTACCCTTGAGGTTATCTTGGGTATGGATTGGTTAGCCAGATATGGCATTATGCTAGATTGTTGTCAAAAAAAGGTCATAGTGCCCTCAGATGGAACCAACTTGAGTTCTATTTCATTTCTCTCAGTGTTGCAAACCCGTAAAGAGATACAGAGAGGAGCTCAGGGTTACCTCTTGTTGAGTATAGCAGCAGAATCACAAGGGCTGGATTTATCAGAGATTCCGGTGGTCAGTGAGTTTGTTGATGTATTCCCAGAAGAGATTACACAGCTTCCACCGGATAGGGGAATTGAATTCTCCATTGATCTGGTTCCAGGTGTGGGACCTATTTCTATCGCCCCTTACCGCATGTCTCCATTAGAGCTTAAGGAATTGAAGGTACAGCTGGAGGAATTGTTGTCCAAGGGGTTCATTAGACCCAGTGTTTCACCCTGGGGAGCACCAGTTCTGTTTGTGAAAAAGAAAGATGGGAGTATGCGGTTGTGTGTCAATTACAGACAACTAAATAAGGTGACTATCAAGAATAAATACCCTCTGCCTCGCATTGATGATCTGTTGGATCAGCTGAGGGGAGCTTGTGTGTTCTCCAAGATCGACCTGAGATCCGGATATCACCAGATCCGGATTAAGCCAGAGGACATACCGAAGACTGCATTCAGGTCGAGGTATGGCCATTATGAGTATCAGGTCATTCCTTTTGGTCTGACCAACGCGCCTGCAGTGTTCATGGATTATATGAACAGGGTATTCAGACCATTTCTAGATCAGTTTGTGGTGGTATTCATCGATGATATATTGATCTATTCGAAATCAGAGGCAGAGCATGCGGAGCACCTCAGGACCGTTCTGTAGATCTTAAGAGATAACAAGCTGTATGCTAAATTATCTAAGTGTGAGTTTTGGCTTTCAGAGGTGAAATTCGTGGGCCATGTGATTTCTGCTGATGGGGTAGCAGTTGATCCCAGTAAAGTGGAGGCTGTGATGTCTTGGGAGAGGCCCAAGAACGTCTCAGAGGTCCGTAGTTTCCTTGGTTTAGCAGGTTACTACCGGAGGTTCATTCAGGGATTCTCACAGATGGTTCTACCTCTGACTCGTCTGACTAGGAAGGGTAGTCCATTTGTGTGGACCCATGAATGTGAAGAATGTTTCCTGAGACTGAAGGAAAAGTTGACCACAGCCCCAGTCTTGATTCTTCCTGATCCTGAGGGTTGCTTTGAGGTGTATTGTGATGCGTCCAAGCAGGGACTTGGATGTGTGTTGATGCAGGAGAAGAGAGTGGTTGCCTATGCATCCAGACAGTTAAAACCACATGAAGAGAATTATCCCACGCATGATTTGGAGTTAGCAGCGATTGTGTTCGCTCTGAAAGTGTGGAGGCATTATTTGTATGGGGCGAGATTGGTGGTATTCAGTGACCACAAGAGCCTCAAGTATCTGTTCGATCAGAAAGAGCTGAACATGAGGCAGAGACGATGGATGGAGTTCCTCAAGGACTATGATTTTGAGTTGAAATACCATCCAGGGAAAGCTAATGTGGTGGCGGATGCTTTGAGCAGGAAACATGTGAGTGTTGCCTGTCTGATGATCTCTGATTGCAGATTGATTGAGCAATTCAGAGATATGCACCTGTCTGTGATAGAGGGTGCTAGGGGTCTAGAGCTGAGAAAGACCCAAGTTGAAAATAAGCTCATTCAGAGGATCCAGGAGGCCCAGAGACATGATGGTGATGTGAAGACCATGATTGGTCAGCAAGATGTGTCCGAGGATGATCATGGTTTGATATTATATCAGGGCCGGATCGTAGTACCTAAAGGTGAGCTAGTTGATGCAGTTCTGTTAGAAGCTCATAAAAGCCAATTTAGCATTCATCCTGGTGCTACCAAGATGTATCAGGACTTGAAGAAGTTCTGGTGGCCAGGGATGAAGAAAGATATAGCTGAGTATGTGGCTAGATGCCTGGTATGTCAGAAGGTGAAGATTGAGCATCAGAGACCGTCAGGCCTACTACAGCCGTTACAAATCCCAGAATGGAAATGGGATAGCATTTCCATGGACTTTGTGATGGGATTACCGAGGACTCAGACTAGATGTGATTCCATCTGGGTCATTGTGGATAGGCTGACTAAGTCTGCTCACTTTCTGCCTGTGCGGACAGATTACTCTACAGAGAGATTAGCTCAGCTGTATGTCAGAGAGATAGTTAGACTACATGGAGTTCCAAAGAGCATCGTCAGTGATCGAGATCCGAAGTTCACTTCAAGATTCTGGAGTATGCTTCAGGAGGCCTTTGGGACTTAGCTGAGGCTCAGCACAGCCTATCATCCTCAGACAGATGGTCAGACGGAGAGGACCATCCAGACTCTGGAAGATATGTTGAGGGCTTGTGCATTGGAGCAGGGAGCCAGTTGGAACAGGTACCTACCTCTGGTAGAGTTCTCATATAATAATAGTTTTCATGCCAGTCTGGGTATGGCACCTTATGAGGCACTGTATGGCCGAAAGTGCAGAACTCCTATATGCTGGACTGAGGTGGGTGAGAGACAACTTCTTGGACCTGAAATGGTTCAACAGATTTCTGAGCAAATTAGAATGATCAGAGATAAACTGTTGAAAGCTCAGAGTCGACAGAAAAGTTACTACGATCATAAACACAGGCCACTGCAATTTGATGAAGGTGATCATGTGTTTCTGAAGCTCTACCCTACCACAGGCGTAGGACGGGTTATGGGAGTAAGAAAGCTGAGCCCTAGATTTATTGGTCCCTATCAGATATTGCAGAAGGTTGGACCAGTGGCTTATAGGCTCGCTCTACCTCCCCAGTTATCAGATTTACATGATGTGTTCCACGTGTCACAACTGAGGAAGTATGTAGCAGATCCATCACACGTGGTAGAACCTGATACCGCTCAGATTAGAGAGAATTTGACGAGTCCTACACGACCTGTGCGGATCTTGGATCGAATGGAGAAGAAGATCCGGAGCAAGACCATCCCCATAGTCAAGGTACAATGGGAAGGGAGGACACCTGAGGAGGCGACTTGGGAACGAGAGCAGGAGTTGATGCAGCTATACCCCGAGTTGCTTGACAGGTATGTCTTTGAATTTTGCAGACAAAATTCTTAAAAAGGTGGGGAGAATATAACAACCTAAGTTTTGTATAAAAAAAAGAAGTAAAAGAAATAAAGATTTAAATTTATAAAATTCTGTCGCAAAAGCCTTAGCGACGGAATTAGCGACTGATTTTCGCGACAGAGTCTGGCGCCAAGAGCGCCAAAGCGGCGCCAGGAGCGCCACAGGTGCTAGAAGTTGGCGCCGGGAGTGCCAGAGTGGCGCCAAGAGCGCCACAGATGCTGGAAACTGGCGCCGGGAGCGCCAAAGTGGCGCCAGGGGCGCCAGAGGCACTGGAAAGTGGCGCCAAGGTGGCGCCAGAGGCACTGGAAAGTGGCGCTAAGAGCGCCAAAGTGGCGCCAAGAGCGCGGCAATGTCGGTCAGGCCCCTATATAAAGGATTTCGCGAATTTTCTGGAGAAACCACTGTTTCTCTTCCTCCTTAACCCCAGGCAGCCAATGTTGTCAAACTCGAGGATCGTAAGAGGATCGGAAGGGGGGTAAAACATCGTAACTCGAGGATCGTAACTCGGATCGTAAGAGTTACGTGTATATGTAAATTTACGAAATCAAAATAGCAAAATAGAAACTACGTAAAGCAATAAAGGGGTACAAAAAGTAAAATTGCTGTTCTGGCCCATATCTAGCCCAAATAAGGAAACCCTACTAGGACCACTATATAGTCTAAAAATCTGTTGCGCTTTCTTCCTCAGTCCCTCAGCGGCACCTTCTTCCTCTGCTGCACTGCGCCTTCTTCCTCTGCTGCACTGCACCTTCCTGACGTCAGCCTTTGTTACAGCAGCGGAAGAGTCCGCCACTGCCCACCAAGACCGACAACGAGGAACGTCGATGACGATGAGGAACAGCGACGGCAAGAAGCCCACAGTGGAGAGCAACCAGCGACGAGAGCGGCGGCGACGAGGAGAGCGACGGCGACGAGAACGGCGACGAGAGCGGCGGCGAGGAGAGCGGCGCGGAAGACCAGCAACGGCGCAGAGCAGCAGACCTTGGATCGACACGGATCGCCGATCCGTCCAAATGGCGAGCAAGAACGCGATCCGCCAACGATCCCCTCCATGTACGATCCTCTGGCCGAGTTCACTCGTGGAGGCTACCAAAGATCGGAAGATCGTACGAGTTTCCGAGGAAACTCGCGATCTTGACAACATTGCAGGCAGCCATTAGAGCACCTTAGAAGCTTCATATCTTCATCATAAAGCCATAAAACACCTCCTAATCACTTTTAAACTTGATTTGAATCACATAGAAGCCAAAATCCAGCCTTAGGTGTGAAAATTGTGAGAAAACCTCCATTTCCTTGAGTTTCCTCAGAGAGTAAGCTTTGGAAGGAAAAGAAGCTGGTCCCAGGATACCAGAGCGAGGAGAAAGACTTCTCCAGCTTTCCTCTATTGATCTGAGGTAAGAAACTCATGTTTTAACCGTTTCATTATGAATTGGGAGATTGAGTGAATAGTAACCAAGTATTGATAGGGCTGGAATTAGGCTTAGGTTCTTTAGAGAGATGTAGTCAGGAGGTTGTAATGAGCCATATGACATATTGAAACTGAATTTGTGATGAAGTTTGAGTTTGGCTCTGGGAAAGGAAAGGGTGTATGAATGAGCAACATTATGGCCTGAATTAACTTAAGTACCTTTACAAAAATTATTCATAGGGCCAAATAATCGGTGGAAATGTGATTATTTATGTGGTTTGGCCAAGTTGAGCCAATGTGAGTTCTTAATTCTAGAACAGATTGGCATCGATCTAAACAGAGTTCTACAGGAACTCTGAGGCCTTGAGGAGGCTAATGCAGACCACTGAGGGTCAATGCTGGGCTTAGTAGAAACTGAGATAAGATAAAACCTTAAGTTAGATGATTATAATTGATTATACATGGAAGGGTGTTTCCTTCCATATAAGCGGTTGAATGCCGTTTCTGATACTTTGAATCATGCCTATTGTAGGGCGTGAAGCACAGATTACTGTTAGAGATCACCCAGATACTAGGGGAGCTGTTTCTGAGCTACGACCAGGTAAGCTCAGTGTTCTTGGAGATTATTTCTCCTGCCTGTGTTTATTACCCTCACTTTGGGTGTATGTTTGATATATCTTATATACTGATGTTTATGGTGATAATGATGATGATGCATTGATTGTTTGTGATATGATTGTTTGTAATCTACTGGCCAGTAGACTGATAAACTATGGACCCCTTTTGGGAACGTACCCACGAGTAGGTGGATGATCTCCCTTAGGGTAATCCATAAGCGTCCTTGTAAGTCCTGATTAGAGGTACCCGCGAGTAGGTGGATGAGCCTATTCAGGTATTGGACGTTAAGTCCTTATTAGAGGTACCCACGAGTAAGTGGATGAGCCTGGTCAAGCACAGATAGATTGAGTTTGATTGTATGTGTCATAGAGATAATGAATTCATGCTAGGCACTGTGGATGCCTCATGATCATGTTATGTTGAGATATTATGTTTGATTACATTATGTTATTCATGTGTATTTTATATATTTGTGCATATGGGTTGTAAAGTAAACCAGGGAGAGGGTTGTAAAGTCAAGCACAGATATATTCCTTTACTATCCATATTCCATGCTTGCTACGGTAATCTGATATGGTACAATGTTAATACGTCGGGTGCACACGGGGTGTTACAATCAGACCATTTGCTTCCCCTATAGCAATAATATGGATAATCAGATAGTACAGACTTACTACTTTAGACTGTAACAGGGTAGAACACTGCTATCCTGGTCTTATAACTATGCTTGATACGGAAATAGTTTAACAACACTGTACTCAACAGTTTCCTCTTTGTACTTATAGTTATGAGGTTTCTCAAAACTCTTGCTTTGCAGGAATGGTGGGTTTATCTCTTGGAGAAACACATTACATCCAAGGTGGCATTGCTCAAGATCTTCGTTGTGATGGTAGAAAGAGATTGACATATCGACCAATCTCTGTTGAAACTGGAGTGATTCCCCAGGTAATGCTTTAATCAGTTGACATTGGGCAGGGTATTCTGATGATTTGACCCTGGTTGATCATTGATTTTTTATTTTTTGCTTTAAATAGCTTTAATTTATGTATTTGATAAAATAACTTCATGTCAGACCAATGGTTCAGCAAGAGTCAGAATGGGTGCCACAGATGTCATTGCCAGCGTTAAGGTGGTTAAAAATTAAAATGTTTGGATTGGTTTCTTATTTCTTGACTTGTAATATCCTTTTGTTTAATACTGTAATAAACAATTCTTTTAAATATATTGAGTTGTTTTACTAACCATGACATGTTTGTTGACTACACAAGTGCAGGCTGAACTTGGAAAGCCAAGCTTGTTGCAACCTGACAAAGGAAAAGTCTCTATATATATTGATTGCAGTTCAACAGCAGAGCCAGCTTTTGAGGTTGCATATTATATTCTATTGTTTTTCTTTCTTCAATTTGTTTAATGAAGTCATCCATGTATTTTGGTTTTCTTCATGTTTTAACTTCAACTCTTTTAAGTACCATGAACATTGATAGCAAAACAAATAAGTAAATCCTTAAAAGCTTTAAATGAAAGTTAAATGGTGGGTGTATTGGATTAATAAGCTTTAGATTTTCGCCAATGATAGTGATTCTCTATTATTGTTGTGTTATTTATCATTTTTGTTTCGTAAATACTTTTTAATGCTTCAAAATTAATATTTTATCTGGTGCTCTAAATCTCTGGCTTGTATATAGGGTAGAGGGGGTGATGAGTTGGCAGCAGAACTGTCAAATGCTCTTCAAGGCTGTCTCTTGGGTGGTAAAAGTGGAGCAGGTCTATTTTCCCCCTATAGTGAAGACTATGCTTTCCCTTCCATGTTGTTGCGTCTTTTTAATAGCTGTTGAACTCTTAGCTCTTTTATTTTCCCCTTCAGGTGCTGGAATTGATCTCTCGTCGCTTATTGTTGTCGAAGGAAAAATTTGTTGGGATCTTTACATAGACGGGCTTGTTGTTAGTTCAGATGGAAATTTGTTGGATGCTCTAGGCGCTGCCATTAAGGTACAATTCAAAAAGAAAATAATTACTAGGAATGCTAGAAACAAGGACAATGATGGATTCCTGGCTAAAATAATTAGCATTTCAGAGATCATCCTTTTATGATGATTTCAATTTTCAATAATGTTGACTTTTTAAGTTTTCTTGTTCATTTACCATAGTTTAGCTATTGATGTAACAAACATAATAGCAGTTCTTTGGAATGGTTAGAAGTTTCCTGAAATTATTTGTTTTCCTTAAGGTACAACTGAAGATATCTTCTTATTAGCTGTTTTCTTAAATCTTTGTAATATCTCAAAGGAATTTGCAATCTGTTTCATGGAGGTTTTCCACATCGATTTCCTTTTCTACTATGATGTTTAATGCAAACCCATTTTCAGAATTAACTGGAAATTTCAGGTAATAACTATTATTCTTTTAGGCTGCTTTGAGCAATACAGGTATTCCAAGAGTCCAAGTTGCTGCTGGAACGTCAAATGATGAGCATCCAGAAGTCGACGTAAGTGACGAGGAGTTTCTGCAGTTTGACACATCAAGAGTCCCTGTCATAGTTACACTGACTAAGGTAACATACATGTGCTATCCTATCTTCTCAGAGTAAAAGTGCCAAAACGGGCCACCCTTCCTTATGTGGGCTGGGCAAAAAGAAAACCAGATTCAATTTAAGTCTCTAAGACGAAGCTCAAGCATAAAGCCCCTTTTTTTAAAGCTTTTGCCGGGTTAAGCCTTATCCGGGCCGTAATCAAATCAGGCTAAAAAGACTTGCGATTAATTAGTGCTCAAAATTTAAAACTCAAGTCATATAATTATATTTCATCAAGCTGGGTCGGCTAGCAGAACACACTTTGCCACCTCTTATCTCAGATTGACCATATATATCATAATTTCTTACCATCTCTGCTTTCTAGGTTGGGAGGCACTATATTGTAGATGCAACACCAGAAGAGGAATCACAAATGAGCTCTGCTGTTTCTATCTCTGTTAATAGGCAAGGACACATCTGCGGCATAACCAAACGTGGAGGTGTAGGGCTGGATCCAAGCATCATTCTTGATATGATATCTGTGGCTAAGCATGTAAGCGAGCAATTAATAAACAAATTGGATTCAGAAATAGCTTCTGCTGAAGCTGAAGAGGAGTCATGACAGAGAAGCACTTAGTGATAACTAGGGTGTACCGAATGCATCAATTATTTTGGACAAAATTTTGTAACTGAGTAGATGGATTAAAGATATTTAGTGTATGTTCGAAATTGTTATAACTTCTGAGCTATGTGGTCCTGACTTAAGCTTTGAGATGGTTGTTTAATGCCATGCAAAATTGACAGTGCATAGTGATCAGGTTTGTAATAGCAAGGTGCTGCCTTTGCAAATTGCAATAGTCAGGTGATATGGGCCAAGATTTAAATTGTCACTTTTTTTGTTTTCCATACTTTGGCTTACGTGTAATTTTCTCTCTAGGTCTAACTGCTTGAACTTAGTCAATAGTCATTGTAGTTTTTTAATTGTTAAATTTGAGTTTCTCACTTTACATTTCGTCTAATAGTTGATGGATAATGGAAGTGTAATGAAAAATTGATTTGTATCATGTATGGATAGTAAAAAGTGTATAAAATATTTAACATAAAATGAAATAATCACTGCCAACATTAATGCACTTTTATGTAAATATTTAAATGAAAATAAAGAAAAATGGCTCTAAGTGTCAACCCACCTCTATAATGCACTTTTTTCACTAAATTTACCATGTGATCTCATTATACTTGCGTGTAGACTAAACTTGCTATTGAATGTAACACCTAACTACAAGGTTGACTCTCTCTACAAGAGGGGCATTCCCTTGTAATCAAATATAACAAAGATGCATTTTTTCGCCGACTAAAATATTAGAATGTATTTATATGTATTTACTCCCCATTCTAGAGAGGAGCATTGCTTTGCAACAGAGAGATGATTTGATTGTTTAATTGGGGTATTCTATGGTTGAATGGTTAAAGTCATTTTCCTTATTTGTTAGACTAAACTATGCTTGGATTAGTGATAGAGAATAAAATGGAACAAATTCAAATATAATAGAATAAGATAAATTGAAATGGGATGGAGTAAAAATGTCATTCTATTGTTTGGATATTTTATAACAGTATGGAATAAAGATTTCATTTTGTTGATTGAAAAAATGAAAGAACAGAACGACTTATAACTTTTCAATTCCCAAGGGCCAGAACTTTCTGTTTTCTCTCCGCGAGTGGCATTTGTATGTTTCAATTAATTTGAAGGTCCTCCGTACACCTTGATAAGCGGCAAAGATCACAAGGGTTACGGCGGCTATCACAGACAACCATCGACGATGACTTGTTTACATTCATTCAAACTAACAACAAACATTTTTAGGTGCTATGCTAATGAAACACGTGCAAATTGCAAAGTTGAGAAACTGTATTTTTTTACAAATAAATGTTAATCGATGTTATCACTGGCTAAGGAATTAAAGTATAAAACTTTTAGTGTGTTTGAGGTTATGATTGATTTTTATATTAGATTTTTAATAATTTTTTTGTGTTTTATTAGATTTATAATATATTAAAACTTTTGTTTGAAATATTTATTATTTAAGTGATGATGTGGTGTCATCTCAACAATTAATATATATTAAAAAGATTTGTTCATAAAGTAGTTAAAAGCTTAAAAGTATCATAAATTTAATACAGTAAATTTTTTATTAAGAATTCATAACAAAAGCGGTTATTTATTAGAAATCTTTTGTTTATTTATTAGAAATTTTAAATATATTTAAGCCAAAATTTTATAAAAATTTACTTTCT
>PYAF01003277.1:51713-87027 GCA_007407185.1 Glycine tomentella | reverse complement strand
TGTCAAAATTAAACAATGAGATAATCAAATGATTTATATTTTAATATATTTTAAAATATTTATATTACAAATTTAATTTATATGAATGAGGTAGTAAGTAATTTTGGATTAATATAAAATTTTATATATATTATTTATGTGAAATTAATTTTTAATTCAACAATGAACTTTAAAAATATTATCTAATTAAATTAATTAATAATATAATAATTATTAAAATTAGATTGATATAATTTTAATTTATTCTTTTATATATATATATATATATATATATATATATTATTCCGTGGTGACTCAGAAAACAACGACTCTAGACCAGACTGTTAATTAATGTTTCCTATGCATCAATTTCATCATAAATTGAACTTACACAAATACAGATAGTTGCAAGAAAGAAGTTTCATAGTGCCTTTTTTGGACCAATTATAAGTGTGATAGACATGCTTTCAACTGCATTTTATCAATATTGTTGATGGAAAATGATAAGTGGAATCACTCTTGCAAAACAGAAAAGAAAAAGTGAAATCGATTGATTTTATAATGCTTTACAAATTTGTGTCATTGAGTACGGAGTAGCTTTTACTTCAAAATTTGCGGTGCTGACCACTATGCATAGCAAGTGCGGTATTTATTTTTATTTAGATCATAAAAGAAGAAGAAGATAATTTTTTTTAGTACAGTATGAGGACAATATAACAAAGAAATGTCTTTCAAAAAGGAAAATTTCAATAAAAAAAATAAAAAATAAACAAGAGGCCCTCTAGATTTTAAATAATTATTTTGATTGTTTTTTCAAACCACAAGTATTTTCAATAAAAAATAATGATTTGGTAAAATCCTTATGAACCACAAATCTAAACTAGAGACTACTAATTAAACTTAAAGAATATCATGCCTGCAAATTGATTTATACCTTCAATGATTTAATTATTTTGATTTTTTTTTCATTATATTGTCCGTTCTTCTTTGACAATATACTGGATTTTTTTTAATGTGTTTCGGATATTTGAAATGGACCAAATCATAAGAGATCCAACAAGACTTAGTGAGACTATTTTGTTGAACAATTCTAATAAGGAGAAGGTGGCGGTAATCGTCCAAAGTCACAATCACCAGTCTTTTGAGAATATTGGTGTGTTTTGTGGGTAATCTCTTCTAACTGATTTTCAGGTGAATGATTATAAATATGAGCGTTTTCAAGGAGGTAAGATATACAATTTCTGACTGTCTTTTTCTTTTACACAGTGCACACATCCACGTCCATTGTGATATATTTTTTTAAGCATTATGATCATCTTTTCTAAGATATTTCCGTCATATAAATATTTTCAGCAAGAGAGAGGAAGAATTGAGATCCAATAATAACAAACCAGTGTTTAGCTAGACATCTCAGTTTATCATGAAGGTAACAGTATGATATATTTAATTTTCCTTTGCTATGATAAGGATACAATTAAAGAAATTTCAATCAAAATTTTAACAGCGCAAAAACAGAACGTTAATTAAAGTGAACCCTCCTGAGAAAGATGGCTAGCCAACTTTTCTTCTTTCATATTATCTGTTAACAGTTGAAAGTTGAAACCACTTTCGTTTAAGCCACGTGATTTCTTAAAATTATTCAAATAGTTGTAATTTGTAAATTACCTTTTTTAAAGATAAATAAAAATAAATTTGAAAAAAACAATATTTTTTTACATATTATTAAAATACATGTCTAAATTAATTTTAATAACAATTTTAATATTAAAACAGATGTTATGATAAAAACAATTATTAGTGTAAAATGTCTTTATACTAATAATGCATTTTAATTAAATTATTAACATATTCCATCATAATTTCTATTTTCTAGTGTCGTACCCTGAAAAGATTTGATTCCTTTAAATTAATTCATCGATTCATTACAAAAAAATGATTCATCTAACTCACTCTGATTAGTAACATCAACAAAGAAATATTAAATTCGATTGATACTCACAGTCACAATCACAGTCTATATTCTATATAGTGCACGAGTAAAACAAACAACAACCCTTTTGTACTTTCTTTTTCTACTCTTCCTTCCTTCTAATACTCATTCCATTACACTGTGCATTCCCTTCTTCTTCTCTCTCTCTGAGTGATTGGTGGTGGCCATAGTGTGAAGCCAAAGTGCAAGAAAATAAAAGGGTTGATGTTTTTTTGTTTGTTTTGTGAGTGATGAGAGTTTAAGACATGGAAGAAGCAGAGAAGGAGTTAGAGAGAAGGAGCAAGTTTCTGAACAGTTTGATACAGAAGAAGAAGAAAGCCATAGAGCAGCATGAACATGAAAGTTTCAAGGTTCATGTCAGAGCTTGTGACATGCCTCTCCCTTTGCAGAACCGCGCCTTACAATGCGCACGTCTTCACTTGGAATCTATGCCACCTGGCAACAAGCTTGACAGCAAACGCCTTGCACTTGCCCTTAAGAAGGTTACATTAATTTACTTTCTCTCTCTTCTTTTTTTTTTTTTTTTTGTCTTTCGAGCCAATTTTCTTTTTCCAAAATCTGTTTTTGGGGTCTGATCTTTGGCACATATAATAGAAAGTCTCAATAATGTTCATGTTCTGATTTGGAAGTTTGGTGTTATGTGGGAAAATGGTTACTTTTTTGGAAACGGTTGTTGTTAGTTCTCAATGTCTTGGCTGGATTAAAATTAGTGACTTTGTGAGTCTGTGACTGAATATTTAATAGGACAAAACATAGGTATCTTTCCCTGTTTGTGCTTTTTGTAATGTTCTCGAATCAGAATTGGAGTTTCACCCTGCTAACTTATATTGATCTTTAATGCAAACCTTTATTATAGAAATTACCAAGGTAAAATTTCACTTCTGATTAAAGAACAACACCAAAAGCACTTAAAGAATTGCATTTAAGTTTTGTTTTATTTTTGGTTTAGACCATAGGTATGGGCGGAAAAGCTCAAGTTTAATATTGACTCGCTGAAGTTCCTTATTATTTTTTTAATCAGTGGATTAAGTGTATACAAGCAAATTGGTATGAAGGTTTTTATTTTGGGTGTTGGTATTAGGTCTATCGGGTTAACATCAATGGAATGTACCGAATTGCTTCCTGCTTCAGTCAGCCAGTTGGAACTAACTTGTTTCTGTTTCTTTGTCCTTCTTGATGGTGACTTTTGTTCACATATGACATATCTGTGTTTTTCTCATCCATGGCGATGGTATCTTGCAAGTGCACATGGTCTTGGTCTAATAATTGTTTGTTTGTGTTTTGTTGAGCATGCAGAAAGATTGGTTTTTGAATAATTGTGGAGTTGATAGAAAGATTTTTATTTTTCTTTTCCAATTGCTTATCGATTCTTGAACTCATTATTTTGATCGTAAATTACTTCACCAAATCATCCTCTGGAAGTCTCTGAACATATATTTGTGCTTCAAAAGTTTTATGGTGGTGGTTCAATGAAGTTTTCTGTTGCTTGTATCTCACCTTCCTTCCACATATTCCCAGCTTGACAAAGTCCTTATTTTGTTGTAGCAGTTTCTGGTACATATAGTTCACCAATACCAGAAATTTGAGTTCTGTTTGCCATCTGAATCTTACTATATTAATATATTTTGAAATCTTGTAATGGGGGTGTATTGATAAATAATGTAGCAGGAATCCAGATCTGATCCAAAGTCCTTAGAAGCCGTTTCTTTTTCCCTCTTCTATCAGTCTTTTTGGTCTCCTTTCTGGGGTTTCCCTTCATGGATTTCTGTATAGACAACTGATCCTGAGTTATAAAGAATGTGCAAATGCTAAGAAAAGAATACTACTCAAAGTAATAGGGTCTTAAATTGTTTGCAGCATTGGTCTTCCTCTAATCAGAATTTTCTCATTTCTTCTTTTCCCATAATATTTTTTCTCTTACTTATAAAAGTTGCATGGATGGTTAACCCTGTATATGTTTCAAGATTGAGTTGACTGTCCTCACTAAGCCACAATTCAGAAACCACTCTCCTCACTAAGCCCGCTGCCCACTAGATATGTGTAAAGGGTGAGCCAATGCATAAGGCTCCCCCCGCTCTCTCAAGAAGCAAGAAATTACTTCTTTGTCATTTGGGCTTGTTGACGCTGTACCAAACACGTTATAAAATCATTAAACAGTTTTCTATCATTAATTTAAGGACCAACATCAAGAGCACTTGAAATGGATTTTTTTCTAGCTCAGTTTTTAAATCATAATGTTATTTTGACAAGAAATATTTGCTTGCATAGACATATCTGTAAAGAAATAGAAAGTGGTAAGCAACAAAGGTTAATTTAATCCACAAAACAGATCCAGCACTATTTGCCTTACCCTCTTGGGTATCCTCTAGAGTTATTTAAATTTAAAGGTTTAGGATTAGGATGACCTGGTGAAGATACTGTTACTATTTGTTATCTTTGAGAAATACATGCATATGGAATTTTATCATTGAACTGATTCAAAACCGACCTTGCTTGTACTTTTTGGATAGTAATTTGAAAGGAATAGAACATTTGAGAACATAGATTTATGGTTACAATGAAGTGTTGGAAGTGGTCTTTGCATTTGATTTGGTATAGAATGCGTTGATTTTACATGCTATGTGAGCTCTATAGCTATTTCTATAGCATCCATATCAATGTGGAAACAGAATTAAGATCAGAAGTGATACATTGCAAATTGCTTGTTCTGTTCACAGCTGATCATAGAAAATGGAAGGGCGTGATGAGATGCAGCAAACCTACTTGTTGCTGTCCTGCATAAGGATTTGTGTAACAGTTGATGTTGAGCATAGACTTAGTAATTTTCAATAAAAGGATGGTGGGCAATTATCCTTATGTCCACTGACCCCAATTAACTTAGGTTAAAGGCACTGTTAATGTGTGGACAATTATCCTTACGAGTTTGGTATCTTTATGATCCACTAAAGGTTGCATGACTTTTCTTTTGTGTCTCTCCATGTATTCAAGTATGGAGAAAATCTGGAAAGCATGTTTATTAGGTATGTTGGTTGTAAAAGTTAATAAATAGGTTGCTTATTATTGGTTGTCTTTTTTGTTGAAAATGTTACTTGGTCCTCATTTCATTGATAGGGCTTCACGGTTGGCAGATGCTATTAAAAGTGATAATTTTAGGATTCCTATTACACACCAACAGCATGCTGCATCCATATCTAGTATATCTTTTATTAAATGCATGTCAGGGTCGTTTTAATGAATGATGGTATCTATGGGACAAATTTGATTTTTGCAAGATTCTTTGTTGATGCTTGCTCCATCTATTACACTCACACCAAGCATACCTTGATCATTTTAGAGTTTCATCTAGCTCAAAGATTACTTGGATTACTGGCAGCCAAAAGTTTTATTTATATATTTATTAGCTAAAATAGATTCTTGGTCCCTTATCTACATTTTAGGTTTCAATTTCGTCTCTTAAGTTTAAAATTTTTCATTTTAGTCGTTTATAATGTTTGTTATTTTAAATTGATCTTTCTGTTAGTTTTTTACACTAACTGTATCAATTTTGGATGATATGGCATTTCTTACAACACAATTTACCACGTGTTACCAAGTTGACCATATTAGTGTGACTGTTTGATAAACTAACAGAAGGATCAATTCAATGTAATGGAAAACTTAAAGGAAACGAAGTCAAAATTTTAAACATAAGGGACTAAATTGAAACCTAAAATGTATAAAAGGGACCAAAATTCTATTTTTGACTTGTTTATTTATTTATTTGGTTCCTCACTGATTTGTAATATTTGAACTGGATGAGTCATTGCTAGATTTCAAATTGACATTACTTGAAAACCTGTTGTTAAACATTGTCCTTTTATCCCCTTTTGGACAATGGTTTATTACTGTAGAGTTTTTGTTACCTAGTATGAACTACTTGGATGGCTAATGATAAAAAGTACTCTTACAGGAATTTGATTCTTCGTATGGTCCAGCTTGGCACTGCATTGTGGGTACTAGCTTTGGTTCCTATGTTACACATTCTGTTGGTGGCTTTTTGTACTTTTCCATTGATAAGGTTTATATCCTTCTCTTCAAGACAGCTGTTGAACCATTGGACCATTGATAACTTCCACAACTGTGAGTCATGCCTCCTTGGGAGAATATATTTTAAAATTTTATAGCAGCTGGTATGTAAAATTACAAAGTGGAATATTTAAATACCTGTATTCTGTGATATTTGATGCACTTCTATTCACACAAAAAAGAGAGTATATGATAATGCACTTGTATTTGGATTTGTAGACTGTGGGAGAGCATTTCGAATCCAGAATTTGTTGTGGCATGTCACAAGATTTTCATATTGTTCAGCTCAAAATAACGTTTCATAGAATTATCCATCTGATGAAAAAAAAAATTCATGGTTGATACTTTTGAGCATTAGTTTGTATTCAATGAAACATGCACTTAGGAAAATGGACTTTTGATACAAAGAGTAGAGATTTAACAAACATAAAGAAAGAAGAACATGGATTTAACATGGAAAACCTTTGACTCGAAAAAAATAATCAGATATGCGTTTTTTTTTTTACACGAAAAATCTTGCAAAACAAGTTAGTATTTCATAAATTTTTAAAACATTTGTAGGGTTTAGACATGTCATAGTTGGTTCTAACAAAAATAACAAATATATATATATATATATATATATATATATAGATGGGATCTTTTTACACCGGTGTAAAACTTTATAGTTTTATACTATTCAATAACTTTTTACTGGATAAGTATTTTACAAAATCCACCGTTAGATTGAAAGTTTATATCATGTAGATCACATGTATCAAATTTCACAAAAATCTGAAATCATTTGTGTGGTGATATCAAATAGTCTAATTTTCACATATTTTAGAAGTACATATACCGTTAATTTTTATATATATATCAATTAGGTTTCAAATAATTTCGGACTTTTGTGAAATTTGATACATGTGATCTACATGATATAAGTTTTCAATCTAACAGTGGATTTTGTAAAATACTTATCCAGTAAAAAGTTATTAAATAGTGTAAAACTATAAAGTTTTACAACAGTGTAAAAGGATCCCATCTCGTATAGAGGAGATGTATATATATATATATATATATATATATATATATATATATATATATATATATATCTTGGTACCCTCATAATAACTGATGATCATTCTGTATTATCTCAGCCAAGTCTTTGCCCATTTGCATTGCAATCACCCTCCCTCTTGTTCTTAAGAAATTGGAGTAGGCGCCCGCCGGGCCCTTTTGATCATCTTCTTGGTGCAACAATTTGAGAGAGAGATTGAATAAAAACGTTGTTGTTATATTATATAACTATACAAAAGAATCTCAAACATAACAAACAGTTACTATTTTGAGGCTCTTGGCCATCCGAAGAGAATTCTAAACATGTCTAAAGAGAAAGGGTGAGTGAAAGTTGATGGAAGATATAGAATGATAGAGTTGGGTTCGTGGAGGTTAAGGAGAGTGAGTTGAAAGAAGCAACCTAAGACAAGAGGGAACACATGCAACAAAGAGACTAGTAGTGTTGTTCTTCGAATATTGCTCCACTCCACTCAATCTGAAGCGTTTTTATAGGACACGCGTCATGTTTACTAGTAAATTGCAATAGATTCAAATTCGCCAATATGCCAAAAAAGATAAGAAATCTAATATACAGATATAATGGTGCTTAAGATAGATTTATTTTATCACCTAGATTTTCTAAGGAGATTTGTCAGTTTATTAAGGATTTATCTGTTTATTAATTGAATAGATTCTTAATTGATTGTCCAAATTCTGTGATTGAGCAATATTCTCTAACAAACTAATTTAAGCAATCAATTTAAATCTATTATGATAGAATTTCTAGAATAGTTAACCGTTTTTTTCTTACATGATAGAATATTTAACCGTCAAAAGATTTATTTCATGTTGGAATTATCTTATGATAATTTAGATAGTTTTTTTTTTTTTTTTTTGAATTATTTCAGTTGTAACTTATCCTATCATATCTTTACTGTTAAACAGTCCCCAAGGGTTAAATTCAACCCTAAAAATTTATGTTAACAATTTCCTAACTGTTATCCATGCATCCTATACAATTTTATCGCAGCGTACAATAATATTGCTCCACATTATAGTTCCCGCAACTCATAATTGATGGTAAAACACTAATACTTATATTCCAGAAAGTTCTTATCTTTCTAATTAAAACGTGAAGGCATCACGATCAACATCACAGATTTAATAAACTTTTTTTTTGTTACACAGATTTAATGGCATGCCAATCACATCAATGGATTTTCTGATTAAATTGTTATAAGATAAGATTACAACTAACATGGTAATTACATCAACGATTTTAAATAAATTCTTCTGCTTCGTCTGTACAAAAATTCAATGGAACTCACGTTACAATTGCCAATATACATTTTGACCAACCTCGCCACCCTTCAAATCCTCTAAATGAGGAACACAAAAATGGGTATGCAGCAATCTCTTAAATGGTAGTTGAAGAGTGTGTCACCATTAAATAGGATTCTAATGCCGAACATGTTAGTGCCTAGTTTTACAAGACAACTACACTAAAAATTAAAGTAAGAATCACAGAGCTTGTAAAAAATCCAACATTGTAATATTGTGACAAGCACCCTGAATTTGTGGAATTGGTTGATGGAGCCAATACTGTGCCATTTACGCTGGTAACATTTTTACCACCACTGTTCACCAAAAAAACAAAAAGAAATGATAAGGAACATGCACCAATAAATTTTCAGCTTTTTGTGGTGAAGAAATGAGAATTGGAACAAAGGAGAACAAGGCAACAACGAGTACATATAACGAAAAAATAAATTGATATCAATTATCATATATATATATATATATATATATATATATATATATATATATATATTAACATAATCTTGAAATTATACCTTCCTGAAAATATACAGGAACCGTGACCTGTGACAATGATAATACAATAAATATCAGTTATGTAAATATGGTAACAACTTGAATGTGAGATTTGTGAATGCATGGTTTTTTCTAATGTGTAACAGATAAGTCAAGAAAATGACCAATAAAAAGAAAAGCTGTAAAAATAGCAAGAATAAGTAAAATGGCCAAAAATTAATTTGCAATGTTAATAAACTTAATTTTGAACCAAATGAAAAACAATAATGCGTAACCAGAATTAAAGAAACTGCTCTTAAAATTTCTTTGATGTATAGCTAATGACTATGGAGAGCCAACAGACCTAATATTTTTTTTCAAGAGAATAAAAGGCAGAAAAAATGGCCATATTATGGCATCTATAATTTCAACAGATGGTTGAGACTATCTTATGTATCAGAATATTTGAATATCACAATCTTATACATCTGGTCTAAAATACTTCTCCCCCAAATAATAGAAGTTTCATAAGAATCCACACTGCTTGTATGTCCATCATTCATCAAATCTAGTTATGGTGTGCTACATAACATGCGCAAGGGTGCAAAGTTTCCATGTATTTTTTCATTATGTCCATACATATATTCTAATTTTTTCAAAAAGATTATTGATACTTTTCTATTCAACAGCACATGTAGATATGATTTATGAGTATGTAAAGAAAGACTATTTACTTGGGTTTGTAGTGGTGACAGAGGCAACTCCTTTGAAATCACAGGTCCCTGCAGATTTAGCCATCTGCTGATAATATGCATTGATAGCATATGTGGCATGTGAAGCTACACTATTTGGTTCATAACACGGTTGACCCTGCAGCAAAGGCGAACAATCCACCTTCCCCGGTCCACAAGCCCAATCGAGTGCTGCCTGAAGCATCTTTGAATCGGCATTACTCTTGGCAACACAAAAAGTTTGGTTTGTGGTATCATTTGCAAATACAGTACCAGAATTAGTCAAGTGTAAGGTATACACTTGAGCTCCATTAGCGTAAAACAGCCCCCAATTATTCTCAGACACTGGACCCGATTTCAAGTCTTCATTATAAAGCTCATAAATATAAGTGCTAACTGCAATTCCAGGTTGCTTGGGAGTCCCACTATTGTTAAGGACATGCCTGATCAAGTTACTATTGTAAGTGTTAGCATTGTCAACAGTTGCATCCGGCTCAGATGAGTCGCCTTTGGAGGGCCATCCTGACTCGGTGACCAAAATAGGGATGTTGGTAAACTTCAAATATGACATAGCAAAATAAGCAGCATCAACAATTGCATCAAAGACATTAGTATAATGCAGGAGGGTGTTGGAATCAATAGCTTCCTTATTCGGAGGCATGGGCCGGAACAAAGCATAGTCTAAAGGGACTACACCATTGGATTGCATGTAATCATAATAAGGGTACACATTGAGCATAAGATATGAACCTGTTGATTGCAAAAATTTAAGCAAGGGAACCATGACAGGGTCCCAAGTTTTATTGAAAAATGCTTGAGAAGGCGGGAAAGAGTCAAGGATGACAGAAGAAGAGTGTGGAGTAGAGACTTTGATTTGCTGGTCAAGATTGGCTGCAACTAGCGCAGCTTGAATGAATTTTAGTGCTGAGACTAGGACAGGAACTGCATTAGGAAGGGAAGTTAGGACTTCAGATCCAACAGCTATGGCAGTGATGTTGGTAGCAGGAACATGCGCTATGACATTGCGTGCAACCCAATTTGCGGCTGTGGCATTGGACTGGCCAATGCCTAGTATCTGATCATTGGGAACAGAAACAATTACATGGATTCCTGTGTTAGCGAGTGCACGAAGCATGGCTCTGTCAGCATCATAGAGTCTAACATGTTGGATACCTTGAGCCTTAAGAAGGGAAACAACCTCTGTTGGACTTGGCATGTTGGTGACATCTGTACCAATGTTGACACCAATGAAAGCATCTGCAGAGAAAAACACCAACAAATGAAGGACTGATGAAAACTAAATCATCCAACAGAAACAGGTCTTTATTTTCGAAACAGTGAGTCAAATTACCATATGATACTGATGAAATAAAACTGTGAATTAGAGATATAACAAGTAATGCAAATGCAGCAACCATCCAAAAGAAATATAAAGAGAACTATTAATCTGTCTATATGTTACAGCAAATTTCAATATGTGAAAGGATTTCTTTTCCCACTCTTCAAATGATTTCAAACATGTAGCTCTTTAAGCTCATCACTGCATGTAAATTAATGATCTTCAATTACTTACAAGATCAGTTGGTAATAAATCCTTAATCTCAATTTACGGCAAATCAAAACAATGCAGTTAAATTTGCACTAAATTTTAAGAGACGGATGCTAAAGCCTTGAGTTAACAACCTTCAGAAACAAAAACAAAAGGATTATTGGGACAATAAGCAGAGGGGTTGAACTAATTTTTTTTTCCCACTATGATTTTTTAATTTGCAATATTAAAAAGGAAAAACATAGAGCTCGTTATGTTCAGTATCTTTATTGGATAAAGGAGAGAAATTGTTTAAAAATAAAAATTCAATTCAATAGCCTTATTATCAAAGAATAATAATGGAAGAAATCCATTTTTAAAGAAGACACATCCACATTTAATCAAATTCATAAAAATGTCAAAAACATAATAGATCTTTCTATTGATATAACCAATTTTGGTAATTAAAAATACTACTTGTTTCTATCTCCATGGATTGCAGATTAATATGCTCATATTGGCAGCATTTTGGGGTCCCTATGGCGTAAGACTAATAATCCCCCTGTAGAATTGGTTGCCCCAAGCCACAAGGTGCTTTCAGTGGATTACAAACACTACAAGTAAAGTCCACCCACATAAAAACTAGTTTTGGCATTTGAGCCATACCTCTTGATCTGCACTGGTAGCTACGCCAAAAAATGTCACTTATAGCATGTTTGATTTATCTTAATTAGACTATAGACAAATATGTTAAGGGGGTTTAGTTGAGTAAGTTGAATCAAACATTGAGATCCATTCACATACCACCACCATCTCCATTAATCAGTAAGGGTATTTTAGTCCATGACATTGTTTTTTCACAAAAATGTATTTAATGAGTGTATTTAATGCGAACCGCAAAAGAACTGGGTGATGAGTTGGGACGCAATGACATTATTCCCAAAATCCCACTAAAAGACGGGAAGGACAGTGCGGAGATTCTACACAAAGGAAAAAGAAAAGAAATACTATTTTCTTACAAAAGAAACTCTCCTTTAGGAAAGAAAAAATTAATTAAATACCTACTTACAGAACCGTTTCCCAACTTTCTATTTGAGATTTGTCATGCTCATGTAGCAAGGTTATGCCTTTATAAATTATCCCTTTGGTTTAAAGGAATAAAAGAGATGTGAAAGTGAATCCAGGTGAAAAAAGATGAAATATTTAAAATAAAGTAGAGTGTAAAGGTGTTGAATCCATATCAATATTGGAAACTTTCATCTCACATACATTTAAGTGCAATTAAACCAAACACTGCCTTAAGCTCAATCCTACTCCTTCTTTCTTCTCAAAGCAGGCATATCGTGTACTAATGCAATCAAATAATTATATGGGTTTTTACAATGAATATAGCCCCGACAAATCTTCACACCATATATAACTAAAATTTTCAATTACCGAAAAAGAGATAACAACACTCCATTAGTGCCAATGTGTCATGTGGAGATGGATTAAGATCATAATAATGATGAAGGATATAATAATTCCTCAGAATTCACCCGTTAATAAGACAGTTTCTTTCCAATAGTCACCAATTTGGTACTAAGATCCACTATAAATACTAAATGGGACCCACAATCCTACATATTAAATGTAAATCACATGAATTTCACTTTACAACAAGCTCACGTGACTTTCATCTCACAACAAAGTGTGTTAGAAGAAGAGTGATGACATGATTTTTAGATTTTTTTCTAATTGGTTCGAGTGGTGTTGCATTCGATTTTCTTAAGCAAGGATTTGAGCCATGTGGATAGAGAGAGAGATGGATATTCCGCCCGAGATTAGTCATTTTACATATGAATATTCGGCACCAATATTATGTAAAAAAAAATAAAAATGCCACTTTTAACTAAGGAATGGGGGGAAGAGAGAGAGAGAGAGATGTAAACCCACATGGAGAATCATGAACGGGACAATGAAAAAAATAGCAAACTTTCATAGGTGAAGTGGGTACGCTGATAGAGGACGATATCCATATAATGAGGGAAAAAAAATAGAAGCCAAGGAATAATACTTAACCAAAACCATTAGACATTATGAAATGGAAAACCCATTAGATAATACACATAGTTACATTAAGGCCACGGAATACCAAAGAACATATAAGTAGAAACTGAAAATCACATAAGGGAAACAAAGAAGGAACAAAAGAGAAACACTTACCTCCATGAGCAGGCAAAGCTATAACAACAAGCAGGTAAAAAATCATGAGCACAGCCATTAGAACTTCCTTAGAAAAAAGCCACTATAACTATAAACAACAACAACAACAACAACAAAAAAACTGATTCTAGCTCCACTGTGGTGTGATTTCAAAAAACCCCAGAATGGAAAACCAAACAAAAGGGGCTAGGAAACTTGGAAGGTTCTACGGAGAGCGAGGGAAAAAACAAAGAAAGGTTGCAGCTTTTGGAGGCTTTGAAGAGATGAGAGAGAGAAAGTGGTGGGAAATAGGAACTTTCTTGTGTTGTGATGTGAGGTGGAGGGAGCGAAGAGGCTTTAGTTCTTGTCGTGGTCAAAGCTCAGAAGAGGAGGGACTTTGATTTTGTATGGATCCTCGCAACCAATGTCTTAAAAAGAGTTCATGAATAAATAAATAAAAATTAAAGGAATAAATTTTTTATTAAATAATATAATATAATAATGTTATATCATATTGATAGTTTAATGAAATGAGTTAATGATATCTTTTATAACGTTTTTATTTTCATTTATTAGTTAAGACCTGTTTGGTCCTCTTAAAAAAAAACCGTTTAGCTCAATTTTTTTTTTGAGTACTTTTTTAATAAAATAAAAGCTGCCCCAGATACTTTTATGAAAAAAAAATTCAAAATTTAAACTACTTAACTTTTATCATAGAAAAAAAGGAAAAAGAGGACATATTTTTTAGATTTTAAATGTATTTTTTTATCAATGATCACTCTCGTCAAATAAGTTAAAACGAATAATTATAAATGATAAAATTTATTATTTAAATATTTAATATAATTATATATTTATGACTCAAATTTATGTTCAATATTTTCAATTTTATGATTATATTTCAAGCTAAATATAATATTTTTATGCATCCATTTCACATGTTAGGTGTAACTTATGTATTTCATGCCTCAGTATTCAATGTTATGAATGATTCCTTGGTAACTTCAAGTTTGATTAGAAACTAAAGAAAATAAATATGCTAATGAAGTTACATATTTGATGAAGAGAAAGAAACCTATAATATTGTAGCTGCTCATGGTTATTTTAGGTTATTGATCTTCCAATATGCAAGTTTCAACAATTATCATTCTTTACATTTCTTTTTGGCTACTTGAGCCTTCACTAAACCTTGACATTCTTAATGTCACAATGATTTTCAAATCCCCTAACTATTATCCTAGTGTAATAATTCTTGCTAGGAATAATGTTCATGTTGTGGCAATTCCATCTAGAAGGTAATGTAAACTTGTGGTCACTAATGATATTAAAAACAACTCAAGATAGGACTGATATAGTCAAATTAAAAGATTAAGTATTAACTATTTTTTCAATAATATTATTTTATTTAGCGTAAGAAATAAATGCACCGGTGAATATATATTTATTTGATTCTAAAAATATTAATATTTTAAAATTATTTTTTAAAAGTTTTAAATATCATTAATTATTTTTTACAAATACTCATATTTAATAATTGTTATTTGTTGTAGAAAAACAATTGTTATTAGAACTAAAGTTTAATGGGCACGTATTATTAGTGTAAAAATTTGTATTTTTATCAATTATTGATATGATTTTTGAAATAATTATTATATAAATAGGCAAGATTATTAAATATAGTTAATAGTATTAAATTTTTTATATTTTTTATTATTTTTCCAAAATTATCCTTAAAGTTATCGACACTCATAATTTTTCATTCCACTTAATTATTTTTTTACCTAATTAATTAATTGTGTTAGTTTTTTTATCCAATCTTTATAAAAGAGATAATGTATTTATTTTTGGCTTGATTACTATTTAGTCCCTGAATTTAGGGTGTGTATTTTTTTTATTTCTTGAAATTTAAAAATATTTTTTTTTAGTTCCTGGATTTTGACAAATTATTTTTTAGTCTTTAATATAATAAATTGACACTTTATGTTAATTTTAATACTTTGTGCTGATTTTTTAGCACTTTATGATAGTTTTAAATTGTAAATTCAAAATGAACCAGATCCATTGCCAGACTAGTTTCAACAAATTTTAAAATAAGTATAAAAATTGGTCTTTGATATCAAAAATAATTTTAAACAAGATTTAATTACTATTTTAGTTTTTGAATTTGGGATGCATATTTTTTTAGTCCCTAAATTTTAAAATTATTTTTTTCTTGAATTTTGACAAATTATTCTTTGTAGTCTCTTGTATAATAAATTGATACTTTGTGACAGTTTTTAGTTTTGATAAATTGGTTTTTATTTTTTTAATCACTTGAACTTCCATTTTAAAATTGCTGTAGTGCTAAAAAAATCATCACAAAGTACTAAAAATTATAATAAAGTGTTAATTTATTGTGTCAAGGACTAAAAAAGGTAAATTTTCAAAGTTCAGGAATTAAAAAAAGCATTTATAAATTCCAGGGATTAGAAAAGTATACCCTTCAAATTCAAGGATTAAAATAGTAATTAAGTTTTTATTTTTTTAATAAATAACATTTATTATAAAAATAACTAAGAATATTTGGTTAAAAAATAACTTTAAAAAAATCTTATAAAAAAAGACAAACAAAATTGAAAAAGAATTTTTTATATTTAGAGAAAGATGTAGTAATAATAAGATGCGTTTTAATTAAATACAATACTACTCCACTTATCATTTATAAGATATACTTTCTCCATTATAATTATCATTCTAATAGATCTAAGAAAAATTAATAAATAGATTAATAAAAATAATAATTTTATAAAACTATTCTTATTATCATTAGTTATTTTTTTAACTCAATAAGAGATAAAAAGTGAAAAAATAATAAATGTTACATTAAAAAATTAAATTAAAATTATTTTGAAACAAATTTCTTTTTATTACACGATACACGATGAGTATTATGAATCGGAGGGGGTATTTATTAGTAATAAGTTATTTTAGATGATGAATGTGTTTGTAAAAATAAATAATTAATGATGAATGTGTGTAAGGGATCGAAGGGCTGAGAGTGTTATTAGTGTCATAGAGGACAAGAAAATCAGGCTTTAATTATAGAAATGTTTGATTCAGTGTTGGTATGTGGTAACGTGATGAATGAAGCTCTGTGTGAATAGTGCTGCTCTGCTACTGTTGCAGTGCCTGCAGTTGCCAGTTAGAGAAACGGTGATTGGTGGGACACGATCTACGAGAACACTACACCTGCTCACATCACTACTTGGCTGGACAAATTATTATTACTACATATTTAATGTTAACAACTGTTTTCACACTTTCGTTATTTTTTATAGGCTAAAAAAACATCAAATTTGTTCTTAATTTTTATTAATATTATCAAGTCTGGTCTCAATTCTTATAAGAAAAAAATGTACTATTAGTTTTAGTTTTAATTTTTTTCAGAAAAATTCTGTTATCACTTATTCAATATGTGATAGGAGTATATATATATATATATATATATATATATATATATATATATATATGACAATTCAATCAAGCTCTTAAATATCCAAATGACCTTCACTTAAATTTAATTGATCAAGTTTTTTATTTAAATTTGTAAAAGAAAAATGCAATTCAAAGATTTGTATGTGTGAAGTGAATATATATATATATGAGTTGAGATTTTTATTTTAATATATTGTATAACTATTTAAAATACAAAATATTATGTTACAGTTATATGATTCCAATTATAATAAGAATTAAATAATGATTTTAAAAGCATATATTTAACTAAGAATATATTTTAATTTTATGTATTTTTTAATATATTTATTATTTATTCAATTTAATATTATTTAAATTAAAATTTAATTATTAATTAATATAAGATGGGTATAAAAATATAAGTAAGATATATATTTTTTTAAATGTGAGGTCGATTTTTCACGGATTTTCCCCTAAATCCATAATACATTAATTATTTGTTGATTAGCTTGCCTTTGAACAAACTTTAAATCACTCTTTTTTTCCTATTAATTTTATTTTAAAAAACTAATTTAATTTAATTTTAAAAATCATTTTGAGAATATAAAATATGAAATCGTATTACTAATTTTATGTCGAATACCTTTTTAAGAGCTAGATTTATGTATATATTATATGAACTGTAAGCCAAATACTATATATAGAAAATTGGGGTGAGAGGCAAAAATGGACGTGTGAAGATATATTTAGAAAAAAAAAAAAAGAAAAAAAACAGTGTTTCAGGAAACAAAGAGCAGGGCCAAAATCTTATTGCAATGGGAGGTAAAAGAAAGACTCAAAAATCATAATGGAAACACATAACAAAGCTTGCCGTATGAGCAGGCCAGAACATATATATTGAACAAGCCTAAAAAGCATACATTAGGTTGTTGCTTCCTACATTTCCCAAATTGTTTTCCTCACTCTTTTCAGAATGTTTTTATGATCTTTTTAATTCGTCATTCTATAAATAATAAAAAAAAAATACATTCTAAAATATAATTTTACATTCCAGAATTGATCATCCTGAAAGGCTAAAAAGAAGGGCAAGAAGCAATAGCCCATATATTATTGACAGAAGCCAAAAAATCTAGCTACCAGATTGGCCTAGAAAGCCAGCATTACAATAGATAAATCAAAAACAGCAAAATGTTAGGCATAGGCCCCCTTCCCATTACAATAAACATAAACAGACACACGTTTATTTATTTATTTATTTATTTATAATATCAGTCAAATAAATAAAAGAAAGAACAAAAATGTCTACAATGAGAAAATGGGGATTGGTTAGTTGTGTGATGAAAATAGGTGGGGAGGGAAATGATGTCTTAGACAAAATTTTATTTGAGTCCTATTGGTTTTCATTTTATTTTTCTAACTTTTTGAACTTCAAAATAGGGATTGGTTTTCATTTTATTATTTGGACCCTTCCTACATCTAAGAGGGGCCTTCAGGACCACCATTATTATTATTCCTAAAAGCTAAAAGTAACATCAACAAAATAAAAGAAACGAACTGTAAGAAAATTCCCAACAAATACTAAAATCTAGAACTTCCTCCTCTCATTGGTTACTGTTGTTTGACAAAATGCGTCGATTGCAAGCCTGTTCCCTGGGACTCTACATCCAGTTGGTCCAAGCACTTTCTCAGTAACATTAATAGAACATTTCTGCTTGCCAAGACAAAGCTGCAAAAAATAAAAATAAAAACAAGAACAAAACTAATTAGGTTCACTTTTTTAGTCCTTTACCATGGAAATTAGAATAAGTGACTATGATAAAATAAATTACTTATCCTTTTCACATTAGATAAAGAAACACTAGATTCACAATGACCCTTCTTATAAAGGATCCACATTCACCCTCAGGTAAACCAAAGCTAGCAAATTTAATTTTAGTTATGATTTGGTTCTCCTTGCTTGCTAATTCCAATGCATGTCCTTCATAGGCTTTTGCACATCCTTTTGCAATAGTTACACTGGCAATTTTAACTTCAAAGGGGTTACCTCCTTGCTCTTCAAACAAAACCAATGTGTTATCCTCACCATCACGAAGAAATGAGTCTGGAACATGGTAGCTACAAAGAAAGCAACAAAATTTAGTGTACATTTCATTGACACATTTTTTCAATGAATCATTTGAAATTATTCTTATATTTACCATCTTTGAGTAGACTTTCCACACTTTGTCTTGCATTTGTTTGACCCATATGATCCACGGTAATCACATGTTGAACTACAACCATTTAATTTTCACCTACAAGATAGCATGTCTAATACCTACCAATGTTGTTACCATTTACTCAAGCTTGACCCTTTCCCAAACCTTTCAAATCTAGCACAACTGGATCAGTTCCTATGGGAGTTTTGAATGTAGTCTGCAAGAATAAACATTTTTAAAATGTTAGATAAAAAAAAATGTTAAATTATTAAGCAAGTCATGAACTATTAATATTTGAGAGTTATCAAATAGGTTCTTAAACTAATTTTTTTTATTGAGTTCCTAAACTAAAGAATCAGATGTCTGAAATTTTGAACCACTAGAAAATGACAATTTTTAAAATCCTAAAGACTTAATAATTTTTTTACAAGGTGCAAGGACCCAATTAAAAAAAATTACTTTAGAACCTATTTAAAAATTCTCAACAAGTTTAGGGACATGATATGATTTTATCACATGAGCCAAGGATACTACATAAACCACTATATAAAGCGTATTTGAATCTAAAGAATGACATGCAGTTAATTGTAAATTGTACCCAAGTTGAAATCAAGCATGATACTTCCATGCAATTGATATAAGAAACTAAAAGGGATATGTAGTAATTAATTATACCTTGTACCACATGAATATTTTCTCTGTTGGAAGACCATTTGCAAACCATCCTTCAGTGCTGCCAGAGGAATATAGCTTCAGTTTCTCATAGTGCATTGAAAGTACATAACATAAAATGGGTCTGTCATCTTTATAGAGATGGTTTTATCCCGTCAGATACTTATTCTCCAACCTTATAACTCCACACGTTTGTAAAGATATCCTTGGCCACCTCAGTGCCATCCTTTTGTGACACCAATTGAACGCCAGTAACACCAACTTGTATATTGTCAAAGTAGGCACCATAGTTCTATTTCAAAATAAAGCACAATGTTAATTAGTTATGTAATAACCAACATCGATAATGACACGATTAATGCCTTTATGCAATGTGTAGTTGTTACTTACTGGTAATTAAACCAACAGTGCCACTAACTAGAGATATCTCATTTTTCTCATGATTCAATTTGATGTCTGCCTCAAAAGTGAACGAGTACTTTCCTTAGGTATCCTATTGGGAACCTGTGAGGCAAATCAACAAAAGGAAGAACATAAACCTAAAACTTAGTAAACTATTTTTAATTGGCAAAATGAGGTTTGAAAATTGAAATTTCCCACTATAAACTTACCAATATGTGCTCCATTAACAAATACGTGAAGTACATATCTTTTTGGTCGCTCTTAGCTTAAGATCATGGGACAAAATGGGGTCCCTTTGTTTGACGTAAACTCTGAGGATTGTTTTCTCACACAAATTAGTGGGCAATGAATAATACATGTACACCTCAATACTAAATATTAAGGTAACATAAAGAAATTAATAATTACCTAGTGATGTACCATAAGTAATCACCATTTGCCACCTTTTGATCCAAAAGTTGAGGAGCAGTTATAGCAACAGATCCAAGGACGTTGCCATCTTTCATTTGCTCCAGATGCGTCTCAGGCATCCATTGCAAATTCAATGTGTTTGATTATTCACTATTAATGGTCATTATGGATGTTTGAGCGTTGACCTATTTTCATGTTAAGTATTAGTTAGTACTAGTCATATAAATTCCACTTTGTGTTTTTTGTTTATTTATCATTTTTCTAGAGATAGCAAACCTGATTCAAATCCACCCAATTAAATGTAGATCTTTTTAGTTTTGAACTAACTAATGACTTGATGCGAAGTTAGTTTGTAAAATCCCACAAAAAAAACTTGAAAAAAATTGGCTTTTTTTGTAGGATCTGTGTTTCATTTTAAAGGTCTAAATTGAATTTGGACCGGTTAGCCTATAAAATTATTCAACAATTACTAATGAGAAGCATTTTTACCTTTGCAGAATTGTAAACTTCTGTGTAACAAGAAGGATGGACACAGACCATACAGGAACAGTGTATTGAGTGTTTTGAAAGTTAATATTGGCATCCATTGATGGATGTGCATTTCCAAAAAAACAAATTGAATTTCCAGCATAACTATAAACCGTGGCCTGTAAAGGATCATTCATATTTGGAGATCAATGATAATCAAATGATTTCAAAATATAGTTTAATGTAATATAAAGGTATACATAAAAATAAGTTAAAATGGAAACAAAATACTTACCGTCATCTGGTTTTCATAATCGATATTCCTGGGAGAGCCCATAGTTAAAACTATTTCAACTGATTTCAGAATCTTGTGAAACCGTTTCAGATATTCCCATTTAGGTTGATTTAAATCACCTAACAATAAGAAAACTACATATTAAATTACTAAAATAATAAATAAATCATGTTATTTTATCTCAATACCATAAATTGTCCTTTTTCTTAAAAAGTACATAACCATGAATCATGTTTGTCTCTAAACTATGCTTTACCGTATTCATTTAAAGGAGCATCATAGTCATATGAAGTGGTAATATATGGTCTTCCTTAAATTCATCCAAAATTGGTACCTCCATGATACTATTATGAAAAAAAACACAATTTTAATAATAAATACAACTTATCATTTATACACTAAAATTTTAAAAAAAAAGGAAGAAATGCAATTAGTTACCATATATATACTAATTTTGGAATGTGTCACCTTACTGAAAAAATCACTCAACAACAAAAGCAACATCCTCAACAATTCTATGTGGAGTTGGTCCTCCCCAATTTATGAACCTAATCACAAGCATTATATTATTTGACTGAAATTTTTTACAATCAAACAAATAAAACAAACATTAAAAAAAAGCAAATTAAAAATTATTTAAAAATGAGAATGAAGAACAAACCAGCCAGTCCACATTTTTTGGTTTGTTCTTGCTATTGGGATACCATTGGTCGCATTAGAAACCATTACATGTGCTAATCTAATTTAAGGCAACAACAAAAAGTAAATAATTATCATAAATTAACCAAAAAATTCAAAATTATAATTATAAAAAAAAATAATACTTATTACCATAGGATCTAGAGCATCACTTTTTTTTACACATGAATCATTGCTTCTCAATTTTTTTATTTCCTTTTTTCATTCTAATTGATCTTATCAATTTTGAAATCCAATCCAATTCAATCACAAGTATTAATATGCTTATAGCATATAATTATTTTTTAAGCTAAAAGAAGTAAGGAATCGATTATAATTGAGCGATAAATGACTATATATGTGGAAGTTTTCATTATTTCATCCTCAATCATAATATCACTCATTGTATGCAATTTTATAGCAGGGAACCAAGAAAAGAAGGGAAGAAAGCAAGATCAAGAAAGCCAAGATCTCTTTGGAGTCTCGGGCCAATAGCGCGAGATTTGGAGTCATTCACGCCAGAGAATTAAAATAGGGCAATCTTCTCTGTGATCTCGAGCTAATGGAACGAGAATTGGCGCGACTCGCGCCACAGACCTAAAATGACAAAATCTTCTCTAGACTCTCATGCGAATGGCGCGAGAGTTGGCACCATTAGCACCATGACACTGTGATGCTATGCCAGTAGCGTCAGAGTCACGTCATTAGCGCCAGCGACACAGGGTTTCAGAATTTTAATTAATATTGCACGAGAATAAAAGATAATAGGGGGTTTTTCACACCCTAATTATAAATAGAGATCTAAGAGGCCAAAAGGAGGACACACTTAAGAAGGAGAGAACAAGCGCAAAAGAGGCAATTTTAAGAGTGATTGAAGCTAGGTCAAGAAGATTGATAATCAAGATTGAAGGGGTTTATTCTTCTTCTTCTTTGAGATTCTTGGTCCAGGTTTATCTTGTTTTATATTGAGATTAGACATGACTATGTCTGGCTAATTCTCTTCATTGTAGTTAGGGTCACAACTTAATGTGAACTCCTTTGTTATTGAATTGAATTCTATGATTATTTTATGTTAAATTATTTTGCTGCATCTTGTTTGGAATGAATTATATATCTTTATTAGAATTGATCACTTTGATAAAGTTTTGAGGGTTAGAGTTCATAATAAGAATATTGAAATTCTAATTTCTGACTAAGGTTAAGTAACAATTGTTACATTATCTAGGAATAGGAATATATGATTGTAGATGAATTGATACATCTAATCTAATGTTTAATCTAAGAGAGATTACTAAGGAATTAGGGTTTTACTTAGGTTAAAGGATTGAAGTCACTGAGGAATTAAGATGTAACTATTATTCACGTATAGATGCATTATTTGAATAATTAGGATAATTGAATGTAGTACGCAATATTCCAAATAAAAAAGGTGAGATCAAAAGATGTGTGTGTTCTGACTACAATTCTTTCTCATAATTTTCTTTAAATCTAAATATGTTCGTCTTTGAATTCTCATTAATTCTTAATTTTCATTCTTTAAATTTTCCTTAAGTTAAGATACAAAATTCACTTTTATCAACGTTTATTCATTCAATTTAAAGATAATAATTGTGATAATTTTGATGTATCAATCCTTGTGGAATAATATTTTACTTATTATTTTATTATTTAAAACGATTGATATACTTAGATGCATAACAGATACAAACGATGAGAGAACTGTTGAATAGTTGGCACATTTTAAGGATAACTCTAGTGGGAGGATACTCTCATTTATTATATAAGTACTTGTTAACTTGTATGATACATGCACTTTATGTTAGTTTTATTGTTGTACATTGGACAATATATATAGGAATGGGTATACTGCGGACTGCGCAGATAACATCTTTTTCTTATAATTTTTTTTTGCATAGTTAAGGCAAATTTGGGTCCGACTTATGAAACCTGCAGAGCGCGTGTTAAGTTTGCAGGTTCATGTGCTAGTTTGTGAAACCCACAAAAGAAATGTTAACATCTTGATATTTAATTTAGAAGGTCTGAAAATGTTTAACGTTGGTATAAATCTTGATATATTTTAGTTAATTATAAATGTTGGTATATTTTTTAATTTGATAAATTTTAGCTTAAAAACAGAAAAAAAAAATCTTCTAAGTTAATAGATTTTTTCATTTTTTTTTCTTTTTAGATTATTATTTAGGTCCATGGAACACTCCGTTTACCCTTATATTTTACTGAACAGATACAATCAAAAACACATTTTCTTGAGGACTGAACTTATTAGTCGTATAAAACACGGGTTGTTTCGTGAGTCGTACTTTGAAAATAGTTGAATTGGTTTATGGGCAAGTTTGGAGAACTTCTATAGAAATAGTTTTTTAAAAAAAGAAAAAAAATAACTTTTTTAAAAGTAAAATAAATTTTCCATTAACTAATTTTTAGAAGCTCACCAATATAATTTCTCTAAAAGATGAGATGACATTTACTAATGAACTAATGAAAAATTCATTTTTACTTATGGAAAAATTCATTTTCATTTTTTTTTATTTTCTTTCTCTAAAAATACTTCTAAAAAAACTTAGATCCAAATAGGTCCTATATATCTACTCCTAAATTTTTCCTTTTTACGCATTCATATTTTTGTTCATATATAAAAAAGTTGAAGTACTTTCTTGAATGTGGTCGGTCCACTTGCTAATTAATATGATCAAACCTGGGACAAGCTTCGCTAGCGTGAAGGTGTCATCAGGAATCCTGTTTCTATTAGGGTTTGTTTTTTTCAGTAGGGGTCAGGGAAGGCCTAGGCTTAGTTTATATATATATTTATACTGACATTCATTATTATATGTGAATTTACATTATATATCACTTAATAAAACAGCATCTTTTTCAGCAAAAAAAAAAAAAAGAAAAATGATAAAAGAAGTAGCCATCAGTTTCTTGTTCTCATTCCCTTGTTAATGATTGCACTGATCAATTTCTCATGACCAAGAGGACTAACACTCGATTGTGATTTAACACTTCCAATAAGAAGAGCATGACGGGTCCCTGTTATTTAGTTATTTTTTCTTTGTTCTATATAGCACAATTCTTTATTTATAATTTAATTAAAATATTAATATTGTAATTTTTTACATAATATTAAATTGTTATATAGTTGTCTTACAATGTTTTTAACATAACTCAATCTCAAAAACTAATTTAAAAACTAAAAATTATCACATATTTATATATTTTATTTTGATTATATGATAATCACATGATTTGATATATGTTAGTGATTCAATAACGATTCAATAACAAGTGGCTTAATATGGACTCAAATAACAATCTTTTAAACATAATATTTTCTATTATTATTTTAGAATTTGAATTTTAACTTAATTTCACCTCAAAAGTTAAAAATTAAGAAGTGAAATTGTCTATTTCTTATATATACTTTATTTTTAATTTGAAGTGAAATTATTAATTTAAAAATCATATTTGGAGTGATTTTTTATTTATTTAATTAACTGTATAAAAATCTGTATATTAAAAATATATTAAAATCAAACTCTAGAATTTCTCAGCTTATAAATGCTGACTGCTTGTTAAAAAGAATATTCCATGGCATCTCAGAATAGTGAAATCAAGATGTTTGAATTTTGTGTCAAAGAAGATGATTTTACCTATCTCAATCACCCCCATTTTTTTTTCTCTCCAAAACCAATAAATAAGATAAGGGATCGATCCTTGTATAGCTTTATTATTACGTACTTGGATGCTTAGTGACAAATTTTGGATTACATTTCGTATTGGCCTAAACTCTGGTTCAAAACTTCAAAGATAATGAACTTTTTTAGATTCTTTATTCTAATTAACTGACTTGAAACATGATTGCTTTGTATAAGAACAAAATGAAAGTAATTTTCATCACTAACTTCTCTTTATTCTGTATATAATATTACCAACATGGTTTGCTTGTATGTGTGAACGAGACTTTTTCTTCGTGACTTAAATCTGAAATGCAGAGTTTTATTCCCAGTCATACACGGATATAGATATGAATGACACACTCCTTATTCGTGGCATGCCACTTCTAGATTTCATTAATTAGTGCATTAAAACTGACTATAAGTAATCATATTTAAACAAGTTTCTTAACTATATATAATGAAATTATGAGAACGATGTTCGATCAATTTTACACTTTCAGTGGCTTACCGTTTACAATGGTGTACTCAAAAATAGGATTTTTAAGCTACGTATTAGAGATAGTAACCACCAATTAGGCGCAGCTTCGTTAGGTATTAGTCTATGTTTGAAGTTTGAATTTTGGTCCCATGTTTTCACATTCATGAGAAGTAATAAAAAAAACCGGTTATATTATATCTGTGAATTATTTATAAATTTTTGTTAGTGACTAATTTTTATCAAATAAACTTTCTATAACTTTTTGTAAAGTCTTTTTTTTAGTCACATTTTTTTTTATCAAGAGACAATTTATTCATGCCAGATAACTTATGTAACCTTTAATAAAAAAAAATTCCTTTCAACTATAATTTTTTTTATAAGAATTAAATATGAAACCTTAATCAAATTACAATTATTTCATGTTAGACTTAAAATTCAGTTTCACTTGAACTAATATAATATTATAAAGAAATCTATGCATAATAAATTAAAGATGATAAGAAAGGCATGCAATAATAGAGACAAAATAATCTAATTGAGTGTCAAAGTAGAGCTAATTTGGGGTATATTGTTGGCTACCAAAATGGGGAGAAAAGGTTAAGGTGATTAAGCTTTTTGAAGTGAGGCGGTGACCATGAATTAGCAGAAAATAATAAAGCTTTCTTGCCCAAAAGGTGAAACATTTAATTAATTAATATAGTGTCATGTGTCTGAATGAAAGCCAACTGTCTCAACCAGTGAAACAGTATTTTGTTTAGGGATGAAGTGTCCCTACCTGACCTGATTTCTAGATTGCTATTATTCAGATATTGCTGCGCTTTATTCGCTGCTAAATCACCATATATAATTACAACCTCTCTTTATATAGATAATAGTATTCTTGTAGTTTCAATATCAGTAATTTAATGATAATATTATGATTAGAGCTTAATTATTATATGTTGACAATTTAACATTTGATGATAAATTATCATTTAAATCTTTTTTAATTATTTCAAATTTAATAAATTTATCATACATGATGAATTTTAATTAAATAATTATATAAAAAAATTATATTTTTTGATGTATAACCTTTTTTTCTCATATTATAAATAGAGCTGATATTTTAAAAAAAATAGAGCCATAGTTTATAAAGCTTAAGTACAATCAAGAATATATACAAGCATATACCGAATAATTGTAAATTTTCTTACTAATCTTCTTATATACTAGTTTTGAAATTTCCAAGATATTAAACATGTTTATTTTTTTATTTATGTTTTCCATAAAATATTCAGAGCATTTGTATGAGAATATAAGATTACTCTTAATCCTTATATGTCAGCGAATTCATTTGGTTCATTAAAGTATGTTACAACAAAAAATGAAATATTTCAAGGCAATTTATATAAAATTTTGCAAAGAGTTTTATGAAAATTGTGCATATAAATTTTTCTATAAATATAGATATAATAAACCAAAGTTTTTTATTCATAAAATTTGTTTTATTTTCGTCTTTAGCTATATATATATATATATATATATATATATATATCTTGAAATGTTAAGTATATGCAAAATACTTGGATTTAAATTTGTAATGTAATTTTAAAGCTGATTAATTTTGAGATCTATATATGTGCATGCAAAAACAATAAGTGAAGGTTCTTAATCAAGCAATAAACATTTTGAGAGTTTTACACGTTTGCTTTTAACATTAAGCATTAATTACTCGACCTAATTTTCTTAATTACTAGAAGGTTCATTAAAGTATACTTGCCTATTTAAGAAAAAAGAAAGAAAAAGAATAAATTTATTTAAGGTGAAATTATAGTAATTTAATTTATTAAACATAAAAGTAAATACACTTTTTACATTTTAGTAATTGGTTGACTATCTTCCCAATCAATAGGTGACAGACAATAATTTTTTGAACTACGATTAGGTTTTTGTAATGAGGATTCTCTCCAGGAGCATTTTCTTCACTTACATGAATTTTGAAATTGAATTTAATTACATGCTTAAAGAATTCGAGCCCTTTCACATAAACTAATACATGTTCGAATACACTTAATTACTTCAAAGAGAATGCTGACAAAGATTAAAAATAAAAAATATTACCAACTGTAATTTTCAATACATGCAGTTACATGATAATTTTTAATAAAATTTTCTATTCACTAATTCTTTAATGAATATACTTAAGATACTAATTTCATTTTAAAACTTAATTAAACTTAAGTAGATCTTTTTTTCTCAGTCGTTAATGCTGTTACTTTATCAGATTAAGCACAAGAAAACCAGGATCAAGTGCATCCCTTGTGATGGTAAACAAAGACCATAATAATGAAATGTTCAAGACATGACATCACATGCTTCTCATTCAACGGTGGAGATTCATTCATTCGTCAACATTGATTGTATGATGGCATACAACAAGGCATGGTCTTAGATGTTTCCTCATATGCTACTTAGCAACCAAGCATACAACAATGATCATTCACGTTCTACGTCACAAAACGTCACCCATTGCACCCTATATGAACACAAACCATGCTTTCTTTTGTTTTGCTTCGTGGTTGTGTTTCGTTGAGCAAAAGTCAAACAGTTTTAAGAACAAGTTAAAGAGCTTCACAAGCCTTCCATTGCAATCCAAACCCTATTTTCTATATTGTATGTGATATATTATAGAAATTCAACTAGGCATGTCAAGGGCTAGAACTTAGAAGGGGCCCACAAGTTTTGGTTATTTATTTAGATTTTGTGCAACATTTTATTTTATTTTAGTATGAATTACATGTATCTTTCAAGATATTTACTCTTATTATAATTAAAAAAGACGATTGTGAATGCCAAAATTATTTCTTTAAGAATTTAAAGTAATTATATATCTAAAGTTTGAAATATAAATCACTAATTAAGCTAACTGAGCATTCTATAATTTATTTATCTTATTTCTGTTGGTTATAAACTCAATATATATTCCGCATTTATATACTACCAAGTGCGTAGATTTTTTTTAAAAAGTGCATAGATCAATTGACAATTAGGTTGTTCTAAATTAGGTTGTTCTAACTTAATGATAATATTAAGTTTGAGTCTTATATATGTAATTACATTAATATTTGATAAGAAAATTTCTCACCTATGATAATTTTATAAAATTTGAATAAAATTATATTTTCTCTTCTTGAAATCTTTGTCATCTAGATAAAAAAGAATCTCAAATTTATATTCAATGTATAAATGACTATGAGTAGTGTAGTACGAGTAGAAAGCCAATCAAGTTCAATGTTGAATAAAATAAAGGAAGCTTTAGCGGAATTTATTCCGAATCATGTGGTGGGGTTTGATTATTGTCTCTTAAATTTGGAGGGGACGTCATATGGCTCATGTGGCAACATTGGCCACCCATTGGTTCACGCGTAGGCATTTTAATTCTTGCACTTAACCTCCCTTTTCGGATTTGGATTTAGACATTTTAATCAGATTGTTCATATTTTCCATCTCATCTGCATTAATCACGAAAAAATTGTCAACACGTGTAATGTGAATGTCAATTTTGGGCATAAAATGATAAAAAAAGAAAAAAGATCTAGTTCATGTGCGAATCACCTCACAAATTTTAAGAATTTAAAATAATAATATCAAATTTTGTGGGAAAAAAACAAACAATTCAGTTCACTATTTAGTCTTCAGATATCCACTTCATAAATATTATATCACCTGAACATTTAAGTAGCTAGCCTTGAATCACTCATTTTCAGTGTTTTTATTTGGTGTTGCATACTCCCTACCCTAGCTCTTCGTGGTCATTGTTGAAAATTAGAATGGAAAACTCACGATTCAATCTTTAAGTCTGTCTAGTTCTTAATTACTAAAGATGGATTTTCCAGTGGATTAATCAAACTCGAGTCACTCATTGAACTTAACACTTTTAAATTTTAATTATAAATTTATAAAGCAATAATACACTTTTTGGAAGATAAATTTAGAGTTACAATAATATATTATGAAATTTACAGTTAAGATTTTAGTAGTTTTATAATTTAATATTATATTTGCATATCACTACTAGAAAAAATATACTAGAGAAGGACAAAATTTGTCTCTAAATTGTTAAGAAATCCTTCATAAAACATAATAGTGACAAAAAATTTGACGGACCAAAATTTGTTATTAAAATGGACGTCATAAAATTTTAGTGAAGAAAAATTGATTCCTCACAAAGTTGCGATGAAACAATTTCATAACAATATCGTTACAAATTGTAAAAATTTAATTAAACTAAAAGCATATAGGTTTGTCGCAAATAGCTAAGAATATATTTCATCATTATTGGTGACGGATAATGTAAATCACGAATAATTTTCATCAAAATTAGCTATTGAAAAATATCTCTATCAAACAAATATGAAATATATATTCGTCACAATTTATAACAAATTTGTGAGAGACTTGTGATATGTCACTATTAATTATAAAAGTAATCTCTCTCTAATAGAGAAAAGGATATAGTATTTATATTAGAGGGAATCAAATCTCGCTCTTTTTGCATGCTATGAAATTATTTCATGATATTTTTCCCAGGTTTTAAATATTTATCTCAAATAATTTTGTACAAAAGTATGTTCCCAATTTTAATAAATATAATTTTTAAATAAAAATTATTATTTTATAATATTAATTTAATAACATTCAACAATAACAATTCTATACCAATATCAAATTTCATCTACTAATAATAAACATTCAATAAGTAAAGACCACTTTCGACATAATAATCAAAGTTAACATAATAGAAAATTTCAACATCATTTACCAAGTTTAACACAGTATTAATCAAGTTAACAAATACAATCTACTATTCACCAAGGTTATCTAATTCATTATTCTTTTGTGGGTTATATTGGTTTGTATGATCAGAAGGTGGAGGCGGAGGGGGACGATAACATGGAGGCAAAAAATATAAAATTGTCGAGAGAAAAGTTTTTCATGAATTGAAGTAGTTGCTCTTGAATTATACGTGATTCCTCTTGAGATGAACGAATAAAACTGTCCTAGTAATATACATAAAATTAGTTAGTGCCTACAAAAAAGCATACAAAAATTAGTGCATAAAAGACCTAATAATAACAAATATTGACTCAACCTAGTTTGAATCTAACTCTTCATAAGTTTCATCATTGTCATCCTCTTTCTTTAAATTCTGGCACCCAAAATTTATTTATTTATTTTTCTTAATAACAAATATTTACTTTTCATTCTTATAAAATAAAATTATATTGTATTTTTTTGAGTTGGATGTAGGTTTAGATAAATCTGAATCTACAATGCTGATTTTTTACATCAATTATACATATAATTAATATAACGATATAATCATTATAAAAATATCATATACAATGTAAATTCAGATGTCCTGATCCTTGATTCCGATCAAATAATATTATATTTTAATTTTATGAGAATAAAAAATATACTAAAAATTTTACAAAAATAGATTTCAAATATTTTTATATTTATTAAAACAAAGTATTTTTTAATCTTAATTATTTTATCTTAATCACCTTGTAGAACTCATATGCGGATGACCTTTTCATCCTCATTACGAGACGTACTAATTATCCCTTATTACTAATTATTACTACTTAATAACGAGGCGTACTTTCTTTGACTTAATGTAATTATGAGTTTCTGGCTTTCTGATACACGAAGGTGGGAAGCTATGACTCGGTAGGGCCAAAAAGATGAGGGAGTTAATTTGAAATTGTCAATAGAAGTAGTTTCATCTAGTTCCCTTGTTCAAGATAATTACTACTTAATGATAATTAATCACGTTCTTAATTTCTTTTAAAATGAAGATTCATTAGTCTATTGACATTAATTATTAATAATAATTACTGTATCTATTTTAGGAAAGAAAAGTCTTATAAGGTTTTGTTAAGGAATTCTTTAAGAATATTAATTGAAAATTTATAAGTAAAAAATTATGTTTTTTTACTGCAAATAAAAAATTATTGAAAACTATAATAAAAGTATATTAGTAATATTACTCTCCCTTGGTCACAATTATGTTTTTGTTGATAACCAGTGAATCTAAATCCCCTACAAAAGTTGCCAAAATAATAAGTACAAGAGCTATTTTAGTTGCTCTGGATGGAGAGGGCAATAACTGTGTAGATAGAATTGCCAATATTGATCTATGTGTTCAAGATTTTTGGAGATCGGATACAATTCCTACTCTATTAGTTATTAGCTAGGAATTTGATAAAAATATGATAGGTCTTCCTATTTATAGAATCAGATAATTTCTGTTTGCATTAGTTTGGTTTTATGTCCCCTCACGTTTCTTCTTCTTTTTTTCTTTTTATTATTATTGATATTTGAGGGTGTAATTTTGGTTGGTAGGAGGAGGACTACTAACCTCGTTGGGATGTCCTCTTCCTTTTTTTGAAAAAAAAAATTGCTCTGGATAGATGTATTATGACAATAGAAAAAACACTTTTCAAAATGATTTTATGTGATCTAACAAGAAAAAGAAACCTTGAAATGCATAGCAAGAAAAATCTTTCATAACTCTTATTTCTTGTGAAATACTTTAAAAAAAATTCAATCACTGCAATTAGTTCTACTTATTAAATATATTTTATTATAGTTTTAAATAAAATTTGAAGCATTGATTCAAAATAAGATATATATAATGAGTCAAGGGGATCTAACTCAATTGATTGAATAAAATAAATAAATTATTGTATACTCTCTAACACGTCTTCAATTCCTACTAATAAAAAAAGATAAATCTAATGATGACAAATTTCTATTCCATGATGAAAGATATGTTATCATTTGTCACCTTAGAACCTATCATAGGAAAGATAAAATTTTAAGATATAATTGTTTCTTAAACTTACCTTTAATATAAATACTAATATTTGTTTTACTTAATTTATTAAAAAAGATTAAAGATTAATTTAATTTACTATAAAATTTATTCTTAGGCGAATCAAGGGTGAGATATTGAGGAGGTACTTCATTGAGGTCTCTTGTAATGTTCTAAGGTGAGTGATAGCAACACATTCCAATTATAAGCTTGTGAGAGCAATATATATTTATTTGAAGAGACTCTAATAATTAAGTTAGAATCTATCATACTAATAACACTATATTTTTTTTAGATGTTAGATATCAATAGAATGATCATTGTCCTTTGTACATAATGAATTTGTTCCTTTGATTAATGACTCAAACCTTGAGGTATAATGATTGTTTTGTCAGGTAAGTATGTTGTTATATATATTGTTTGACGTAACACTAAAGTGATATAACTTGTTGACGACTATTTATAAATGTCAATAATCTTTTGTCATGATATGTAATACTCAACATAACTATTCAATTTAATGATTTATTCTATAATAAAATTAATTTTATATATTATGTTGTATATTTTACTATACATTCTAATTATGTTGTATATTTTAATGTAAAATATGTTATTAAAATCAATTTTAATATACATTCTAATTATGATGAATAATTTAAAATTAATTTTACTAGAATGTAATATAAATTAATACTATTTAAGTATATAAAATAATATTCTTACCCTAATTTAATTGACCCCCTTTGCATTTTTTGTGTAGAGGTGACAAAGAAGGTGCAACATGGTGTCATCATTCATCCTTTCACGATCTGTCTAGAATGCTAGTCTATATCTTATCCATTCTTATGGTGAAAATAAATTTCCATGTATGACTAATTTATATTGCTTTCTCACAAGTCACAAGCTAACGAAATCAACCTACATCGGTGCTAATTAAACAGTTATAGAAAGCAAAATAGAATGTTTTTATTTTAATTGGTGCAAAATAAAATGTAGAGACTTGAGAGAAAATATATTTTCACTATATTCCCTTGATTCTTTCTTTCTTTCTTTTATATTCAAACTTATATATTTCAGTTTAAGAAATGGTTCGACCGAGAAATACTTTTACACTGTATTTGGCATGGAAAAGAAAATAGAATGAGAACAAAGTAGAAAAAACAAACAAAGAATATGAAAAGAAAAATAATGAGAAAATAAATAATTTTTTTAGTTATTTAGTGTAAGTGAAATATGAAAAAGCGAAAAAAGTAAAGCTCACTACTCTATTTTTTTTTTTTGTTGTTAAATAGAAGATAAAAAGAAAGAAAATAACTTTTTCCCCTTAAATCGACACTATAATAGTAATAATAATTACAAGAAAAAAGTTCAGAGAAGGGATTAACACAAAAAAGGCAAAAAGGTACTGATAAGGAAATAATGTAAAAAAAAGTTTATCTTTCCTCTCTTAGCAAAATCAAGTGGATCTCACTAAGCTTATAATATTCTTCTTAATACCATTTATTTTCGTTAATTTCTGTTTCACCACTTTCACTGTACCAAATACAACGTAAATTTCCCATAAATTTTAAGTTAAGAATATTATATTTCTATAAATATCAATATCCTAAAGTTAAAGTTAAATCATCTAGTTCCATTCAAGTTTGATTCTTAGTAAAAATAATTTTTGACTGAACTTTACTTATTTTTTTTTGTCAACTCCATATTAGTAAAAATCCCTTTCTCTTAATGAGATGAGTTAAAAAAAATGTTATACACGATGCTCACGATGGCTCTTTTTCATATTAATGAAATATAAACTTGCATTTACATAAAAACGCGATAACACAGTTATTATTATATTCAAAATTTTTACTTACGATGAAAATTAATCAGTTGTAAAGCTGATTTTTTTTTAAATAATCTTAATTTCCGAACTCACACCTCATCTACAAATACAATTCTACATTGCCAGCTAAAATCAAACATCCAAACTTCTTAAAAAATTAACATTCTCATATTACTGCTTGGTTCTTTGACTTATAAGAATGTGAGACCCTATCGACTATTTCTAATCGTCAATGGTACGTTATACATTAGAATTTTTCAAAAAGTTTTTTAGTTGAAATATATATTAGAAAATTATAATAATTGTGTATTTTTCAAAAAAGTAAAAAAATTAAATAAGTTAATTTTATTTTTTTTATTTTCAGATAAGGAATCAAAATTTCAGAAAAATCTCAAATAAATTATATCATATAATTTATTACTTAAACAATCGAGTTTTTATATTACCCGAATTTGTATAGAGAATCATTGTCGGCGTCAAAGTAATTTATTTTTGTTGATTAAATTTTAATTGGAATGCAGTATAGAGATTCTAATAC
>PYAF01003277.1:0-36741 GCA_007407185.1 Glycine tomentella | reverse complement strand
GAAAGCTTATATCATGTAGATCACATGTCTCAAATTTCACAAAAATCCGAAATCATTTGTAATATAATCAAAATAGTCTAATTTTTACATATTTTATAAGTACATATACCGTTAATTTATATATATATATATATATATATATATATATCAATTAGGTTTCAAATGATTTCGAATTTTTGTGAAATTTGAGACATGTGATCTACATGATATAAGCTTTCAATCTAACGATGGATTTTGTAAAATACTTATCCAGTAAAAAGTTATTGAATGGTGTAAAACTATAAAGTTTTACACCGGTGTAAAAGGATCCCATAATTTTACACCGGTGTAAAAGGATCCCCTCTCATATATATATATATATATATATATATATATATATTACCGAAACTATTTTAAATTTATGAAGACCAAATAGAAAAATTATTCCTTAAAAAAACGAAATTTTTTAAAAGACTAAAAACTAAATTCAACAACATTTTTAAGAATAAAGCATTTATATAATTATTATGACTTCATGGCTCTTTAATTGCTGCATGTACTTTTCATATTCCAAAAATTCTACCTGAAAACAACGAAACAACGAAGATGTGAGATACGCAAGTGCCAAGTACTGAATTAAATTTGTCAAGAAGAATATCACTTCCATTGCCACCATTGAGTTTTGTGTATGGCATTCCTTCTTCTCTCCTTTGTTTATTTTGACCCTTGCAAGAATCTTTTGTAGCCTATATGTACGTGTGAACTCACTTTTGTTGAAGTTGGGAGCATGGTATCTGTGCTTAATTCATCTCACTTCTATATTTGTGGAATCATATTCTCGTTGTTGACGTGGCATATTCTCTAATAAGGGTACTATATAAGCAACTAAAACCAACCTAAAATTGATCTTTTGTTAGAGAACTATCCCTTTCAAATCCATAACATTAATTGGTGCGTCATCTTTCCCCTGAGATATAAGAATAATGGAATAGGACATATTTCCTAGAGAAGATATTGCAGAGAATGCTTATTTAATTTAATTATGGGTTAATGGAATTTTTATTCACTTTTTTTTTTTATCTAGACCACAAAATCCTTTATTAAAAATAATTTTATTCAAATCGGGTAGGATAATTATCGACGATAAAAGTCCACAAAATTGAGTTGTCTTTTATCTTAGTCGCCAACTTCTAAAGCCATAAATTTTGAATTATTAATTTTTTAAATACCCAAACTTTAGTTCTTAAAACCATAATATTTTGTTCTGTAAAAAGAAAACCATAATATTTTGTTTCCTATAGTGTCAGCTTTAGGATTAAAAATTTAGGTATTTCAAAAATAGAAGGACAAAACTTAATTATTATGGTTTTAAAAGATAGAGACTAAAACTAGTTACTATTTTTTTAGAAGATAAAAACATCACTAACCCTTTAATTAGCAATGACGACTGACGTGGGACGATGAAAATGAAATTGTATTAAAAATGAATTTTGATTTTAAAATTTAGAAAAATATAAGATGAAATTTGACAGAAAACAAAACTTGGTGGTGTACGGTTTTGACGAAAAGCAATCATATCAAATAACATTTTTTCTGGATAAAATCATTCTTGAGGGAAGGGTAGTGGAACGGAATACATTGAACTGCTTATATATATCTACATGTGACACGATATTTATATGCCAATTGATTAAACGAACATATATGCATATTCACAACAGTCAAATTAGTGTACAGAATAATGCCTAACTGAAAAGCAACTTCTATTTTGAAAATCATGAGAAATCAATAGATTTTGATGCTCAAGATATGAGATTAAAAAGAGAAAGAGACATTATACGATATGTTTTGGCAAAATTAACTAAAAATTAAAAGCTGAAAATTAGTTAATAGCTAAAAATTAAAAGTTGAAAAATTAGTTTATTAAATTATAAATGTTTAATAAAATTAGTTATTGAAGTGATTGAAAAATATAAAATAATAAAAAAATAATAAAATCATTATTTATTTAGAAAGGTAATAAGAAAATTAAATAAATGTATTGGGAATAATGAAAGAAAATGAAATTAAAAACTAACATTTTTTAAAAAATACTACTTCAATTAACATTTAGAAAATGTTAGAAATCATTAAAAATTACTTGAAAATATTCATTCACTGAATAATCAAATAATTTTTTTAACTAATAAAAAAATCAAAAACTAATTAAAATATCTTGTCAAACATATCATCTATGTTTCATTTTATACTTAGTGGGGTTATATAACCAATCATGATAAGTTCTTATTTAATAAAAAACACGACTTATACTCTTTAATATGATTATGTTTCATTTTTTTATTTTTTAATGTACCGAAAAAATATATTTCATTTTTTAACTACCGTAATTATGATTTTGATCCTTTTTTTGGAAACTGAAAGTATTTTTTATATATTTATTTGCATAAGTTATAAGACTAGTTTTTATCTTTTTGCAAAAATATATTTTACGGAAATTAAACTCAAATTTTCCTTTGTAAAAAGTGTAATACAGTAGCAAATTAAGATCTAAATTCAAATTTCAAGCTTATAGTGAAATGATTATGCTTTGATGATATCTGTCATCGTGCGTGCATGTTGAAAATGTAGCATCAATGTATCTATCTATAGTAACTAAAGAATAAGAGTTGGGTGGGAATTGGGAATCCATTATTCGTGGCTTATATAAGAGAATAATTAAGTTCCTTGACTTGAGAATGTTACTTGTAGGCTTTTAATTTATTTGATTTCTTGAGTTGAGATTTTCTTCCGATGCTATGGAACGTACGTACAATAATGCGCTCAAACATTGATCATGGTTGACATTTTGGTAAGAATATCAAATCACTCAACTAACAAATTGATGAGTAAAGTCATCTTTATAATAACTTGTGTGGATTGAATAATTCCAATTAATTAAGTACACTATGAAGTTTAAGGTATTAAGAATTGAAAAAGTGTAAAAATTAAAATAGTTTACGGTAAGAAAAAGTGATAGTGAAAATTTGTTGAATATTTGTTAGACACAAAAATTTGAGTTGTTACAATCAAACGAATTTGTTGTGATTTACCTTTATTAGATTAGCCAAACATGCCTTGTCGATTATTTTTATTCAATTAAGCATAATATTATCAACCAAAAAATTATTCTATCCCTATACATAAAGATTATTTGGTTATTTTCAATTCACATTCAATTGAATTTTCCAATACAAATGAACAATTGGCATAATGTAATTTTTGTGGTCAAACTAAAAGAAAAACAATAGGTATATAATAATAATAATAATAATAGTAATAATAATAATAATTTATTGAATTAGAAAAATGTGGTAATTACATGAAATCTAATTACAACAAACCCCGACAAATATTGATTTGGCTACTCAGCCATGGGTGAAGAAATTAATGAAGACACATTGCGCGAAGAGTCCTTGAGCATAGAAGCCACCACACCCTTGTTATCTCTCTAAAGCTCTCTATTCGTAAATCTCAAATCCATCATCTCTTTGACTTCTATGACTCAAATAAAAAAACACAACAAAAGCTTCCTGATAGGTTCACTTAAGCAAGTCGTACATAGCTTGCTTAAGCAAATGCAACATAAAATTTCTCCTCCATACTTGGTTAAGCGAGTAACATTGCCTCACTTAAGTGAGGTCATTAACTTCTAGCTAGAGTCTTCATCCTTTTAGTATTTTGGTAACGATGCTTTTAATATATCTCTCCAACAAGATCCTTCATACAATCCCTTAAAAAACAACACAGAAAAACAAAGATCAAATAAGAAAAACACACACACTAAACTCTTAACTAGAAAATGCTTCCATTGAAAAAAAAATAACTATATTAAGTGCAAAAACCAAAAGCATAAGAGATATTAAATAGTTACACCAAAAACACTATGAAAATGCAAGTGTTTTATGACAATTATCAATCATACATGATATCCTTATTTAGTGTTGGTGATTGCAATGGTAGAAGTGGTGATAACAATGGTACATTAAGTGGTAGCTCTGGTGGAAGAGGTGGTAAGAATAGAAGTGGTGGTGACAACAACAAAGGTGATAATAACCATCATAATAATAATAGTGACGATACATAAGAAAATGATGACAACAATGACAATAACAATGGTAATAGAAGTGATGAATGAGTGACAAGAGAAAAAATATGATTATTAGATGAGAAATAAAAATAAATATTTTTATGTTTTGAATATTTTGTATACACAAATTTTTAAAAATTAACCAAATCAACACATATGAGTTATGACATGTTTTGGAGAGAAAGTTATATATAGCTTAAATATCCCTATGGTTTCAATAAAATATTTTTTTTAGTCCTTTAAAGTTTTTAGTGGTCCGTAAAAGATATTTTTTTTGTTTTAGTCCATGCTATTAATTAGTAATAATATTAATTGATGACATAACAATAATGTTAACTTATTACACCTTCAAGAAATTTGATAGAATAGTCACTTAATTTTTATTTTTTTTGCAAATTCTATTTTTAAATCCCTTATTGATTAACTAGTATGATAGAATTAATTATTTTGAAAATACGAGAATTTAAAAACACATTTTATCAAAAAATTTACACATAATTACCTTTACAGACTGATTGACAACATAACAACTCAATCCATTTTCAACATCATTATTACATTATTATTTAACATTATTACTAAACAACATAAACTAAAAAAACTTTAAAACACTAAAATCAAAACAAAAATTTTAAATGACTAAAATAAAAATTTCTTATTTTATAGGTAATAAACACATATTTAATCCATTAGATATTTACACGTACTGACCAAAATTATCACTATCAGAAGTTCTCGTGTTGCGCCCCCTCTTTTATACCACTGACATTGACACCAAGTTTGCTCAATTATTTTTGCAGTGCTCTTTTTATCTACATGCCGGCAAATTATTCTGGAATTATGCTTTAGCACTTATCAAGTCTTTTGAAAATTCTTCCTAACGACAATATCAATTAAATCTAAATTGATCTTCCATATATAGATTATTCTTTCCTTTAATTTAAAACATCATTGGAATTATAATGATTAATTATAGCAATAAATCTTGTTTATAGCATCATTGGAGATGATTTATTTTAGGCTAAGTCGAGGGAGGAGAAGCTTTTGAAAAGAATTTGATTAAGATATATATATATATATATATATATATATATATATATATATATCTTTACTAACACTTCATTACAAATATGGTGTGGTACGGTAACATTTCATAGTATGTAAGATTCATTGGCCATTTTAGGGTCTTATATCCGATTTTGAAAAACTTTTTTTAATTTTTAAAAGTAGAAAATAAAATAAAAACTTGTTTTATAGTTATAGTTTTTGTATAATAAAAAAACTCAAAACTAGTATCTCATTTATAGGTTTTAATTAAACCTAGAAAAGCAAAACATTTTTTAAGTTATTTTGATTTTTATTTTCCATTTCCTATTAATCGTTATTTTCCTTACACTTGCACACCCACCTTTACTTCTACTTTCTGAAAATCCATTTTTTGAAAATTATTTTACAAGATAGTTTTTAAAAAGGCTTAATTGAATTTTTCCCTATAACTTTGATGAATTTTATCCCAACAAATTAATTTACTGTATTTTATCCCTTACTTTGTAAAGAGATTGCAAATTTTACCTTTTGTCGATCTATTAATTGACATGACATTCTAACATAAGTGTAAAAGTTGAAAATAAATTTGTCAAAAAATAAAATAAAAAATTGAAAATTAAGTTTACCAAAAACTGAAAAAGTTGGAGTAAAAGATATAATTACTTTAGTATGTCATGTAAACTTGCCAAAAAAAAGTTGAGAGTAAATAGTATAATTAAGTCTTTTATCTAAAAGCTAAAACACAGTCAAACACCTTAATTTTTTTGTATTTTTTGGAACTTATTTTTTGGGCTAAAATATAGTTCTGGTCTCTTACCTATATATTAAAAGGTTAAACATATTTTAAGTCTTTGTAAATATTAAAAAGTTTGTTTTTAGTCCTTTTATTTAAAATTGTTGATTTTTAATCCCTTATTTTATAAAATGTGTCACAATTAAATCTAGTTACTGACACTTTCAACTAGCGTTAATGATGATTTAATTTTTGTGGTAAAGACAGCTACAAAATATAAATTATAGATTATAAAATAAAATGTAACGGTTTTTTTATATTCTTATGCCTTTGACGCCTTCGTGAATGAAGGTAGAATGTAACGTGATTTTGGTGGTGGCTAAAAATCATGATTTACATTTTGTAATCTATAATTCACATTTTGTTGCAATTTTTTACCACAAAAAATTAAACCACTATTATATAGTTAGTTGATGTTAGTGACAGATGTAATAACTGAGTTCACTTGTGACACTTTTTTATAAAATAAAAGACTAAATATTAAAGATTTAAATTAGAGGGACTTTTTAATATTTATAGGGACTATAAATATTTTTAATTCTATATTAAAATTTATTTTGATTCTTTACTTTTTAAAGATTCATTTTGATCTTTTTATATGTCAAATTTAGATTAATGTTGTCCTTTTGAAACAGTGACTTTTTTTGCCTGATTTACTTTTTTTTTTTTATTCAAGAAGTAAAATTTGTTCTTTTAGATTTATCTATAAGAAAATTATGAAGTCTCAACTAATGTTTAAACTAGAAAATGTCACAACACATGGTGCAAAATCGTGTCAAAATTAAGTCTCATGAACAACAAAAAAAAGAATTTGTTATTAGATTTTTTAATTTTCAAGTATTCATCTTATTCATTCTTTATGTTATTTTCATATGGTTTATGGTCCTTTTTTGTTTCAAACTTTCCATGTTAGGGAATCTATTGAGACATGTTTTGTCTTTAATGAGTAAAATAGGTTCAAAATTGTGTTCTAAAATTGAAAATGATAATTATTTTGTAAGTGTAATATTGATTCAAATTTAAAAGGCCAAGGACCAATATATATCTTTCAAGAACAAAACGAATTTTAATAAATAGGTAAGGAATAAAATTAATTTTCTCCTTTTTTTATCTTTCGATTATATCAAGTTTCGTGTGTCTTGATTCTTATACATTCTTTTGTTGAAAAAATCATTTAATAAGATAAATTGTTCATGCTAAATTCATCCTAATTGCCTATAAATTTCAATAATGCAAGTTTCCTCTTGGGTTTCACTTTAATTGTACATTCAATTCCATATGTTTTGTGCACCGCTTGAAAGTTTTTAGGATAATTATTGGATTAGTATGTTTTTGTTCTTCAACTTTGGAAATCTATCTTTTTTAGTCTCTGAAATTAAAATTTATATTTTTAATTTTTCAAATTAATATTTTTTAGATATTTCTTGCGGTAAAAGAATCACTATAAATTATGCATTCAAACTGATAAGATCAGTTTTGAGAGGGACTAAAAAGATATTTTGTAAATTTGAAGAGAAAATTTTAATTTGAAAACTAAAAAAAAAAAGACAAATTTAAGGTACTAAAAACATAATTAAACCACCTAATTATTCGTGTAGATTGAGACTTTGAAATGAAAGTCACTTCCCATTTGTACGATTCAATAACAATGAGAAGACAACTTAATTAAGTGGAGAACAACTCAACCACTCCACTCTCAGGCTCAGCCACTACAATACAATGAAAGTGAGTTGAAACTTCCAAGTGATTTTACACTCTTTCGTGCAACAATAAATGAAAGTCAATATTTCTTCAATCCAGTCCAGTGTCCCCCCTCTCTATTTTCTAGCTAATCAGAGAGGCATGTATAGTCTAAGAGGATTTCTCATTTTTCACATCAGTTTTTTGCTATCTATTATATTTTTTTCTTCTTTCATTTCTCTCTTCCAATCAAGTGATTTAGCATGCTACAAAAGGGATAACAAGTATAAAGAAAAATTGATGCAAAAACTAAACTAAGTACAGATAGAGTGGATGAGTCTGAGTCCAATAGAGTGCAAATTAAGGCCATGTTAAACACAATGAGGTGTGTGCATGGATTCATAAGAGAATATGCAACTCCAACCACTCAAGGACAAGTGTTCCACTCCACTGTCTACAAATGTCTAAAATTAAATGCAAGTATAAAAGAACCAAAGTACACTCACTAGTCACTAGTTTTTTGTCTTGTCATATGGTCCCAGCAACTTAGGATTCGTCAAGGCAAAGCCGGCAGCATGAATACTTCTACTTCCTTTTTTTAAAAAAAATTTATTCTCTATTGGTCACATAAGCACCACAACTTACCAGACAAGACAAAACAGAATGTGTTCTTATTCTATTCCTTTCTTTCAAAAAATAAAAATAAAAATCAAAGGACTTGAAGAAGAGCATCTTTCCATTATTATTCTTTTCCTTGAATGTATCTGCACCATATCTATTTCTAGGCTTTCTAAATTACAAGATTACTGTTTTCCACAATTTCCAATTATAACTAATTTTACATTAATAATATAATTTTGGTTGCTAAAGGTGATTGTGTTAAACCAAGTTAGTCCTTCTGTCAGTACTTTAACACACTAAGTTAGCCAATTTAATGACACATGACAAACTAGTAGGATGTATTTGTTTTAGAGGAGAGAAATGGAAAAGATAAAAGTAGAAGAGAAAATTTTAAATTAAAGTAGAATGTAAAATGTGTGATCTTACAAAAACATAAAACAGTTCTCTCCAATCTTATTTCTCTCCTTCATTCCAAACACACCATCAAAAATAGTACGTTAGATAACTATTTGTCATGTCATTCAAAATTAATATTGTTAGGGCAAAAAACTGATAGAAAGACTATTTTAGTCTAACAAAAACACTAACAAAAAATTAAATGAAAGAGATAAAATAGAAGCAAAAAATTAAGTTGAAGGACCAAAATTATAGTTTAGTCAAATAAAATTCTATTCATTAAAAAACATAACATTCTCTCTATTAGTGGTAGTTAATTAGTATCTTTTTATTATTATTATTGACGTATTGCTTTATATTTAAGAACTCACAGGTAATTTGATTTCCTCTTCTATAGGCTCCAGTGTAGATAGCATTCAGCCCAATCCTCATCGGCATTATTGATGGTATTACTAGGTAAAATCATCTACCTCTAAATTGTCTCAATTACCTACGCTAGTGACAAGGACTAAGGAGTTCCAAGCCAAGAATATTTCTTGAAAAACATAGGGGGAGAAGTGTGGTTTCTGATGCTTTCAAGGAAAAAGGAAAAGTTGATTCTATAATTCAAGTCACAGAATTCTTCTCTAAACTTTTGGAATAAGATTCCTGCATTTGCCAGTGGGACAAAAACAAATGCAGGTGTACACTGATATAAATTGATGGGTCAATTTTGATACCAAATGCAACGTGTGAGGTGAGGTGTCCCAGAAAGTATAATGCACACAATTCCAATGGACAAGTGCTTTCTCTAAATCAAAAGTGGAGGTGAAGAGAGCCCACAATGAAGAAAGTAGGAAGAATGACAACTCTTTTTAAGTAGCTACGAAATATATTGGATCAAGTTCAGTTTTGAGTTGCTTCTGTCCAAGATTCTATGCTTCACAAGGCCACTTTCCTAAGGGCATTTTCTTTATAAGGACATCTTTGAGTACAACCAAGGCTTGTGAAAATCTTGTCAAGGAGAAAAAAGACATGCAAGAGCAGTTGTAGAAACTTTCATGTATTTTAGTTGAAACACCAAAGAAGTGCTCTTCAAGAATACAGGACAATCAAATTTCACTTAGCTGTTTGTATCCAGAAGTAGTACTCAACAGGTAAATATGATTTTGAATAATATCTTGAGGGCGATCCTCAGCACAACAGTAAGGTTGTTGCCTTGTCAAGGTCATAGGTTTGAGCCTTGTGCACTAGGTTTCCCTTTTAATATTATCTTGTGCATCTATATAGAGTAATGATATCATTTCGTTTCCTTGAAAGATAATGTACTATCAGCAGCAGCAACAAGCTAAGAACATGCATGCTTTAAGGATGCACAGCCCCACTGAGAGGCATATGATGATGCCAGGAGGCAATGGAGCTGGTGATCCAGGACTTGTTCTCTCAACTGATGCTAAGCCTAGACTAAAATGGACACCAGATCTTCATGAAAGGTTCATTGAAGCAGTCAATCAACTCGGAGGAGCAGACAGTGAGTCTATGCAAATAATAAACAGATCATGAATCAGAAAGTAATAATTTTGAAGCTAATTTTGATTGCTCTCGCTATGCAGAAGCTACACCAAAAACAGTATTGAAACTAATGGGGATTCCTGGACTTACTCTCTACCACTTAAAGAGTCATCTACAGGTAGCATATTATTTCAACTACCAGTATAATTAAGATAAGGTTTATTTAATTTTGGCTACATTGTTTATTTAAATTTCCAGTATAGTTGTGATAATGTTAGGTAAATACTGCAATTTGATAAGTGAAAGAGAACACCTAGACACATGATGGTACCAGTTACATGTAAATAGTTGGTTTGGCTTTTTAATGTACCTTTTAACATGAAAAAAAAAAAAAATCAATCTTTGAAACTTGGCCTAAAAATCTATTAATTCTATAGTAGAACTTGCTCGCTGTTCTGTTTTAACTGGTAAAGAAAAGTAAATTTCAATGACACCAAAACCTCATTCTAGTCCTTGGCCTTCATGGGGAAAGACTGTTGAAATGATTTGTATTAATTATCTTTATTGTGCATATATGCTTTTATGTGTTTAGTTATTAATTACTTTTTCTTGATAGCAGAAGTACAGGATCAGTAAAAATATGCATGGACAAACCAATACTAGCAACAATAAAATTGGTGAGGGAACATCTTGCTTATGTGCTTTACATGAATATCATAAGCAGATTATGAACTACAAAGAACCTATCTTTTACCAAGCATGTAATTTGAAAATGAATTTACCTTACCAGCATCAAACATGGAAGCAGCAACCAGAATTTCAGAAGCAAGTGGAGTTCAAATGAAACATTTAAGCATAGGCCTCCAGACAAACAAGTAAGAACAACTTCCAGTTGCCTTCAATTTATTCTGCCATCTAGTTTTTATTTTTCAAAAAGAATTCTCTGTAGTGGGAGGCAACACTAACAAGAATTAACCCTCAATCCAGAAATTCAGAAATAAATGATGCATTACAGATGCAAATTGAAGTACAAAGAAGACTACATGAGCAGCTTGAGGTATAGAACATCTTTGACTTTTTAACTTTATTTTTTATCCAAAAGTAAAATCATAAATTATTCTAACTTACATAATGAAGATGAGAATTCATGAATGTACCACACTTATCCATTATTATATCATTGTATTTAGAATGATAACATTAATTTCATCCGAATTACTGGTTAGCTCATCAACAGTTTCGTATATAAAACTCAAATATTTTCACAATTGTGTTCAGCATCCAAGTTGTAGAACATTGATTTAAATTTTTTCTTTTCAGTATACATTAAAGTTTGTAAGTTGTTATAATTGCTTCGGTTCTGATTCTTTTTCTTCACTCTTTAAGCAGGTACAGAGACACTTACAGCTAAGGATAGAGGCACAAGGGAAGTACCTTCAGGCAGTGTTGGAAAAAGCACAAGAGACACTAGGAAGACAAAATTTAGGTGCTGAAGGAGTTGAAGAAGCCAAAGTTCAGCTATCTGAACTGGCATCCAGAGTATCCCCTCAAAGCCTTGACTCTAAATTTTCAGAACTGAAAGAATTGCAGGTTTTGTGGCCTCAACAAACACAAGAAGGCCAAGCCACTGATTGTTCAATGGGAAGTTTCTTAAACTATAGTGAGGAATCTCAAAGAGACAGAGAAACACATAGCATGAACCTGAATTTGAGAGCCTGTAATGGCCCTCCATTTTCAGTTTCAAAAGGGTGTGGAGAAGAGTCTATGCATTTAAAGCCTGATTATACATTGTGTGATGAAGTAAAGGAGAATATGATGTTTCTCTCCTCATCAAGTAATAGTAAAGTAGTGAAGGGAGATTTTTTATCAGAAAGGCCATCAAGCCTCTTGTCCATGAATGTAGGATTTCAAGAAGAAGAAAATTTTGGTAGAACAGCGGTTCCAAAGGAACAAGGTTGGAAGGGAAGAGAGAGCACTGAAACTGGAAGAGTGCCAGTTAAATTGAACCATGAGAAGATTTCTCAAGATTATAGACTTGCAAACTTTGAAGTGAAACTGGACCTGAATTCCCATGATGATAATGATGCTTCTTCCCACTGCCAACAGTTTGATTTGAACGGTTTCAGCTGGAATTGCTAGGACTTACCTCAGTGTGTAACATTTAGACATGAAAGGCTAAGAAGGTTTCATGTTGAGTTCCTACTCCATATGAGTTTTCATATTTTGGTGAGTAACTTGCATAAAGTTTTTGGCATAGGCCAATTACAACCCATTGAAAATAACTGAGATGAACAAAATAATTTGCTCCATCCAATATAGACTTGCATGTAGAATTGCTATGTACACTACATCAAACAAAAGTGAGTAGAGTATACACTATGACCCTTTACATGTGTGATGTCAATTCAAGAGTTCAAAGGTTATTTTCAAACTGCTTAGATTAAAAAATGAAGCAGTAAAAGCTTATTTCTTTTGTGGCAAAGTGGCATCCAAATTATCAGAAACAGTGATTCTAAATAAATTCTCCAACGAAGGAGAGAAAAAAGGAAGTAAAACATTGAATATGCTATGGCTTGCGCCAACCGTTTTACTTTAATAACTTATAACTCATTTGGCAATCATCTATCATTCTAAATTGTATGGTAGTTGCTAACTTGCTATAATTCCAAGCATTTCCGGCTACTGTGATGCGTATAGCATGAAATCGTTTAATGTTTGCACAAATAAAATATCGTTATCACTCTTAATTTATCTCAAGGGATAATTAAAATTTATCTCAAGGAGTTATAACTTCTTCAGCAATGGTTCCTTTATTCAAATTCATAAACAATGTCCACTGATGACTTACCTAACAGGTGATAAAAACACAATACATTATATAGAAAGTAAATTAATAAGGGTAGACTCATTGGTTTGCTCATCATGAAGTCATTGATCTCTAATAAACAATAAAACAAATATTAACCTTCCTTAGCTTGTTATTAAGCTAAGAAAATTCTTAAAAAATTTGAACCGATTTTCACAAGGAAAAATGGTGTAAAAGTAGTATATGTGCTTACATATAGGGAAGAGATTCTCATACGCTCTGACTTTTGATTTTTTATGATGCTTCTCTTTCTTTCTTGGAGGAAAAGAGTGGAGAATGGTTGAAGAAAAAAACTAACCTTTAAAAAGAGTATAAAATTTCGAATAATAACCTATAGGTATATTTATTGTTCGGTGCATTGTAAAAAAAATTTAATGGACTATTCAGGTGAATACCAATTTGCCAATAAGCTATTCATTTACAAAGGTTATAGCTAAGAAAAAACAGGATGGAAAAAATCACAAAACAAAATATATTTGCAGCACACAATCTTTTGCTGATAAACAAGCCTACAAGTAAAAAGTGAAAAACTGAACAAAACAAGGGACTAGTCCTAGTCCTTGACTTGTGACTTCAGTTAACAAACATCCAATATCTTGATGACAGTACCAGACTCAAGACGGTGCAGTGCTACAACAGAGTCTCCAGGCTTGCACAAGTCATTTTTCTTTGCATATGAAAGAGCAAGCTCTATGGTTTCTTCTGTTGATTCAGTCATGGAATCTCCAAAAGAACCTGTGCCCAAAACAGGTATTAGTCCCCGGTAGATAAGGCTATGCCTTGCAGGGGCTTCCTGACTGCAGAACCATTCCAAAGAATCTGTTGTTATCTCAGGAACCACCACTGACAGAATAGGCATGCTGGGTCTATACTTTGCCACAAGTTTTGAAGTGGTTCCTCCTCTAGTTAGCACTAAGATGAGTGCAGCATTGGTGCAATTTGCAGTCCTAACTGCCGCTGAAGCCATGCTCTCCAAAGGACTCATCGGAGTTGGAGCTGTTTCCATCACTCTCTTGAATAGGTCACCATAGTCAATGAAACTCTCTGCCTCTGAACAGATTCTGGCCATGGTTTGGACAGCAATGTCTGGATAGGCTCCTGCGGCAGTTTCCCCGCTAAGCATAACACAGTCTGTGCCATCAAGGACTGCATTTGCAACATCGGTGGCCTCGGCTCGCGTAGGCCGAGGAGATTTGATCATGGACTCTAACATCTGGGTGGCTGTCACCACAGGCTTGCCTTTTATGTTTGACTTGCGTATCATAACTTTCTGAGCAAGAAAGATCTTCTCGATTGGAATTTCCATTCCCAGGTCACCTCTTGCCACCATAAATGCATCTGAATTTTCCAGTATTTCATCAAAATTTGCAACACCCTCTTGATTTTCAACCTAACAAAGACAAGAAGACAACAAATAAGTACAATTTGGGAGATTAATCGATGCCAGAACTTTGTTTCCTGTTTTCATAGACTTGTACGGGGGAGCTTATACGTATATTTGAAAATAGAATCAAAGTGAAAGTAAAATGACATTTCTGTAAATTATTTGAAGAGTTAAAGTAAAACAGAATACATTTACTTGAGGCAAAAAAGTTCTTTCTCACAAAGGTTGATATTTTTATTTGGAGTTTGACAATATGGATGGATACCTTGGACATGAGAAGTATGCTTTTTGCATGCTTTCCAAGTAGGTTTCTGACCTCCACAAGGTCTGAACCTTTTCTAACAAAAGAGAGAGCAATGATGTCAATCTTATTAGGAACCCCCCACTCCAAAATGTCCTCCTTGTCCTTCTCTGTCAAGGTTGGAAGATCGACAACCACGCCGGGAAGGTTAACATTCTTCCTCTCCCCCAGAACTGCGGAATTTTCGCAACGACATCGAACCAAGCCATTCTCCTTGTCACATTCTAGCACAGTGAAACTAATTGTCCCATCAGCACACAGAATATTAGTCCCTGGACTCAAATGGTGTGCCAACTTCTTGTAGCTCATGCTGATCATGTTCTCATCACCCTTTATGCTGTAATCAGTTGTGATTGTGATTTCTTGCCCCCTATGGATTTGTATTGGCTTCCCTTCATTCAAAAACCCAGTTCTGATCTCTGGACCCTGCCGTGTTATATGTGACATAATCATTCTCAAACCAATGCCAAAAAGAACAATTCACATATTTGAAAACTCTGCATAATTTTTTAGAGCATGATGGAAACTGGATACTGAAGTGCACAGTATCCAAATACTTTTCTCTTGTAATGCATATAACCTTTTTAATATCTGAATATTCTTTTAGATTGATCATATTTATATATTTTTTTTGTTTTTCATAAAAGGAACAAAATTGACAAAACGTCACATTTTCAGGCATAAAAAACGTACCTCAACCTTTTATAATATACTAGTGGAAAAATGTCTGTGAGCATTTAATTTTTGGAATTGAATTGTTGTATACGTAATTAATGTGATTTTTTATCAATGTAAAACAAACTGTTGCCACATAATGCAAACCAAGAAGAAAAACCTCCAAAAGAAAAATAACAAAACAAAAAATAGAAAAAAACATACAAAACAAAAAGTTGTAAAGTTTCAAACCTTGGTGTCCAACATGACAGCACAGAGAATGCCGGTGTTGTTCATTGCAGTTCTGAGATTATCAAGGGTCTCTTGGTGGTAAGAGTGAGTGCCATGAGAGAAGTTGAAGCGAGCCACGTTCATCCCTGCCTTCAGAAGCTTCTCCAGCATCTCCACTGACCTACTTGATGGTCCCAAAGTGCACACAATCTTGGTCTTCGGCTTCCCACAATTTCTCTCTAACATCTTTTCCATTCCTTCCTTAGATATCAATGTGCTGTGCTTTTCCTGCTTATATGTCACACAATGTCAATGCATATATGAAAATTTATGTATTGATAAAAAAATGTTATATAACCTATGAATAATTTTCTGACACATAACACAAGGCATATATAGGTTCATGGCAGCGTCAAGATGCTATAAAACTTGTTTGGCAAATTAGCGTTAGCTAGCTTGAAATCCAAGCAATTTTGTCCATGCCATTTATGTGCTTTCGATAGAAAAATCATTATGGACGATCAACTTTTAATCGTTGAAGCTTTGAAATAGAATATGCTCATAACAAAGTACACATGTGACGAATCAATAATTAAATCGAATATAATTAATGTACCATCTAGTTGGCTTCCTGAATAATGTTCAGACTTGGAACAAGAAGATTCGCAATTCACCGAAACAAAAGAGAGAGCAAGAAGATTTGGAGTGAAGTAAAAGGTGAGAAGAGGCCCTTATATATAAGTAATGGAGAAATCTTTTAGCCGTGCATCTCGTAACAAAGATTATCTTTGTATTATAATTATGATTACTAATAAGATAAAAGATTATGGTTTAATCCTTAAAAGATTGTAATATAATCTAAAATATCTATAACTCCAATCCTTAAAAGATTTGTAATATAATCTATCTATATACAGGCCCGGCCCTGGGGCAGGGCTAGCACGGCCTCCGCCCAGGGCCCAAAAATTTTTGGATCGGTGGTAGTTTAAGTAAAAAAATTTATTAAAAAAATAAAATAAAAATAAAATTTATGTTAGGAGTTCATTTTGTGTGTTAGGGGCCCATTTTTTCAATCTCTTAATTTTAATATTATTTGTATTTCAAAAAATTTGTATATTAGAGGCCTATTTTTTTCATCCCTTAGATTTAATATTATTTGTATTTCAAAAAATTTATGTGTCAGGGGCCCATTTTTTTCATTTGTTAATTTTAATATTATTTGTATTTCAAAAAATTTGTATGTTAGGGATCCATTTTTTGTGTGTTAGAGGCTTTTTTTCATCCCTAGTTTTAATATTATTTGTATTTCAAAAAATTTATGTGTTAAAAGCCCATTTTTTCCATCTCTTAATTTTAATATTATTTGTATTTCAAAAAAATTTGTGTGTTAAGGGCACGTTTTTTCCATCCTTTAGTTTTAATATTATTTGTATTTAAAAAAAAATGTGTGGTAGGAGCCCATTTTTTCCACTTCACCCCAGGCCAAAGAATTTTCAGGACCGGCCCTGTCTATATATCTAAAACTTGACTAACGATAATGACTAATGACAACTGTAATTATATACCTGTGTATTTTAAATCTAAATCCTCGCTTTTGATTTTTTTATTATTTGTAATCCTTTCAAATACTATGATTTAATTTTAATTTTAAATTTTGAATCTTTGTATTCTATATCAAATTTAATATCTCTTTCTTTTCTTTAGATAAATTAAATTTTAATGTTGTTGAGATAATAATACATCCTAGTTTGAATTTAATTTTTAAATGATAGATTTTTAATTTATCTAGAGAAAAGAAAGAGATATTCAATTTGATATAGTATACAAAGATTCAAAATATAAAATTAAAATTAAATCATAATGTTTGAAAGGATTACAAATAATAATAAAAAAATCAAAAGCAAGGACTTAGGTTTGAAATACACATGTAGATAGTTACAGTTGTCATTATCGTTAGTCAAGTTTTAGATATATTGATAGATTATATTTCAAATCTTTTAGAGTGTGTTTGGATGGAGTATTTTAAGATTTCAAGAAATTTAAAATTTAGGGAAATTAAGATGCATTAATTAAAATTCTTGGATTTTTAAAATTTCTTATTTGGATATACCAATTTAAATTCCTTGAATTTTAAATTTCTTGTTTGGATAAAACAATTTAAATTTCTTATATTTTGAATTCTTTGTTTGAGTTAAATAATTTTAATTTATTATATTTCATTTTTTATTTTTTCCAATTATATTTTAAAAATATAAATTTAGCATTAAAGCATAAAAAAACATTCCAACAAGAAAAATTAAAACAAAAGAAAGCATATATAAAGTAACTCCTCTACATTTTATCATCATCAATGTCATTGAAAATATTAAAATAAGAATAGTTTGAACATTATTAATTCCATAATACAACTTAAGACATCAAAATAGTTTGAAAAGATTGATTAAAAAAAAGTAGTCTCTACATAAACCAAAAGACATTTTCACGATCTATCCTTGCACATCAACAAAAATCCATTGTATTAGTTATGATTGGTATAGAGTTTTCAAACCTAGACACATAATTAACCATAAGAAAAAATTATAGGGCTTATAATCAAGAAAAGAAATTATAGGACCAATACCAAATAGAATTACTAACTGGTATAGAGTTTTCATACTCTGAAGTATAAATTAGAATGTAGACTATATTAAGTTAAATAAGTATATATAAAATATACATATAGTTCAAACTTTGAACCAGCCGACAACAATACTATGTTCAAGTTCTTCTTCCTCCTCTTCATCTCTGATACGTTTTCTTGAATCAATTGAAGCATCAACTATACTACTTTCCATTTCTTGACTATCCACACTATATAACTAAAAGAGAATTATAAGCAAGATAGTGTCACAAAAACTCTATATATAATTATTGACTTATACTTTATAAATTAACTTGTTCTTTTCTAAGTAAGATAGAGTCACAAATTTTATAAAACAAGATAGTGATTTATTTATAAGTGATTCATAGCATAAATTATTTTACTTGTAAAACACTTTTCAAAATTGCAGTCATGAAACTAATAATGAAATTTCACTTTTCCTGATATAATAAAATTACTTTTACTTGGTAACTTTAGTGGAGATTTTCCAATAATATTAGGCTTTTGTCTCATTTGATACTATACAAGATCAAGCTTATATCTACTGTTGTCTTGCCTCAAAAGCAAATAAAAATTACTATTTTAATCACCAACTCAAGTATGTGGGGACAAAATATGTGAGGAAAGTGATAACCAATATCTCCAAATTTTAGAGTAAAAGGAACCTCAACACCTCGTGAAGTATAATGTTAAGAACCGTTTTAAGCTTTGGAGAACATGGTATGGAAGTGTGAGTGATATTCTTAGTCAAAGCGGATTTGACTGGGATAGCACAAAGTACATGATTACCGTTGAAAATGAAATTGCATGAAATGAATATGTTAAGGTAGTCAATCATCTTTTTTAATTTTATTTATTATTAAATTGTAGTTATTATTTGTGTCATTATCAACATGTTTCTATTTTTTTTCAAGTCACATGAAGAGGCCAAATGATCTCGATTCAAAGTCATTCCTAATTGGGATGATATTATAGACCTATGTGCAAAGGATAGAGCTACTGGACTTGGAGCAGAAAATGCATTAGATGCGGATGATATCATGAGCAAAGAAGCAAATGAAGAGGAAGAAGTTCACAGTGTGAGTATTAACTTAGAGGGATCAAGTTCTGCTACAAGGAAAAACATTCGCCCAAGTAAGAGTAGAGAGAAAGAAAGGATGATTTCCTTAATGAAAGAAGTAGTCAAGTCATTGAAAGAATTTGTTGAAGTGACTAAGAAGAAGATGGGGAATAAAAAAAGGATGGAGATAAAAGAAGCTCAAGTGAATGAGTTAGATAATATACCTAATTTTAATGGTGCACTTTGACATAAAGCAATCAATTGGTTGACAGAAAATTCCATTAAGTTTGCAATTATAAAAGTTCTTCCATTGGATGAGAAGGAGGATTACATCTTGTCTTTTATGCCTTGATGCCAAATTAAAGGTACATTTGATATCAAGACAAATATATTGATGTTGTTGTATAATGTCTTTCTTTATTTTTTATTTTTTAATGTTGAACTAAAAAGAAAAATTTTGACTTGATAGGGTTGCATTGATTTCTTGCTCATTGTGCTTTCTATTGTTGGATTTCTCATTGCGTTGATAGGGTTGGTTTTGTGACCTCGGAAGTCTGTCACAACCTTTGTCGTGCCCTTCATTCCGCTTCACTCTGGCTCACTTTGCCTCACCCTCATCCCACCGTGACAATGCTTCCCTCTATTACTTCCAACCTCAACTGTGTAGTAATAAGTAGCTAATAATTGCTATGTATACGTAAATGTTACATGTAAATCACATAGCAATTATCTTCTTTTCCCTCTTTTAATGCTTCTTTTGTGAGTAAAACGTAGAAATTTAGCTTCTTCTGAACTTTTATCCAGTATATGCTAAAATTAGTTGATTTATAATGTGTTGGTTGTATTTTTTGTATAAAGTGATACAACAGAGACATGGAAGATAAATTGAAGATCTGGAGTGACTCGCTCAGCGCACACACGCAGGCTCGCTCAGTGTGCAAACGCAGGCTCAGCGCGCACATGCAGGTCAGCTCAGCGCGAAAAGTGTCAGCTCAGCGTGCACCCAATTCTGAAACACATAACAGTGCGCTTTTGAAGTATAAAAAGGGAAAAACACTACCCACTCAAAGGGTTGGAGAGAATAGAGCTAGGGCATAAAAAAAGGGGAAAACCCACTCACTTGGGCCCCCCTTCCTCCATTTCTCTTCCATTCATCTTGCTCCTTTTTGTATTTGTAAGCCTCTCATGACCATGGAGGTTAAACCATCTATTGTTGGGAGCTCAACAACCAAACACTCTTGATGTAATGATTGTAACTATCTATTCAATGCTATCTTCGTATTATTGTTGTTTTTCTGAGCTTTATTCATGCTAGTGGTTTGATCTCCCATTTGCATGCTTTGTTATAGGTTTTAATGCACTGGAAAATGGTTATTTCCTTAGAATCGAAAAACACTTCTAAACAATATCAGGTCTAGGGATAGAGTGGTTTTGTTTAGCCTAGGTTATCGTCTTTAATCTTAATGCAAATCGGTTAACGTAACTCTTGAGGGATTAGGACCGAAGTTAAGTGATTTAGGTCTAGCACTTGAGGAATCAAGATTAGAATATATTAGTAGATGAAAGTGAACGATTATAACGTTTAATAGAGAAACATCTTTAATATTGCATCAAGGGTAGTTTCGGTGAGTTGAGCCCCCAACACATCACAAAACTCCATATCAACCGATTACTCACCCCAAGTGTTTGTATTCTATCCCTTTATTGTGCTCTGCTTAACTATCTTTAATTATGTTGAATTTTATGTTTCTGCATTAGGAGTAGAAAAATATCAAATTTAAATCATTGTTCGCTTAAAATTAGAAATATATTAACTTTGAGTACAAGTAAAGTCCCTGTGGAATTTGACACGCGGACTTACCATTTATTTATTACTTGGACAATCTGTACTCTTGCCGAACCGTTAACAAGTTTTTGACGCCCTTGCTGGAGACTTTGCTCCTTATACTCAGTAGTTTGTGTATCCTAAGTTTAAGCATCAATTCTTTTGTTTTCTAGTTTTTTGTGTTGTATTGTGCTAATTGTGTTAGGTAAAAAGAAAAGAAAAGAGAAAATAGAAAAGAAAAAAGTATCTTTTTCTTGTGAGTCTTTGCTTGCAGGGTGGAACCTTTGAAGAACCTAACCCATGGAAGATATTTAGAGTAGTATGCTCAAACAATTAGGGATCAGTCACCTACTACCCATCAATGGTGATTTTTGTGGAGGAGAGCATGACAATGATGATTGTCATCTTTACTCCATGGAAAATTCTGGGCGGGAGCAAGAGTTGCACCCTTATAATCAATATGAAGAAGAAAGACTCTCTAATCTTGAAAATGTGTTGATGCAATTCATGGAGACTTCCCAAGCTAGCTTCAAAGCCAACCAAAATTCAATTCAAAATATGGCGATTCAAATTGGTAAGCTAACGGAAGAAATGGACGAAACATCTCCTTTGGTCATAAAGGAAGAAAATTTTGTAGAAGTCACAACACATGAGGAGAGTCTTGTAGAAGAGCAAGATTCACTGGAAAAAGATTAAGAAAAAAAGGAGAAGGGGGAGGAGAGACCACAACAACAATGAGAGAAGTGCTCACAAGTTAAAATTCAACAAGGAAGCCCTCTCCAAGTCAATACCTCTCCTCATCAATTGATTGGCAAGGAAGGCATGGAGAATGTGAGAAATCCTTGAGTGTCATTCTTTCCGTGATCACCAACACATTCCTTGCAATGATATGGAAGGAGCTTCATGGATACATGTTGTTCATGGAGTTTCTAGATAAGAAGCGAAAATGCAAGGAAGATGTGTTTTATGTGACCTTCATGCCACCTTGAAGGCATTTGGCCCGTCGAGCTAGAGACGTTAAAGAAGTACTTACTAGGAGGCAACCTAATATTTCTATCCTTTTTCTTCTCTTTTGTGACATTGTTAATATTTATGTTCATTGAGATGTGTGTAAATGTGTGTCGATGTTTGTTGTCTTATGTTTGTTGTTTGATTTTTGCTGTCCGATTTTTTCGGCTCGCTCAGCGCGCCTATGTTATTTTGGTATCTAGGCTCAACGCGCAAGTGCAAGTGCAAGCGCAACACGCTTAAGCAACTCGCTAAGCGGATTTTGCAGAAAAGAATTTCACCTGTAATTCTCACTTAGGGCGCAAGTTCAGGCTTAGCGTGCAAAGTGGCTCGCTCAGCGCGCAATGCCCGCTCAACCCAAATAACTCTATCTGAAAATTATGCGAATTGGGCTTAGCATGCACATGCTCGCTCAGCGTACCCATGCATGTTCGCTCAGCGCAAAAATGTCTGGCTCAACTCGCACTGTAAAAAAAAAAGTATAAAAAAAATTGTCATTTTTTTTTATTTTGCTTGTATTTTGTTCTAGAGTATTTGGGCTAAACGCGCCATGCACGCTAAGCCCAAGTAACTCTCTGTATGGTTTGTAAGTCTAATTGCGCTAAGCGTGCCTGCTTTCTTCATAAGCATCTTTTGTATTGGGATAAACGCCCCGTCTTGAGCTAAGCCCAGGCTTTTTGGGTTACTGCTATCTTTAGAGGTGCGCTTAGCGCACATCTGCTCGCTCAACGTAACCCCTTTTTTACCTTTTATTTTCTTTTCCTAGTTTTTCTTTTGTTAGTTGTTTGTTTAATTTTTAATTTTAATTTTTATCTTATTGTCCTTTTTGCAGATGGCCTCAAGAAAACCTAGAGGGTCCTCTTCCCAGTCATGCCATGAGCTCGACACCGTCTCCACCAACTATCTCTCCAGCAATCGGTGATGTCACCAGAGATTTCCTCTCTTGCGTCACTTGGCCTGGGAACAGACCTTCCTCTATCAGGGGGGTGATGTTGCTGGATCCGAACCTGTTGATGAGGATGTTACTGCTAGTGATAATGATGATTACTTAGCAAATATCTCAACAACTCAAGGAGCATGGGACCCATGGCCATCACAGGATTGAGGCCATGTTTTCATAGGACATTTTTATGTTTTTCGTTTATGCTTTCTTCGTTATTTTATCACGTTCTAGACACTTTATATTCTCCTTTTTACTTTGGATTTACATATGAATGAAAGATAGTGCTTTTTGGTTGACACATTTTTGGTAACAATCTCTTGTACCCCCTCTTGAGCCTAAACTAAGAAGGAATCTTGTTCTTGAACCTTGAACTGAAAAGCATATGGAACTATGTTCACCTTCCTTAGGTTATAGGAGAGCATCATTTACGGATCAAGACAAATTTGTTCCAAATTTGGGGGAGTGTCTTTGAGTAAACTCTTGTGTAGGGATGTGAGTAAGAGGAACAAAGAGGACAAGAATGACAATGTACCTTTGGTATATATATAAAAAAAAGTAAAAGTAAAAGTAAACCAAACTTAAGAAAACCTCTATGTGCTATTGATAGTGGCAAGTTAAATAAGGTTAGGAGAACAAGAAAAAGTGGTTCCTCTAACGCAAGTAAGGAATGAGTGAATGCTCTCCTAGAACTTGATTATTTGAATTCTGAGAAAAACCATGATGTAACACCCCGTATGCATCCGGTGTATTAACATATTATTTAATCAGATAAGCACATAATTACTTTAATTAAAAAGTCGTGGAAGCGATAAATAAACCGTATTTCTTGATTCATTATGTATGGTTCGCGTTAAGTACTCATCATAAACATATTCCAACCTCATAGATCCAAAACAACATAATACAACCACGGCAGATGTATAAACACTATCTCTACAGATATATCAGGAGGTAACAAAGTACATATATATATATATATATATATACATCAGCTGACACTCACAGTGTTTATACAAAAGAATAAGCATCCCAGTGCTCTGATCTCAAAGATCACTTCCTCACACGAGGGCATACAGACCATGTAAAGTCCATGTACAAAACATAAACATAACTACAATATGTGCACACACATATATCTTCCCTCTACAGGGGTACAAGGTATATCAACATATACAAAATGAGCCTCCCAGCTCACAAAATGCTACAACAGCTGTCCCTACCGGGGCCTTCTGCCCAGGGAATCGTCATCTCTGTCAGATGAGTCTCCTGTAAAAACTTAATCCCCACACAGGGTGAGATATACATCTCAGTAAGCTCAGGGTCCTTTGAGGCATCTCCTCCACCCTGGCTCCCTTCCATGATACACAGCATCAAAGGCATCACAAATCAATCGCCCACCTGACCTTCACAACAAATACATAGACAATCATCTAACTCTAATGTATATCTGCTGAACTACGCCACCAACGATGCATCATCATCAGCATCAGGACTCTTAGTTCTCAGTGTGAGACCGAAACTCACATCCGTGTCATCCCATCGGGAGCTACCCCTTACGCATGGATGCACGTATATGGCACCTCCGAGAATAGACTTCAACCGCGACGGGACCATCTGTCTCTTGGTCTTAAGGGATCATCATCACCCTTTACGTGAGCAAACCAAACTAGGAGGTGCGCTCTTCTCCTAGGGAGGTCCATATCTATCTAACTGGCCAGAAGATCTATTCAATAGGTATCCATACATACAAGGCATAGAATCATGCATACATATCATCTTGAGGAATGCAACAACCATTCAATGCACATGCATCATGAATGCAACCATCATTCCCTCGGAGTATGGTGGAACACAGCAGTGGGAAACACTCCCAAGAAACCAAGAACTTACCTGGCAAAGCCGTGCTCTGCGGTTCAATTCCTGAACGATAGTCTACACCACTGACACCCTCGGTGTCACGCCCTATACAAGGCATATAAGCTCAAATCAAAACCAATTCAACCATACAAGGCATAAATCTCTGAGTCATCTACCTTAAGGTTATCAAAGCTAATCAATCCACTAGACAACTCATAAACCCTCAGAGGTCTATCTCGGCCTAACCAAGGCATTAGAGTCTCCACAAGACTCGGTACAAGCCAAAACAAAGAGCTCAAAGCTCTATACAGGCCAATACTCAAGATTATACAATGTGGCTCGAACTGTTTCTTTCACACAATAACACCGTTCCTAAAGCCTCTCTAGCACATAGAGATTAAGTATCAAGGCTCATGCATGTTCTACAATCATCACTAAACCAACATACTAGCTATACATGCATTTCTCAGAGCCAAGAATCAAAGTCCATGAAACTAATATTTGAAAGCTAATCCTTCATCACAACAACATTCTAAACATACTTTTCTAAAGGACCCAAGGTTAATTTCAACTCTAGCTCAAAAGGGTCACTATTCATCCCAAAATCAATCTCACAAATTTAACGGTAAAACTCTAGTTTCTTACCTCTAAGATGACAAGGAAGGCTAAAGAACTACTTCCCTAAGCTTGGGTGTCCGTGAATCGCCTCCTTTCCTCGCCTAACTTGAGTTTTTCGAAGTTCCCTAGAGAAAGAGATTTCTCTGTTTGAAGCTTTTTAAGAGAAAGTGATGAAGGATTCTAGCTCACAAGAGGGTTCCCTACAAGTTTCATGTTTGAAGGGAAGTGTTTGAGTTGAAGATTGAAGACTTATGAAGCTCCAAGGCTCATCAATGGCTGCCAAGGGTCAGAGGAAGAAAAAGAAAGGGTTTTTCCCTTCAAAAACGCGTAAATGACCCTTACCTGACCTGCTCGAGCTTCCGCGCTGTTGGCGCCACTCTGGCGTTACCGGCACCAGTTCTAGTGCATTTGGCGCTATCTGCGCCACATTCCAGAGAAAAATGGCTTCCTGAAGCAATTATGGCGCTACCAGCGCCTCTCTAGCGCTACATTACAAGCCTAATAAAGTCCTTAGTGATCCATGTTGTGTGTGTGTGTGTGATTGCATTGAATGAGATGATGTGCAAAGCTGAGAATTGTGATTTCAATTGTATTGAATGAAATATACATGTCCGGAACACTTGTGTGCTTGAGTGAAAAACTAGCCTTGTGAAGAGTGAAGCACGAGTTGATCTTTCTTTGATAGTTGTCTTTCTTGCTAACCTTTTTCACTATTTAAGTGCATTTTTGCATGATTCCATCATAAAACCATAGTTAGTGTGAACTTGAGGATTGAATATTAAAATTGTTTTGGAAGTATGCAATTATCTCAGTTTTTGTGATTTGGTTACATCCTTGACATTGTCATTGATCTAACTTAGTTTAGCATCTGCTTACTTTTTATTAAGGACAAGAAAAACTTTAAATTTGGGGGAGTTTGATAATTGATATGCATACGTAAATGTTACATGTAAATCACATAGCAATTATCTTCTTTTCCCCCTTTAATGCTTCTTTTGTGAGTAAAACGTAGAAATTTAGCTTCTTGTGAGCTTTTATCCAGTAGATGCTAAAATTAGTTGATTTATAGTGTGTTGGTTGTATTTTTTGTATAAAGTGATACAACAGAGACATGGAAGATGGATTGAAGATCTGGAGTGGCTCGCTCAGTGCATGCAAGCCGGCTCAGAGCGAAAATTGCCTGCTCAGCGCGCACCCAATTATGAAACACATAACAACGTGCGTTTTGAAGTATAAAAAGGGAAAAACACTACCCACTTAAGGGGTTGGAGAGAATAAAGCTAGGGCATGAAAAAAAGGGGAAATCCCACTCACTTGGGTCCCCCTTCCTCCATTTCTCTTCCATCCATCTTGCTCCTTTTTGTATTTGTAAGCCTCTCATGACCATGGGAGGCTAAACCATCCATTGTTGGGAGTTCAACAACCAAACACTCTTGATATAATGATTCTAACTATCTATTCAATGTTATCTTCATATTATTGTTGTTTTTCTGAGCTTTATTCATGTTAGTGGTTTGATCTCTCATTTGCATGCTTTGTTATAGGTTTTAATGCATTGGAAAATGGTTATAGCCTTTAATTTCAAGATAGCTACTTATAATATATGATACTAAGAGAGCACCAGTCCCTATGGATAAAATGAGATGAGACTTACTTTTAGACCAATATATTTTAAATGGTTTTTGACCTCAATGTGCATTACTTCACGAGGTGTTGCGGTTCCTTTTACTCTAAAATTTGGAGATGTTGGTTATCACTTTCGTCACATATTTTGTCCCCACATACTTCAGTTAGTGATTAAAATAGTACTTTTTATTTGCTTTTGAGGCAATACAACAGTAGATATAAGCTTGATCTTGTATAGTATCAAATGCGACAGAAGCCTAATCATACTAGTGTCATACCTAATTCTGTCCTGATACCAAAAAAAAAAGAAGCAGAAAAAAAAAGAATAGTTTTTGAAAAAAAACAAAGAAAGAAAAAGAAAAACTATATATAATAGTTGAAAACCAAAATAAAAGAAAAAAGAAAAAAAAGAAGTAAAATATAATAGTTAAAAAAAAAAGAACAGAGAAAGAAAAAAAAAAAGAGCCAGAAGGCCCATTAGTTTAGAGGAAACAACAGATAAAAGCACTAACTAAGGTCACATAAAAAAATTACACAGAGAAGAGGCATGAATCCCTGAGCGCGAGAACGGACCAATCCGACAACGCCATTTGTCACCACGTCAGAGGAAGCAGGAGGGGTTCACAAGTGACCCTTTATTCTCTCTCTTCCTCTCTTTGCTTCTCCTCCGCTCCTCCTTCCCTCCCTTCTCCATTTTCGTTTTTTGACCTACTATTGGTGTAGTTCATCTCGCCGGTGAGCCCTTTGGCCGCCGATGAGATCCTTAATTTTATTTTGGTTGTTCAATTGTTGTGTTTTTCTTTCCTTTTTTGCATTTTTTCGTCATCTTCTCCCTCATGGTTTCATTTTTTAAGCTTGGTCATTGCGCAACCACTGCACCACCACCATGCCGCCACCGTGCCGGCCTCACCGTGATGGCCACCGTGATGCCAGGCCCTGTGCTGATGGCGTTCGGAGGCCTTGCCACCCTTCGTGGTGGTGCCCCTCTTTCTCACACGTTTGGCTGCTATGACTGCTGTGCCCAACTACCAAACGCGGGTTGGGCCAGGTCGCTTTGACTTGGTTCCAACCCTAACCCTAAAAAGAACTTTACTATTTGCATCCACTATTTTAATAGTACAACCCCTTCACCTTTTAGGCCTAGCCCATTTTAAAACGAAATATATGACACTGTTTACACCCACGTCTTCATAACTATACCTCCTTAACTATTGAGCCTGGCCCATTTTGATACAAATTCCTAATGTTGTTTACCATCATCTATTTAGTAACCACACACCCCTAACCTGTTGGACCTGACCCATTCTAGAACAAACTACAGTATCCATGAAGCTCCTCCCATATCATTGCAAGGAATGTGTTGGTGATCACGGAAAGAATGACACTCAAGGATTTCTCACATTCTCCATGCCTTCCTTGCCAATCAATTGATGAGGAGAGGTATTGACTTGGAGAGGGCTTCCTTGTTGAATTTTAACTTGTGAGCACTTCTCTCATTGTTGTTGTGGTCTCTCCTCCCCCTTCTCCTTTTTTTCTTCATCTTTTTCCAGTGAATCTTGCTCTTCTACAAGACTCTCCTCATGTGTTGTGACTTCTACAAAATTTTCTTCCTTTATGACCAAAGGAGATGTTTCGTCCATTTCTTCCGTTAGCTTACCAATTTGAATCGCCATATTTTGAATTGAATTTTGGTTGGCTTTGAAGCTAGCTTGGGAAGTCTCCATGAATTGCATCAACACATTTTCAAGATTAGAGAGTCTTTCTTCTTCATATTGATTATAAGGGTGCAACTCTTGCTCCCGCCCAGAATTTTCCATGGAGTAAAGATGACAATCATCATTGTCATGCTCTCCTCCACAAAAATCACCATTGATGGGTAGTAGGTGACTGATCCCTAATTGTTTGAGCATACTACTCTAAATATCTTCCATGGGTTAGGTTCTTCAAAGGTTCCACCCTGCAAGCAAAGACTCACAAGAAAAAGATACTTTTTTCTTTTCTATTTTCTCTTTTCTTTTCTTTTTACCTAACACAATTAGCACAATACAACACAAAAAACTAGAAAACAAAAGAATTGATGCTTAAACTTAGGATACACAAACTACTGAGTATAAGGAGCAAAGTCTCCAGCAAGGGCGTCAAAAACTTGTTAACGGTTCGGCAAGAGTACAGATTGTCCAAGTAATAAATAAATGGTAAGTCCGCGTGTCAAATTCCACAGGGACTTTACTTGTACTCAAAGTTAATATATTTCTAATTTTAAGCGAACAATGATTTAAATTTGATATTTTTCTACTCCTAATGCAGAAACATAAAATTCAACATAATTAAAGATAGTTAAGCAGAGCACAATAAAGGGATAGAATACAAACACTTGGGGTGAGTAATCGGTTGATATGGAGTTTTGTGATGTGTTGGGGGCTCAACTCACCGAAACTACCCTTGATGCAATATTAAAGATGTTTCTCTATTAAACGTTATAATCGTTCACTTTCATCTACTAATATATTCTAATCTTGATTCCTCAAGTGCTAGACCTAAATCACTTAACTTCGGTCCTAATCCCTCAAGAGTTACGTTAACCGATTTGCATTAAGATTAAAGACGATAACCTAGGCTAAACAAAACCACTCTATCCCTAGACCTGATATTGTTTAGAAGTGTTTTTCGATTCTAAGGAAATAACCATTTTCCAGTGCATTAAAACCTATAACAAAGCATGCAAATGGGAGATCAAACCACTAGCATGAATAAAGCTCAGAAAAACAACAATAATACGAAGATAGCATTGAATAGATAGTTACAATCATTACATCAAGAGTGTTTGGTTGTTGAGCTCCCAACAATAGATGGTTTAACCTCCATGGTCATGAGAGGCTTACAAATACAAAAAGGAGCAAGATGAATGGAAGAGAAATGGAGGAAGGGGGGCCCAAGTGAGTGGGTTTTCCCCTTTTTTTATGCCCTAGCTCTATTCTCTCCAACCCTTTGAGTGGGTAGTGTTTTTCCCTTTTTATACTTCAAAAGCGCACTGTTATGTGTTTCAGAATTGGGTGCACGCTGAGCTGACACTTTTCGCGCTGAGCTGACCTGCATGTGCGCGCTGAGCCTGCGTTTGCACACTGAGCGAGCCTGCGTGTGTGCGCTGAGCGAGTCACTCCAGATCTTCAATTTATCTTCCATGTCTCTGTTGTATCACTTTATACAAAAAATACAACCAACACATTATAAATCAACTAATTTTAGCATATACTGGATAAAAGTTCAGAAGAAGCTAAATTTCTACGTTTTACTCACAAAAGAAGCATTAAAAGAGGGAAAAGAAGATAATTGCTATGTGATTTACATGTAACATTTACGTATACATAGCAATTATTAGCTACTTATTACTACACAGTTGAGGTTGGAAGTAATAGAGGGAAGCATTGTCACAGTGGGATGAGGGTGAGGCAAAGTGAGCCAGAGTGAAGCGGAATGAAGGGCACGACAAAGGTTGTGACAGACTTCCGAGGTCACAAAACCAACCCTATCAACGCAATGAGAAATCCAACAATAGAAAGCACAATGAGCAAGAAATCAATGCAACCCTATCAAGTCAAAATTTTTCTTTTTAGTTCAACATTAAAAAATAAAAAATAAAGAAAGACATTATACAACAACATCAATATATTTGTCTTGATATCAAATGTACCTTTAATTTGGCATCAAGGCATAAAAGACAAGATGTAATCCTCCTTCTCATCCAATGGAAGAACTTTTATAATTGCAAACTTAATGGAATTTTCTGTCAACCAATTGATTGCTTTATGTCAAAGTGCACCATTAAAATTAGGTATATTATCTAACTCATTCACTTGAGCTTCTTTTATCTCCATCCTTTTTTTATTCCCCATCTTCTTCTTAGTCACTTCAACAAATTCTTTCAATGACTTGACTACTTCTTTCATTAAGGAAATCATCCTTTCTTTCTCTCTACTCTTACTTGGGCGAATGTTTTTCCTTGTAGCAGAACTTGATCCCTCTAAGTTAATACTCACACTGTGAACTTCTTCCTCTTCATTTGCTTCTTTGCTCATGATATCATCCGCATCTAATGCATTTTCTGCTCCAAGTCCAGTAGCTCTATCCTTTGCACATAGGTCTATAATATCATCCCAATTAGGAATGACTTTGAATCGAGATCATTTGGCCTCTTCATGTGACTTGAAAAAAAATAGAAACATGTTGATAATGACACAAATAATAACTACAATTTAATAATAAATAAAATTAAAAAAGATGATTGACTACCTTAACATATTCATTTCATGCAATTTCATTTTCAACGGTAATCATGTACTTTGTGCTATCCCAGTCAAATCCGCTTTGACTAAGAATATCACTCACACTTCCATACCATGTTCTCCAAAGCTTAAAACGGTTCTTAACATTATACTTCACGAGGTGTTGAGGTTCCTTTTACTCTAAAATTTGGAGATATTGGTTATCACTTTCCTCACATATTTTGTCCCCACATACTTGAGTTGGTGATTAAAATAGTAATTTTTATTTGCTTTTGAGGCAAGACAACAGTAGATATAAGCTTGATCTTGTATAGTATCAAATGAGACAAAAGCCTAATATTATTGGAAAATCTCCACTAAAGTTACCAAGTAAAAGTAATTTTATTATATCAGGAAAAGTGAAATTTCATTATTAGTTTCATGACTGCAATTTTGAAAAGTGTTTTACAAGTAAAATAATTTATGCTATGAATCACTTATAAATAAATCACTATCTTGTTTTATAAAATTTGTGACTCTATCTTACTTAGAAAAGAACAAGTTAATTTATAAAGTATAAGTCAATAATTATATATAGAGTTTTTGTGACACTATCTTGCTTATAATTCTCTTTTAGTTATATAGTGTGGATAGTCAAGAAATGGAAAGTAGTATAGTTGATGCTTCAATTGATTCAAGAAAACGTATCAGAGATGAAGAGGAGGAAGAAGAACTTGAACATAGTATTGTTGTCGGCTGGTTCAAAGTTTGAACTATATGTATATTTTATATATACTTATTTAACTTAATATAGTCTACATTCTAATTTATACTTCAGAGTATGAAAACTCTATACCAGTTAGTAATTCTATTTGGTATTGGTCCTATAATTTCTTTTCTTGATTATAAGCCCTATAATTTTTTCTTATGGTTAATTATGTGTCTAGGTTTGAAAACTCTATACCAATCATAACTAATACAATGGATTTTTGTTGATGTGCAAGGATAGATCGTGAAAATGTCTTTTGGTTTATGTAGAGACTACTTTTTTTTAATCAATCTTTTCAAACTATTTTGATGTCTTAAGTTGTATTATGGAATTAATAATGTTCAAACTATTCTTATTTTAATATTTTCAATGACATTGATGATGATAAAATGTAGAGGAGTTACTTTATATATGCTTTCTTTTGTTTTAATTTTTCTTGTTGGAATGTTTTTTTATGCTTTAATGCTAAATTTATATTTTTAAAATATAATTGGAAAAAATAAAAAATGAAATATAATAAATTAAAATTATTTAACTCAAACAAAGAATTCAAAATATAAGAAATTTAAATTGTTTTATCCAAACAAGAAATTTAAAATTCAAGGAATTTAAATTGGTATATCCAAATAAGAAATTTTAAAAATCCAAGAATTTTAATTAATGCATCTTAATTTCCCTAAATTTTAAATTTCTTGAAATCTTAAAATACTCCATCCAAACACACTCTAAAAGATTTGAAATATAATCTATCAATATATCTAAAACTTGACTAACGATAATGACAACTGTAACTATCTACATGTGTATTTCAAACCTAAGTCCTTGCTTTTGATTTTTTTATTATTATTTGTAATCCTTTCAAACATTATGATTTAATTTTAATTTTATATTTTGAATCTTTGTATACTATATCAAATTGAATATCTCTTTCTTTTCTCTAGATAAATTAAAAATCTATCATTTAAAAATTAAATTCAAACTAGGATGTATTATTATCTCAACAACATTAAAATTTAATTTATCTAAAGAAAAGAAAGAGATATTAAATTTGATATAGAATACAAAGATTCAAAATTTAAAATTAAAATTAAATCATAGTATTTGAAAGGATTACAAATAATAAAAAAATCAAAAGCGAGGATTTAGATTTAAAATACACAGGTATATAATTACAGTTGTCATTAGTCATTATCGTTAGTCAAGTTTTAGATATATAGACAGGGCCGGTCCTGAAAATTCTTTGGCCTGGGGTGAAGTGGAAAAAATGGGCTCCTACCACACATTTTTTTTTAAATACAAATAATATTAAAACTAAAGGATGGAAAAAACGTGCCCTTAACACACAAATTTTTTTGAAATACAAATAATATTAAAATTAAGAGATGGAAAAAATGGGCTTTTAACACATAAATTTTTTGAAATACAAATAATATTAAAACTAGGGATGAAAAAAAGCCTCTAACACACAAAAAATGGATCCCTAACATACAAATTTTTTGAAATACAAATAATATTAAAATTAACAAATGAAAAAAATGGGCCCCTGACACATAAATTTTTTGAAATACAAATAATATTAAATCTAAGGGATGAAAAAAATAGGCCTCTAATATACAAATTTTTTGAAATACAAATAATATTAAAATTAAGAGATTGAAAAAATGGGCCCCTAACACACAAAATGAACTCCTAACATAAATTTTATTTTTATTTTATTTTTTTAATAAATTTTTTTACTTAAACTACCACCGATCCAAAAATTTTTGGGCCCTGGGCGGAGGCCGTGCTAGCCCTGCCCCAGGGCCGGGCCTGTATATAGATAGATTATATTACAAATCTTTTAAGGATTGGAGTTATAGATATTTTAGATTATATTACAATCTTTTAAGGATTAAACCATAATCTTTTATCTTATTAGTAATCATAATTATAATACAAAGATAATCTTTGTTACGAGATGCACGGCTAAAAGATTTCTCCATTACTTATATATAAGGGCCTCTTCTCACCTTTTACTTCACTCCAAATCTTCTTGCTCTCTCTTTTGTTTCGGTGAATTGCGAATCTTCTTGTTCCAAGTCTGAACATTATTCAGGAAGCCAACTAGATGGTACATTAATTATATTCGATTTAATTATTGATTCGTCACATGTGTACTTTGTTATGAGCATATTCTATTTCAAAGCTTCAACGATTAAAAGTTGATCGTCCATAATGATTTTTCTATCGAAAGCACATAAATGGCATGGACAAAATTGCTTGGATTTCAAGCTAGCTAACGCTAATTTGCCAAACAAGTTTTATAGCATCTTGACGCTGCCATGAACCTATATATGCCTTGTGTTATGTGTCAGAAAATTATTCATAGGTTATATAACATTTTTTTATCAATACATAAATTTTCATATATGCATTGACATTGTGTGACATATAAGCAGGAAAAGCACAGCACATTGATATCTAAGGAAGGAATGGAAAAGATGTTAGAGAGAAATTGTGGGAAGCCGAAGACCAAGATTGTGTGCACTTTGGGACCATCAAGTAGGTCAGTGGAGATGCTGGAGAAGCTTCTGAAGGCAGGGATGAACGTGGCTCGCTTCAACTTCTCTCATGGCACTCACTCTTACCACCAAGAGACCCTTGATAATCTCAGAACTGCAATGAACAACACCGGCATTCTCTGTGCTGTCATGTTGGACACCAAGGTTTGAAACTTTACAACTTTTTGTTTTGTATGTTTTTTTCTATTTTTTGTTTTGTTATTTTTCTTTTGGAGGTTTTTCTTCTTGGTTTGCATTATGTGGCAACAGTTTGTTTTACATTGATAAAAAATCACATTAATTACGTATACAACAATTCAATTCCAAAAATTAAATGCTCACAGACATTTTTCCACTAGTATATTATAAAAGGTTGAGGTACGTTTTTTATGCCTGAAAATGTGACGTTTTGTCAATTTTGTTCCTTTTATGAAAAACAAAAAAAATATATAAATATGATCAATCTAAAAGAATATTCAGATATTAAAAAGGTTATATGCATTACAAGAGAAAAGTATTTGGATACTGTGCACTTCAGTATCCAGTTTCCATCATGCTCTAAAAAATTATGCAGAGTTTTCAAATATGTGAATTGTTCTTTTTGGCATTGGTTTGAGAATGATTATGTCACATATAACACGGCAGGGTCCAGAGATCAGAACTGGGTTTTTGAATGAAGGGAAGCCAATACAAATCCATAGGGGGCAAGAAATCACAATCACAACTGATTACAGCATAAAGGGTGATGAGAACATGATCAGCATGAGCTACAAGAAGTTGGCACACCATTTGAGTCCAGGGACTAATATTCTGTGTGCTGATGGGACAATTAGTTTCACTGTGCTAGAATGTGACAAGGAGAATGGCTTGGTTCGATGTCGTTGCGAAAATTCCGCAGTTCTGGGGGAGAGGAAGAATGTTAACCTTCCCGGCGTGGTTGTCGATCTTCCAACCTTGACAGAGAAGGACAAGGAGGACATTTTGGAGTGGGGGGTTCCTAATAAGATTGACATCATTGCTCTCTCTTTTGTTAGAAAAGGTTCAGACCTTGTGGAGGTCAGAAACCTACTTGGAAAGCATGCAAAAAGCATACTTCTCATGTCCAAGGTATCCATCCATATTGTCAAACTCCAAATAAAAATATCAACCTTTGTGAGAAAGAACTTTTTTGCCTCAAGTAAATGTATTCTGTTTTACTTTAACTCTTCAAATAATTTACAGAAATGTCATTTTACTTTCACTTTGATTCTATTTTCAAATATACGTATAAGCTCCCCCGTACAAGTCTATGAAAACAGGAAACAAAGTTCTGGCATCGATTAATCTCCCAAATTGTACTTATTTGTTGTCTTCTTGTCTTTGTTAGGTTGAAAATCAAGAGGGTGTTGCAAATTTTGATGAAATACTGGAAAATTCAGATGCATTTATGGTGGCAAGAGGTGACCTGGGAATGGAAATTCCAATCGAGAAGATCTTTCTTGCTCAGAAAGTTATGATACGCAAGTCAAACATAAAAGGCAAGCCTGTGGTGACAGCCACCCAGATGTTAGAGTCCATGATCAAATCTCCTCGGCCTACGCGAGCCGAGGCCACCGATGTTGCAAATGCAGTCCTTGATGGCACAGACTGTGTTATGCTTAGCGGGGAAACTGCCGCAGGAGCCTATCCAGACATTGCTGTCCAAACCATGGCCAGAATCTGTTCAGAGGCAGAGAGTTTCATTGACTATGGTGACCTATTCAAGAGAGTGATGGAAACAGCTCCAACTCCGATGAGTCCTTTGGAGAGCATGGCTTCAGCGGCAGTTAGGACTGCAAATTGCACCAATGCTGCACTCATCTTAGTGCTAACTAGAGGAGGAACCACTTCAAAACTTGTGGCAAAGTATAGACCCAGCATGCCTATTCTGTCAGTGGTGGTTCCTGAGATAACAACAGATTCTTTGGAATGGTTCTGCAGTCAGGAAGCCCCTGCAAGGCATAGCCTTATCTACCGGGGACTAATACCTGTTTTGGGCACAGGT
>PYAF01003276.1:109711-126011 GCA_007407185.1 Glycine tomentella | reverse complement strand
ATTACAAGTCAAGCAATTGAAGAATGGAACTTTCCTTAGTCAATCCAAGTATTGCCTTGAAGTAATCAAGAAGTTTGAAATGGATAAAAGCAAAGATGCAGCAACACCAATGGCTACTTCAACTTATCTTGATTCAGATGAGAAAGGAAAGAAAGTAGATGAATCCAAATATAGAGGAATGATTGGATCATTACTTTATCTCACAGCTAGTAGACTGGATATAATGTTAAGTGTTTGTTTGTGTGCAATATATCAAGCAAACCCAAAGGAGTCTCATCTTTCAGCTGTAAAAAGGATCATCAAGTATCTCAAGGCAACACCCAAAGTTGGGCTATGGTATCCTAAAGATGCATCTATTAATATTATTGGCTATTCTGATTCAGATTTTGCAGGATGTAAGCTGGATAGAAAAAGCACTAGTGGAACTTGTCATCTCCTTGGAAGTTCACTTATTTCTTGGCATTGCAAGAAGCAAGCTTGTGTAGCTCTTTCCACTGAAGAAGCTGAGTATATATCAGCTGGTAGCTGCTGTACTCAGAGTATATGGCTCAAGCAACAACTACCAGACTATGGAGTTCAACTAAAGGAGATCCCACTGTTGTGTGACAACACAAGTGCCATTAACATTTCAAAAAATCGTGTGATGCATTCGAGGACCAAGCATATTGAGATTAGACATCATTTTATGAGAGACCATGTGCAAAAAGGTAACATCAAGGTAGAATTTATCGATACACATCATCAACTTGCTGATATTTTTACAAAACCTCTGCCTAAGGATAGAGTTTACACTCTAAGAAACATGCTAGGAATACTTGATGAGAATAACCTTATCTAGCTTGTTTTGATTATGTTTGTGTGATGTTTGAAAGCCATTAAATCAGTGAGTGCTTAAGTGTTTGAATCAAATTCGAAAAAGCTGTTAAATTGCTCTATTTTTTATGTATGTACTGATGTAATCGATTACACCACGGGTTAATCGATTAAGTTCATTAAAACTCAAGTTTAGAAAGAAATTTGCAATCATGTAATCGATTACACAACAATGGTAATCGATTATTCTTCACATTTCCAGAAATCACATACCTCGGGAATAATCGATTACACAACGGAACAATCGATTACATTGATCATAAATTCAAAATAAATTGTCCATCTGACTGACATAATTGATTACAGAAGAAGGATAATCGATTATTATTGAATCTGAGCTGTAATGGTCTTCGGATGTAATCGATTACCACTCGGGATAATCGATTACATATGGCTTTGTTACTTGATCAATGGTCAATGCGCTGATATAATCGATTACATACAGAAAGAATCAATTATGAGTCTTCTTCAACCTCTGACCCTGTATGAAATAATCGATTACTTAAGCATATAATTGATTACTATGTGTTGTAAAGAAGCAATATTGAACTGGAGTAATCGATTACATAAACGAAATAATCGATTATTCACGTTGTTTTCTAAATTCTGACAGTTATGGTAACTGCCCAATCAGCTCCAAAATCGCTCCCAATGTCATTAAACCGTCTCAACAACTATAATTTTTGAAATTATGGACGTTTAAGCACTGTATTATGCCTATATATAGAGGATTTCAGGCTTGAAGAAATTTGCATCAATCTCTTCTACTCCTCTGCACTCTTTCTGAAATTTTCTGCACTTCTTCTGTGTCTAGTGTGTGTGTACCCTACTCTAAACATGTCTGAACCCTCTGCCAAACATGTTAGGAAGCCAAAGAGGAGACATGGTGAATCCTCATCCAATCCACCCCAACCCAACCTCAACCTCAAACCATAGATAGGCTTGACCTCTGGTTTTCTGCTGAAGCAGATAAGGTCAATTACCTTTCATTTAATGCCACCAACCCTTTGGCTATACCTAAATATCTTGCTTTAGATTGGTGCATCAATGAAGGTTTTCAGTTTCCTGCCTATTTAGAAGCCCAAAACCGTAGAAGGTTTGTAGAGATGAAAGGCACCTTCTACCCTGACCTTGTGAAGGTCTTCTACACTTGCTTGAAAGGCTCAATGCAAGGTGTTATAAAATCCAAGGTGAAGGGTGTTGAGATGATAGTCACCCATTATATATGGGAAGCAGTAGCTGGGGTAGCATGTGAGGGTGTTAGGAGATTTGATAAAGGTCCAGATGGCTACAGTAAAATGGACACCTATAGAAGCATGCTTCATGATCCCAACATGAGGCTTAGTACTAGGCTAAGCACTGGCCCAATGACAGCTGAGGATAGGCTCTTGCATTATATCATCACATATATCCTCACACCTAGAGCAACCAACCTTGCTCAAGCCATTGATGAGGATCTTCAGTTGGTGTATGGGCTGAAGAACCACATACCCATGAACTGGGTGCTTATATTTGAGGAGATTATGCTCAAGTCTAAGAGACTTGTTAATTACCCATTCCCATATCCAGTTCTTGTGTCTAGATTGATTGATCATTTCAACATTGATGTTGAAAATGAAGTGGTGGATGATACCTATGCCTATAACAATTTGATCAAGGAGAAGCACTTGACCAAGATGGGCATGAGGAAGACACCAATTGGATGGGTGATGGCTACTCAAATGGAAGCTGCACAAGGAGAGGTGGCAGCAGATTCTGAAGATGAAGAACAACCTGCACAGCCTACACCTCAAGCTTTCTCCGATTTTGAATCTCTCATGATTCAAAAAATGGATGCTATGCTGAAGCTACAAGAGGATTTCAAGGCTGAGACACATGAGACCTTAGAGGATATTAAAGAGAGACTGGATGTCGTTGAAGCCAACATGCAAGATCAAGTTTCTCCAGAAATTTAGGATTAATTAGCTTTAATGTTTGTTTGTTTTCTTGAATTAAACTATGTTTTGTTTTTATATTTTGTTGTTTATTTTCCTTTACATGTACTACCCTCCAAGCTTTATTATCAATGAATTATGCAATTTCAATTTAATATCCACTGTGCTTATGTTTTCTTTTTGCCTTTTAACAAGCCAAATAGGGGGAGAATGATTAAGAATGATTAAGAGGGAGGTAAAATTAAAAGACCTCTGTTTGCCTCTGTTTTTGGTTCAAAATTTTGGCAAAATTTGAATTGCATGTATGTTGTTGAGATTTAGGGGGAGATTAGGTGTAAAATTAAAACCAATCAATTGTTACTGTGCTTGATTGAATTATTCATAGAGAATGTGTGCTTTAACACTTGGTCTTTGGCAAGGTATGTTTAAATTTTCAGGTATACAAAAAGGCTCAATCATAAAAGCTTTGATACAACATGTATGTTCAATGAAAATTCCCAAAGGAACTGTGCTTAATCAAATTAAAGATTTGGCATGTTTAAATCCAAAAAGGGGGAGATTGTTGATTCAGGTGAACTCAAGCATCATGAACAAGTTTCAAGTCTCAAGAAGTTTTGAGCTTTCAACATGTCCAAAGACTAAGGAACCATGGAAAGCATTGAAGTTTAATTTGATTAAATGTAAAAGGGAGTATATGATCTGATAATCCAAGTGTGCATTCCATGTCATGCATTATTCATTCATCTAGGGTTATTAGATTAAAAGAATTGATCAAAGGTAGCACTTAAAAGGTTAAGCTTTTAGAAAAACCAAGTTTTACTGAAGTAATCGATTACATACATATTGGAATCGATTATTTTGTTCTTCGTGCCTTTGAGAAACAAATCAAGAACAATGTAATCGATTACATATCGGATTAATCTATTACATAGGCTAAATTTGAAAAGTGGCTCCCCTGGTCACTGATAATGGCTCTAGGTACACCAAACCTACAAAAAATGTTGGATTTCACAAAATCCACAACAACTTTAGAATCATTAGTTCTAGTGGTCTTAGCCTTAACCCATCTAGAAACATAATCAACAGCAAGCAAAATATATGAAAAGCCATGAGAAACAGGAAATGGACCCATAAAATCAATACCCCAGACATAAAAAATCTCACAAAAAATAATGGGTTGCTGAGGCATCTCATGTCTATGTGTAATTGTGCCTCCTACTCTCTGACACTGTTCACAAGTGGTGGTAAATTGATGAGCATCTCTAAACAAGGTGGGCCAAAAGAATCCACAGTCTAATACCCTCCTAGCGGTCCTCTGAGGACCAAAATGACCTCCGGTAGGTGTGCCATGACAAAACTGAAGAATAGATTGAATTTCATGATCAGGCACACACCTTCGGATCACTTGGTCACTACCAAACATCCACAAATAAGGATCATCCCAAACATAATATTTAGCATCACTCTTAAGTTTAGCTATTTGGGACCTAGATGCATGAGGTGGAACAACAGATGCAACAAGGAAATTAACAATGTCAGCAAACCAAGGTGTGACATGCGATGAATGCAAATGCATCAAGTGCTCATCAGGAAAATTATGACGAATGGGAAAGGACTCAAGAGGTCCTTCAATCTTGCTCAAGTGATCAACAACCAAGTTTTCTGCACCACTTCTGTCCTTAATCTCAATGTCAAATTCCTGAAGAAGAAGCATCCACCTGATCAATCTAGGTTTAGCATCAGGCTTCTTCAACAGGTATTTCAAAGCTGCATGGTCAGTAAAGACAGTGATATGGGAGCAAAGCAAGTAGGATCTAAATTTATCTAGAGCAAAAACAATAGCCAAAAGCTCCTTTTAAGTGGTGGTGTAGTTAACTTGGGCTGCATCCAAAGTGCGTGAAGCATAAGCAATAACATGGGATAGTTTACCAACTCTTTGGGACAACACAGCCCCAAGTGCATAATTAGAGGCATCACACATCAGCTCAAAGGGAAGCTCCCAATTTGGCGGTTGCATGATGGGAGAGGTAGTCAGCTTCCTCCTCAATCCCTCAAATGCCTCTTTGCAAGGTTAAATGTAAAGTCTACATCCTTTTGGAGAAGCTTGGACAATGGTAATGCAATTTTACTGAAATCCTGAATGAATCTCCTATAAAAACCTGCATGTCCAAGGAAGGAATGTACTTCCTGCATAGAAGCGGGGTAACGCAAAGATGTAATCACCTCAATTTTGGCCTTATCGACCTCAATACCTCTACTAGAGACCAAATGTCCTAGGACTATACCCTCATGCACCATGAAATGGCATTTCTCAAAGTTAAGAACAAGGTTAGTACTAACACATCGGTCAAGCACTCTAGAGAGACTATCCAAACATGCATCAAAAGAGGAACCATAAACAGTGAAATCATCCATAAACACCTCCATGCAACTCTCTAATAAATCAGATGCTTACCATGCACCTTTGGAAGGTGCCAGGTGCGCTGCATAGGCCAAAAGGCATCCGGGTGTAAGCAAATGTGCCAAATAGACAAGTGAATGTGGTCTTATGTTGATCCTCTGGTGCAATATGGATTTGCATGTAACCAAAAAAACCATCAAGAAAGCAGTAATGTGATTTACTTGCCAACCTCTCTAAAACTTGATCAATCAAAGGGAGAGGGAAATGGTCCTTGCGAGTGGCCTGGTTGAGTCTCCTGTAATCAATGCAAACTCGCCAACTGTTGGCCACTCTAGTCGGAATCAGCTCATTATCTTGATTCTTCACAACTGTGAGACCCGACTTCTTAGGAACCACTTGGATAGGTGAAACCTAAGTGCTATCAGAGATGGGATAGATGATTCCAGCAACTAGTAGCTTCGTCACTTCCTTCTTCACCACATCAAGAATAGTGGGATTCAGCCTCCTCTGGGGTTGCCTCACTGGTCTAGAATCATCCTCCAAAAGTATCCGATGCATGCAGATGGAAGGATTAATTCTAGGAAGATCAGCAAGTGTCCATCCAATGGCCTTTTGTGGCCTCTCAAGACATGCATCAACTTCTCTTCATGCTCTAGTGGCAGGCTACTAGATATGATAACTGGAAGCTTCTGAGCATCATCTAAATATGCATACTTGAGGTGCTCAGGTAGTGACTTCAGCTCCAAGGAAGGGGGCTGAATAGTGGAAGGTAAGGGAAGACTAGAAGCTGAGGAAAGTGGGATAGTAGGCTCAGAACTTGTATCTGTACCTGGAACATAATCTGAGGAAAGTGCAGAGGAAATTTCCGCACAAATGCTACACACAGTAGCAGAATCATCATAGGTACAATTACAAGAACCAAGATCAAAGTTAGAAAAGTCAGAAGAAAGATCAGAAAAATCAGAAAGTAAATCAGAAATATCTACACTATCTACTGCAGCATCAATGATATCAAGGAGAAAAACAGAATGCTCCTCTGCAGGATGTCTCATAGCCTAAAAAATGTTGAACTGAACAATGTCATCACCAAACTCCATAAAAAAAGTTCCTGCATGCACATCAATTTTGGTCCTTGCTGTCATCAAGAAAGGTCTCCCTAGGATCAATGTGGGACCATGGCTGGAATACTCATTCTCCATATCCAAAATGTAAAAATCTGCTGGGAAGATCAGATTATTTACTCGCACTAGCACATCTTCAATAAGTCCAAGTGGAAGTGTCACACTCCTGTTAGCTAAGTGGGTGACAACACCAGTGGGTTTCATCTCCCCAAGGTGTAGTGCTCTATAAACTGATGTGGGCATGACATTAATGGAGGCTCCAAGATCACACAAGGCATCTGCAAAAGTAATATCTCCAATGGTGCATGGGACAGAGAAAGTGCCAGGATCCTTGCACTTCTGTGGCAGGGTGGATAGTGGGATGGCATCAACAGCTTTACCCTGTATCAATGTGGAAACATTTCTGCCCATCTTCACTTGCTCATTTCCCTTAAGCTTCCTCTTGTGGGTGCACAAATCCTTCAAGAACTTTGCATATTTTGGAATCTGTTTGATGGCATCCAGGAGGGGAATGTTCAATTCCACCCTCCTGAAAGTCTCAAGCAGATCAAAATCAAGCTCCACTACTTTCTTTGCAGGAATGGCTCTAGAAGGAAAAGGTAAGGGAATATGTTTTGGTGCAGAATCTGTTTTGGCACCATTATTAGCTTTTTTACTAGCACCAGCATCAATTTTAGCACCAGCATCTGGAAGTTCTGTGCCACTCCGCAAGGTAATAGCACTCACATTCTTAGGATTAACAACTGGTTGTGCTAGAAGGTTACCAGAACCTTGCTGCTACATCTGGTTGACAGTTGTAGTTAACTGTCCAATCTGAGTCTGCAGGTCCTGGATGGTGGCACTGACATTTTGTTGAAACTGGAGATTGTTGGTTGCCATTTGCTTCATTAAATCCTTCAAAGAAGGTCCAGAACTAGCCTGCACAGGTTGTGCAGGTGTAGGTGCAGGTGCAGGTTGCTGGAACTGTGGCTGTTGTTTGAAAGGAGTAGGTTGGTATTTAGTAGTGGCAAGCTGGAAAGGCTGTTGTGGAGGTCTAAAGGGCTGCTGTTGTTGTGGACCAGGACCATACCTCAAATTTGGATAATCTCTCCAACCAGTATTATAAGTGTTGGAGTAAGGATTATACTGCTGTTAAGGTCTAAATGACTTGCCAGGCTGCATGGCAGAAACTTCAGCAGGCTGTTCTGTCTCTTGGGGAGTGGGGCATGCATCCGTGGGATGATCAGGGGCACAACAGATACCACAGGGCCTTGGTTGATTGGCTGCCATCACATTCTGTTGTTTCCCAATAGCAAGCTGCTTCACAAGGGATGTCAACTCAATCAATTTGTTCTCCAAACTCTGGTTATAAGCAACCATAGAGACAGAAGCTTCATTTGCAGCCATCACCTTAGTTGTTGTAATCGATTAAAGCAGTAAGATTACATTTTTCCAAAAACATTAGTCTTTACGTATTGATTTCTTTTAAAAACATGAATAGCTTTGATACTTAATGAAAACATGTAAGTATGTTAATGATTATGTGCATGCAATGCAAGGATCAAAAGATTGACCTCTCATACACTTAACTTGAATTACAATCTTCAAGGCATGTGAAAAGCTCAAAACTTTCTTCTAAATCACAAGCTTCATCTTCTTGTTGCTCCCTCTATATCCAACAGTGCTAGTAATGGCCTTGGTAATACTTGTAAGCCAGAAGTGACAGAAAATAATACTTGTTTAATCAAGTTTGATTAGCGGATCCCTTTACTAGTTGGTAAAAGAGAACTGGACATAACTTACGTTGAGTGAACAAGTATAAAACGAAGTATTTTTACTTCTCTTCTTTAGCTTGTCAAAGTATTTTAAATTCCATTATTGATACAATCTACACACAAGGTTTTTACTGGAAATAAGTTCATACATCATTGGACAATAGTCCACCTGTGCTTAAGAAAACTTTTCTTAGTCACTAGATGAAAGTCTTTATAAATTGGTTTTAATAGACGTCTTCCATTTGAAAATATTAATATTTTTACCAACAGACTATTCAACTACCTTTCTAGTGTGATTAGTTGTATTTAACTCTTTGACAGGGTTGGTTGGATGATAACGAATGTTGAATCATCTCAAAACAAAGTAGGATTGATTCTACAACATGAAAATAACCTATGTCAAATCAGAGACAATCCAGTTTGGTTCCAACTTTAATCCACTTATATATCAGAGCAAGGGATTTCATCAAATCCAAGCAATTTGAATTATCACATTTTGCTATAGATGATGATCCAGTTATGAAAGTTCAGTCAATCTAATTAAAGGTAATTCAATCGAATTAATCCCTAATTACATTGAGATCACAAATTAGATTGAAGTATCACCTAATTAATATGTAATTAGGATTCAAATTAAGAAATTATCTGATTCATTCCAATCCTAAACACATTCATAATCATGAATATGAAAATAGAATTAGAGAAGAGGATGAACATTCACAGCAGAATTCGAAATACTTAACCAGAACTCAAATTCGTCATTTCTTGAACTGGATCCTTGGATTGATTAGTTGTTTAGCCTTCCATATGAAAATAATAGGAATACTTCACAACAACCAAGAGGGGGGTGAATTGGTTGAACCTTGGTAATTTAAAATCAAATTCAAATTAGAGTTTCAGGATCTTTATCACTTTTAAAACCAATAAACCTTTTACTCAATCAAATAGCTCAGTCCAAGAATTCAAAAGATCAAAATAGAACTTGTTGAACAATGAATATGATTCAAAGAATTAAAGACAGTGAATATGATGAGAATAGAAATAAGAACACAAGCAATTTATATTGGTTCACATCAAATCATGAAGCTACATCCAGTTTCTTCTAATTCACTATGAATTAGAGTTCCACTATTATAAAATATTCTTACAAGCTTTTACAAGAATCTCCCCTTTATCAACCCTAGATAAAGAAGCGAGGATTAGTGTGGAGACTCTGTCAGATAGAAGCGGTGATGGGGACATTCATCAATTCTTTCCTTGAGGAAGTTCTCTCCACTATGAGTAGCTAGCTTCTCTGAGGATTGGATGTAATCTTCTTAACCCTATATCTCTTTTAATACTTATGTATGAATCGTTCTATTTCTTGTTGGTAATTTCATTCGGCGCTTAATGCTTGATTCTACTTGATCACTAGTATCATGAACTTAAATCCTAAGTGAGACTGGAAAGTAATCATAGGGTTTGAATTGAATGAATTTACTCATTACATTACGTTGCTAGGAATAAGGCATAACATTCTGATTGCATAAAGCACGCGATTGTAATTCTTAATGCTGGGGTATTTACTTCATATGCAAGGGATCGATATTTGGTAGATATTCTTAGAACTTGAATGTGAGGGATCGATTCAAGAGAAACTAGTGTGCATCAATAAGGGTAGACAATGATTTATGCATGATAATATTAATTGAAGATAAAAGGATAAGAATGATGAAATCCAATCCCACTTTCTCATAAGTATATTTCATTTTCGCTAAAGAGTAGTTACTTTACTTTACTTGCACCACCAAATGAAATCTCGCTCAACCTACTTGTACATAACAATTGAACTATTTAATTCTATTTGGATTAACTGAGTAAGCTCAAGTCCCTGTGGAGACGATCTTATAAATTTTGAAACTTACAACGACACATCGGTGCGCTTGCCGAAAATTCCTAACAAGTTTCTCCCCCAACCTAGAATCTTGCTTGTCCTCAAGCAAAGTAACTAACATTACAATAAGAGTATAAAAGATGAACATGCTTTGTAAAGAATCAACTTTCTAGAGTGATCAGAACATATTTTAAAAAATAGTCAACCTTGAAAATTGAAACAAAAGATAGAGTTCACAAAATCAAATGAGATTAAAATCAATTCACATTTCATTTCTAAAGAACATCAGAGGAAACACCTTATTGTTTCAAACAGAGGAAAACCTCTCAAAATGTGTTTAATTCTCCCACAGGTAAGTGTTTAAACTCAATTCCATCACTGATATATCATAGATCAATTTTGCAGTTCCCATCAAATCATAGTACATAATTATCATGGATCATTAGGACTAAAGGGTTAGGCCTGGCTAGAAAGGAATCTTGGTTTTTCTGGATATTCAGAAAGTACCTTGAGAATAGGAGAGCAAATAAAGATAAAACAATTAGATCATCACTTCCTATTTTTCTTTCCAAGATATCCATGTTTATCAATCTTTTCATTCACCCAACTTTGTATCATTAAAAACACACGGAATTTTGTTTTCTTTTCCTTTTCTTTTCTTTTTCTTTTTCTTTCTTCTTTCTTTTCTTTTCCAGCTTTTTAATCACATGAATAACCACTTTTTAAGTAAAGTCTTTTTTTATCACATTAGCTACCCAAAAAATTTCCAACAAAATCCTCCTTTGCTCTCCTAACCTAAAAGGTAGTGAATTCTTATCCTAGGTTAGGGTTCCAACAAAATATCAAGTGTTTGGCTCAAAAAGGGTTTGCAAAGGATAAATCATTATATATATTGGGATAGCTTTTTGGTTAGTGGCTTAAAAAGATGTTTAATAAGAAAGAAGGCCTAAATCATATCCATGCATCATATGTTTATGACAATTAGAAATTTTATGCAAAATCAACTATAGATTTTATCAGTGAGGTCACTCAATATAATTTTTGTGGTTGCACACACTCACTTGGGCTCAAGGTCTGTTTTCATGTTCAAATCAAATCAATGTTTCGAAAGATGTTCTTTATCAATTCCTTGTAAAAAGACTTGCCTTCATTTGGTATTTTGAAAAACCCATTCCTTTGTTTTTCATTCTCAAAGTTTCCAAAAATCATTTTATGGTGTTCTGATCAAAATCAAAAACAACTTTCATAATATTTATCTGTTGATTCTTTCTAAAACATGTATGTCAGTTAAGTCTCAAAAATATTTATACAACCATGTTAAGAAAACAAAAAGTATTTAAAATGTGTATTTTCAAAAAGAGAGAAACCTCTGTGTGCAAAAAAGAAAAAATGCAAGCAAACATCAAACATAGTGACTAAATAAACAAAGTACTGAATTTAAACTACAAAGCAGTAAAGAAATTTAAAAACAATGTCACTGAATTTTGAAGATCGTGGCTGAGAAGCTCGATGTCTTCCTTTTAGATAATCAACAAGATCTGTCACGTTCTTCATTCTCACCTACTTTGTCTTTTCTTAACAAAATGGACCTATATCCAAGTTCTAACAAAACAGAGGATACATTTAAAAAGATAAGACATCAAAAAGTAAAATTCAGACATATAATTTATAAGCATAATTTAAATGACATAAATAAAGACAAAAAATTAAAAACACTGGGTTGCCTCCCAGGAGCGCTTCTTTAACGTCGTATTAGCTAGACGCCTTTGTTATGGTTTCGACTCCCAGCAATTGGACAATATGGATGAGCCCTTGGCTTTTGTATTTTCCTCTAATATTTTCACCAGTTTCTTTTTTTTTTCAGAGATACTTGAATGGTTGGTAATTGGTTTCCTTGAATTTCCTGCAAAGAAAACATTGTTAGCATGTAGAGGTACTGCGTTTACCTTTGTTTGTGATTCTTGATCTTTCTCTTCCTCTAACAATTCCTCAAAGATAAATTGTTGGTAAGGAATTTCCTTGAAAGCATCTGATTGTTAGAGATAATCTAAACTATCATCTTCTTAAGATTCACTCATCTCCTTTAATGCTTCAGTTAATGTTTTCTCTGAATAATCTTTTCCTTGAACCAACTTCTTGGAGTCAGAAATTCCTCCATTCAAGACATCCACTCTAAAACATCCTCTTGGTTCTCTTGGATTATCATGTGTTTTTGCTGAAGAGGGTCCACTTCTGTGTTCAGACACTTGTTTTGTAAGTTGTCTAACCTAAACTTCAAGATTTTTGATGGAAGCCTCAGTGTTCTTTTGATTTGAAATGGTCATCTGTATAAAATGAGTTAGAGTATCTTCCATTTTTGATATTCTATCAAGCTGAGCTTCTTCTTGTTGTTGTAGTGGAACCCTATTTGAAGAACCTACATAAGAGTTGTTAGAGGGACCTGCAAAAGAAGAGTTAGTGGGACCATAATATGCATTTTCATATTTCTGCTTCCAGCCATAAGAACTTGGACCATCTCTGTAGCCTTGGTAATTTCCTTGGAAGTTCTGTTGAGGTCTGGTTTGATTTTGCATATAATAAGCCTCTTCTTCTTGTTGACAATTGTAACACCCCATGTGCACCCGGCGTATTAACATTATTACAATATCAGAGTAACGCAGCAAGCATGGAAAATAAACAATAAAGGAAGCCTGAATCCAAAATAAATACACATTATATACATATATGGTGAATTATCCGTACTTTACAAGGTACATTTTTCTCAAAACTATACAAATAGCCCCTCAGGGTATCAAAATACAGACAAAATAAACAAACATGAGCTATCAAGCTCAGTCTTCTAAGCCTAGGGTTCTCTACCGCCCTATCTCAGTTCCTGCAACATGAGCCCCAAACAGGGGTGAGATAATCATCCCAGTAAACTCAAGATTCTCAGAGGTTTCCCTCCCCCTGGTTCACTTCCTAGCATATCAATATATATGTATATATATAGCATAATAGAACAGAAATCACATCAAGTAATCCTTTATCATATAAACAGCCTTCACGGCTCACAAGAACCTGCTACCTACATATAGCATCACAGTGCAAACATATATATAACCAACATACATTGCCTGAGAGAGATCATCCACTGAAGGGCACATTCTCTCCGGACTTTTACCTGAGTACCTGAATAGGATCATCTACTGAAAGGCACATCTATTCAGGACTCGCTCAATCCATGCCTGAGGAAGATCATCCACTTAAGGGCACATTCCCTCAGGACTTGCCGCCCAATACCTTAATAGGATCATTTACTTAAAGGCGCATCTACTTAGGGTTTACATGGATGCCTATGGATTATCCCAAGGGAGATCATCCACTTAAGGGCATATTCCCAAAGGTCCATAGTTCCCTATTCTACTGGCCAGTAAATTTTTATGCAATCAAACCACACAGCATCATCACAATCAACACAACATACAATATCTTAGTGTAAACAATTCAAGCATACCCTATCTCAGGGTTTAGCTAGCATTCAGTTGCCAGCATGCCATTGAGACATTTTATCAACATCAGACACATATCTCAGTATCATGGCATCATACAATAATCAACAAACAAGATATATCAAGCAATCACCCAATTTGGGTGTAATGAAACACAAGCAGGGGAGACATTCCCCAAGAACACTGAGCTTACCTGGTCTCAGTTCAGAATCAGCTCTCCTAGTCTCGTGGTGATCTCTACCAGCGATATGCGCTTCACGTCCTACAATAGGCATGAATCAAAGCATCAATAACGCTGTTCAACCGTTCATATGAAAGGAAATGCTCTTTCTTTCTCTATCAGTTCATGTCTTCTAACTTAATGTTCATCTTAACTCAGCTTCCACTAGGCCATTCATCGACCCTCAGTGGTCTGCCTCAGTCTGACTAAGGCCTTAGAGTCTCCTCAAGACTCTGTACAACCAATTCAAAGCTTTACTAATACCAAAACCAACAGTTGTTCAACTCAGCCAAAACATACATATCAACATGTTTTCACCGTTCATTTGGCCTTATGAACAACTTTTGTAATGGTACTTAGGTTCATACAGATCATAGTACCTCTCATTCACACACTCTTCTTCCTCTCAGAGCCAAACTCAAACTTCATCACAATTTCAGTTTCAGGGTTCCATATCTTTCAGAACAACCTCCTAATTATTCTTTTCTAAAGAACCTAAGCCTAATTCCAGCCCTATCATCAATTGGTTACTATTCACCCACTCTCCCATTCCACAAATTAAATGGTTAAAACGTAAGTTTCTTACCTCAGATCAGTCGAGGAAGGCTGGAGAATCCTTTCTCCTAGCTCTGGCGTTCTTGAATTGCCTCATTTTCCTCTCCAAAGCTCAGCTCTCTCTCAAGAACTCAAGGAATGTGGTTCTCTCAAGGTTTAGGCTAAAATTTGGCTTCTAATTGGTTCTAATCAAGGTTATAGGTGATTAAGAGATGTTTATATAGTTTATGATGGAGGTATGAAGCTCTTAGAGTGCATCAATGGCTGCCTGGGCTCAAGGAAGAAGAGGAACAGTGTTTTTCCTCTGAAAAATCGCAAAATGGCCTTTTATAGGCGGCTCGACTGACATGTCGCATCAATCACGCCACTCTGGCACTGATGACGTCAAAATCCAGTGCATCTGGCACCCTTGGCGCCACTTTGGCGCTCCTGGCGCCAAGTTCCAGCATCTGTGGTGCTCCAGGCGCCAGTTTCCAGCATCTGTGGCGCTCCTGGCGCCAAAAATCGCAAAAAACAGCATTCTGCTACAGTGCCACGCTTGGAGCGCCAGCTACAGTAACAACTACAGTAACTTTTTTTTTTTAGTCAAGGTTATTATAACAATCACCATGTATTTGATGAAATTGTTGAGGAAGTTGGCCTATTTGTTTGGTCAAGGCCTCTATTTGTTGAGTCAAGAGCTTATTCTGAGCTAGAATTGCATTTTAAGTATCCAGCTCCATTATACCTTTTCTTTGCATTGGAGATCTATCATGATAAGATTGATAATCACTGGCTGCTACGGAGTCGATGATTATAATTGCTTCCTCCGAGCTCTTTAACATCATAGTACCTCCAGCTGAGGCATCAAGAATCATCTTTGTTTGTGGTCTCAAACCACTGTAGAAAATATGTAACTGTGCAATATCGTCAAAATTATGGTTTGGGCACCTCCGCAGTAATGATTTGAATCTCTCCCATGTTTCACAGAGAGGTTCATTAAACCCTTGGGAAAAAGTAGCAATTGCTGACTTTGCATTTATGAATCTAGATGGAGGAAAGAATCTGGCAATAAATTTCTCCTCCACTTCTTCCCAAGTGCTAAGACTTTTATTAGGTTGGGATTGAAGCCATACCTTTGCCTTACCTATCAAGGAGAACGGAAAAGCTCTGAGATAGATAGCTTCAGCATCTTCATCAGAGACTCCCATGGTACTGCACAACTCCATGAAGGTGGACAAATGAGTGTATGGATCTTCATGATCTAGTCCGGAAAAAGGATGTGATCCAATTAGACTGAGCAATGCGGGCTTCAATTCCACAACATTTTTACTGAAATGAGGAATGACTATGCTGTTGTAATGTTTTGGTCCTTGTTGATACGCATAGTCACCTAGTGTCCTTTTTGGTGGTCTATTTTCTTCTCCCCCTTTATCATCCATATTTAGAGTTTGCTTTACTAGTGAAGGAGAATCAAAAGAGAAGAAGATTTACTCGGTAGCTTTTTGGCTGTTTGTTTGTTTTTCCTTTATGGTCTTGGTAATTTCTAAATTAATATCGTTGTAGCTGCAAGAAATTTACCTCAAAAAGGAAAAAGAACAAACTTGCAATAATTTGTAACTACCGAGGTTAGGAAAAGAAAATAAAACACAAGATAATTTATACAAAGTTAAAAAATAACAAAAGCAAATAAAAAGTCCTATTCAACTGAGAAATTAAATTTGAAAGAACTGAGCGAGCGACTCAAGTCCCCGGCAACGGCGCCAAAAACTTGTTAGGAATTTTTGGCAAGAGCACCGATGTGTCGTTGTAAGTTTCAAAATTTATAAGATCGTCTCCACAGGGACTTGCGCTTACTCAGTTAATCCAAATAGAATTAAACAGTTCAATAGTTATGTACAAGTAGGTTGAGCGAGATTTCATTTGGTGGTGCAAGTAAAGTAAAGTAACTAAACTTTAGCAAAAATGAAATATACTTATGAGAAAGTGGGATTGGATTTCATCATTCTTATCCTTTTATCTTCAATTAATATTATCATGCATAAATCATTGTCTACCCTTATTGATGCACACTAGTTTCTCTTGAATCGATCCCTCAC
>PYAF01003276.1:80884-99884 GCA_007407185.1 Glycine tomentella | reverse complement strand
ATAATTAAGAGAAAATTCTCTAGATCATGTCCATATTTGTCTGATAATTTTCTGATGCTTAGGGTAGTCTAGATTAAGCTCTTTTCAACTTGTCTTCCAAAATCCCTAGAAATCACAATTTAGGGTTTCTTATCATCAATCTTGTTAATAATTTGTTACCTAAAAGTATTTTATCTAATGCTCAGGTTCTCATTAATTTTTGAAGTCATCTAGGTCAGTTTTAACCTAAGGGTATTTTGGTCTTTTGCCTCAGGGACCTATCTGTCATTCTTGCAATTGTCCAAGGATATTTTGGTAATTTCTCCTAGTAAATATCTTACTAAAATATCTAGGGATACATTGGTCATTTCCAGAATTGTTCAGGACAAAATTGTCATTTTCACCCTAGGGCATAACCGTCATTTTTGAAATTGTTCAGGGGCATTCTTGTCATTTTGTCTTAAATTTTTCTACTGTCTTTCATTAACATTTTATTCTTGGTAATTGTCTGTAATTCCCTAAATTTTTTGGGGTGTTACAGCATCCAAGAGAGGAATGTTGACTTCCACCCTCCTGAAAGTCTCAAGCAGATCAGAATCAAGCTCCACTACTTTCTTTGCAGGAATAGCTCTAGAAGGAAAAGATAAGGGAATCTGTTTTTGTGCAGAATTTGTTTTGGCACCATCATCAACTTTTTTACTAGCACTAGCATTAATTTTAGCACCAGCATTTGGAAGTTTCGTGCCACTCCTCAAGGTAATAGCACTCACATTCTTAAGATTAACAACTGGTTGTGCTGGAAGGTTACCAGAACTCTACTGCTGCATCTGGTTGACAGTTGTAGCTAACTGTCCAATTTGAGTCTGCAGGTCCTGGATCGTGGCATTGACATTTTGTTGAAACTGGATATTGTTGTTGGCCATTTGCTTCATCAAGTCCTCCAAGGAAGGTCCAAAACTGGCCTGCACAGGTGGTGTAGGTGCAAGTGTAGGTTGCTGGAACTGTGGCTGGTGTCTGAAAGGAGGAGGTTGGTATTTGGTGGTGGCAGGCTGGAAGGGTTGCTGTGGAGGTCTAAATGGCTGCTGTTGTTGTGGGCCAGGACCATACCTCAAATTTGGATGATCTCTCCAACCAGGATTATAAGTGTTGGAGTAAGAATTATACTGCTGTTGAGGTCTGAATGACTGGCCAGGTTGCATGGCAGAAACTTTAACAGGTTGTTCTGTCTCTTGGAGAGTGGGGCATGCATCTATGGGATGATCAAGCGCACAACAAATACCACAGAGCCTTGGTTGATTGGCTACCAACACATTCTGTTGTTGCCCAATAGCAGGTTGGTAAACAACATCAGGTGTGGCTAACTCCTTAAGAGTTAGGTTGTTATCAGCCATGATATCAAGATGTGTAGAAGTAGAAATAATAGAAGTAGAATCAGAATCAAAGTCAGAAGACGTTGTGCTACTGTCTAAAACTATACTATCAAAGTCATCTAACCTAAGGTTTTGTCTATTTAATCTATGAAATGTCCTATCTATCTCAGGATCAAATGAATGGAATTCACTTGATGTGGACCTAGTCATACACAATGCAACTCATAAAGGCTAATAAAAAGCACAAAATCAACCCTAAAAAGTTTATACAAAAACTAAAATTTAAAATTCCAGACTTTTTTTTTTACGCCCGCGCGATTAGCATGGGATCCGCGCGATCAACGTGGAATTGCCGAACCTGTGGCGCGACTAGCACCAGGTCTGGTGCGATCAGCGTCAAATTGCCAAACCTGTGGCGCGACTAGCGCCAGGACTTCAACAGAGGTCCCTGGGTTCAAATTCTGGGCGAGATCAGCATGGATGGTCACGCTGGTAGCGCCAACTGGGCGTTCTGCTCTGTTTTTCTTGGTTTTCCTCTGTTTTTATGGGTTTTTCTCTGTTTTTATGGATAAATACAAAGCTAATGCAGCAACCACAAGCACATAATCATGTAACAAGCATAGTTGTGCAACAAAAAATAAAAATGCAAGAATTAAAACCACTTTTATGAACTAATTGCAATGAATTAAAGCTAGCACACAATGAACCGTGTCCTCGGCAATGGCGGCAGTTTTGATATTGCTTTGTCGAGATGCATCAAAAACAATTTTACTAAGCTAATTCTGCAGCACAGAGCTAACCTAGGTCGACTCAGAGACACGATCAATATGGTTCTAGCTTCAAATCATTGGTAATAATAAGGGGGGATTTTTGTCGAACAGTTGGTATGCGCAAAGTAAAACATGCAAGAACACAAACTAAAATTAAAGAACAATGCATAAATTAACAAGATTATCAAGGAGTAAAGTAAAGTAGATTAGAAAGCATCAATCCAATTCACCAACCCAAGCTATTCGAATCATCATCATTCCCATAAATTGATTCTATCATGAACATTCATTCAATCTCAATAGAAGCAGTTCAATCGATTCTACTCCTAAATTTATTGAAACCACAACCCTAACTGAAATATCATTTGTAACGACCTAAATTTCTACTTATAAATTTTATTATTACTTAAAGATAAATTTTCTAAGAAGCGTATATTAGTAAAAATTTTAAAACATAAAACTTACAAAAGTTTTGAAACTAATACATTATACATAGTCATAGTTCTTGTTTCAAAAGTCCATATAACACAAGTACAGTACTTTCTATACTTCAGTCTAGTACATAACTTCCTCATTACTCTAGAGCTTCAATGAACCTGACCATGGTTGTCATCTAAGAAAAACATGAAACAAAACTTTGTGAGAAATAAAATTTCTCAGTAGGCAAAACTAAATCCCAAACTTATTAGTAGGTTAGTCAATCATCAATATTCAAACACATCCACAAGAAAGATGCAACTATATGAATGCATGAGATGAACTATCCCAGGGTGCAATGGCCTCCACATATCGTACTGTATGTGGCTACACCTCGTACTGGATGTAGACGCTGCTATAGTCTTACGCAAACATGCATGAATATTGCCATGTATCCAGCACCTGGGTACTACATATCGTACTGTATGTAGTATTAGATTCTGTTTCCCCAAAGCCTCGTACTGGACTTGGAAACATGAATCCACCTATCTTATCACATCAATATCCATCCATAATAAAATCAAATCCAAAAGGGAAATACATATTACCTTATGGAAAAATATTTTCATCATATCATCATATGTACCATAAGTATGGTTACACCACCGTACCTTAATCAAGTAAAGATTATTTCCAACTTATGCATAACCAGAGAATAGCCTTAACTACAAAAAAATTATTTTAGTAATCTAACTAATAATCCTCAATATAAATAATATCTAATTCCTTTAAACCTTCACAAGAAAAGATTCAAACCTAGTATACATCTTAATTCTCCTTTCACCTACCACCTGACTAATTAATCCTCAAGATTGAATGATTCAAGTATTTAAACCATTTAACTACATACCATTCATACTCTACTTCTAAAATTTAAATCAAAATCTTTCCATAAAAATATCAACAGACAACCCAAAATATCATCAAAATCACCTTCAAAAGATCATTAAATGGGCTTCCATACACACTAATATTGATGGGTATAAACACCTATCTTATGGCTTAAATCAACATATTCTCATCAAAGAATAACCTTCAAATAGCATGAAATTCAAGCCTAAATAATAACCATAATTCAGCCTACTAAAGCATGTAAATTAATCCAAGCCATTGATTAACTAGAGATTTAAGCTTAGCCTACCTCAAGTGAGTTTGACTCTTGAATTTGAATGGATAAATGGCTTCCTTCCTTCGTTCTTTCCTTGGGAAATCCTCTAAGAGATGAAGCCTTGATATCCTTCTACTAAACTTGACAAGAACTCTTCCTAAGGTTGCTAGGTTTCTCACAAAAATTCTTTCAAAGTGATGGGTTTGTTTTTCTTACTTGATTCAAGCCTTAAAAGAGAAAGATGAAATGAAATGAAGATGGTGTAGGGAGAGAGCTTCACGTGAGGTTTCTTGTAGAAAGGGGTGATCTTGAAATTGGCTTGCACTAAGGTTCCTCCTCCTCCCTTTATATAGTAGTTGGAAAATAATTGAATATTTATAAAAATCTCTAAGTCCTGATGATTCCTTTACAAGTGTCCCACTGTAACAACCGTTTTTCTTTCGTAATTTATTTTGAAAATGACCGTCTTATTTATTAATTTGTGACTAAAGATTATTATTATTATTATATTTTTTTTTTTAAATTTTTTTTCGAAAAACATAAAGAGTAATATTGACCAAGAGTCTAAATTAATTTGGTTAAGTTGTAAAACAGCTTTTAAAACGTATATAAACAGTTTTTAAATCATATAGAAGTTTAGGCGTAATTACCTTGTGTAACCATAGTGTTCGTCCCCATAAATATATATCACATATTTATAATATACAGTCCATGACATACAAACCACTACACATTCATAATCCACATATAAGTAGTCCATTATACAGAATCAAAATCAAGTATAGATCATCACAGACAGCATCACAGACAGCTACTTCTTCTAGTACACCTCATGTCCATCACTGTTCCTCTGCTCGCCCAATTTATTTGGGGTCATCACAGGTGTCAACCACCAGACACAAAAGAGGGTAAGTCATGATACATCAAATTTAAATATATACAGAATGGTTAAATACAAAAATACACACTAGTAAATCAAATACAAAAAACGTATTAAACAATTATTAGAATTAAACATATATATATATTTTTTTTATACGCAACACATAATAAAATGCATGCTCATCTTCTTATATGGTGCATGACTGAGATCTCAGCAACATCTTAAAATTTGTGGCCACTGTCAGATAACCCCACTCTCACCTTAGTGGAACGAACTTATCCAGACAGTCAGGGTAGCCTAGGGGCGCATAGGAATGTCACCTCCACCTATGTGATCATCATGGTGGTGTGGTCCTCCCTGTCTCAACTACCCCCAAGTTCAGAAAACAACACAGCTGAACGCCTAGACTCAGTTTAGTTATCTGACACCTCTCTTCATGAGGTTTAACATCTCATCATCTCGTACCCCACTGGGTATATGCACATGAAAATGCATCACTGGTTCATTTTATATCTTATAAATTATTATTTTATTTTCATCACATCCTCAACATCACAGAGTCATCTTTTTAGTGTTACAGGGTCATCATCATAGGATCATTATCACATCATCATAGTTTGTCACAACACCACAGGGTCATTGTCACAGTCTCATCACAACATCACAGGGTTACCATCATATCATCATGGTTTTATCACATCATCATAACATCACAAAGTCACCAACATCATAGAGTTACCATCACAGTCTTAGAATATCACAGGATTGTTATCAAGTTCAAATAATTTCCATATAGTCTTTATTACTTAATTTCATTAGTAGTATTTTACTCAATTTCTTTAAAATCTTTTGCTAATAACAAAATTAATAAATTATTTAGTCCACAATCCATAGTTAACAATAATATAAATACAAAGGTAACATAAGTTAAGATTAAAAACATATTATTGGAATAAACTTGGTTAATGAATATAAACAACATAAAGAATAACAACATATCAATTATTCATAATCATGAATATAAACAACATAATTAGAAAAATAACAACATATCTATTATTCATAATCAAAATGATTATAGATGATAAACTAAATTTTTATTTGTTCTTTAGTATCTAGTAAATTGTTTAAGTTAAGTTACTTGCTTGTAATTAAGATCAACAGCCTAATGTTCTTGTTAAATTTTTTTTTTCTAAAGCTTCTTTATTCCTTAATTCCTTCTAAACTATTCTAAATCATTATAAGGCTAGTTTTTGCATATATTTAAATTCAATCTTATCAAGACATCCCTCACCTTGGTTTATGCTCCTAATTTACTTTGGGTTTTAAGCTTCCTTTTCTCCTTCCACGTATTCCTCTTCAAAATAGCTATTGTGATTGTGATGGTTATGGAGTTTGGAAAAGGATATGGAAAAGGAAAGTTGGAAAGCAAGAAGGTCACGGTTACTTTGGTGAAAAGGTAGGAATGTTTTGCTAAAAATGACAAAGCTTGGCTCTTAGTTTAGGGAAAGCATCCGTAGCCTTCCTAAAAGCCACCGGCCCCTCTTTATAAATCAAATGCCTATGTCATTCAAATAATGCAAGTTCATTCCCTTAAAGCCCTCATTAATTGCTCACCCAATGGATTCCTTCCAACTAAGTTAAGAAAGTACTTAACATTTATTCCTTTGTCTTCAATTTTGCTCACGTTTTCTTTTTGCTCCAAGGGGTAGGAGTCATCCGTGCTTTGCCTTGCTTCTTCACATTTTTAATCACTTCTTAAGTCAATTGAAGAGCCAATAAAAGCTTAGGAGGACTTTTCAACTCTTTCTCAACCAATCAAAACCAAGAGGATTTTGCTTCTTTATTGCTTGTGGTCCTACGGTTTACACAATATTGGATGAAGCCAAGTCTTCCAAAAAAATTTTCCAACCGTGCCTTGCCTCCTTGAAGTGAGATTCCCTTCATTAAATGGTTATTCTCCTTGTCCCCCCCCCCTTTCTTTGACTTAGTCTTCATTCTTTTGTATTATTTTCTTCACGTGGTCCCCCCCTTTCTTCAATTTCTATCCTAACTTACCATTTTCTTCATCCAACCGTAGCTTAATGGCCTTTACTCAATCAGTTTTTTTTTTTATTTTTTTCCTTTGGGCTGAATATTCAAAGTTTGCCAATTCCTAAAGTCATTAGACAACATTTAGAAAATTAAACTATCATTCCTTTTCTTACACCCATTCGGCCCATCCATTGCTCAAGCCACCATTTTTGGTTTTTAAGTTCACCATTCCATTCTCTTGTTGATTTAATTTATAGGTTTACTAAATTATCTCAATAAATAAGTTTCTTTAACCTAAAATTAAGAGAAAAATCCTAGGGTTATTCTTATCATCCTCCCCTAATTTTCTCATAACCGGGTTAACTTAAATTAATCCTTTTCTAAAAATAAGTTTTTAAATTCCCTACATGACTGACTAAGTAGCAAGAATAAAATTCTAACCATTTTAAAGGATTGTTGCAAAATATAAAAATATTGGGGTGTTACACCCACCACTTGTCATAATCTTAAAGCTTCTTCCTTCCAAGTGTCCCTCCACTTGGCAAATCATGAAACTTCTCCATGCTTCTTGCTTTTGTGTCAAAGTTTTAGGAGCTACACATGTCCAAGTACTAGATTTTTCTACAAAAATGTTTCACATCACATGGTTCATTCGTGGTTTATTCTGTACTAATTTACTAGTCCAAAAATTCTCATTTTCTAGTATGTTAAACTAGACTTCCTAAGATTTCCAACAAGGTGTTACATGCCTAATTTGAAGTTATAAGACTCAAGATATGAAATTTTTAATCCATACGTCCAAATTTCCAGCGAATTCATCTTAGGACACTGACATACCTTAGTGTTTTTGTTATTGCAAGCAGTAATCAATCTAGATTGATTTGAAATTTTAATATGTTGTAGTAGACATATAGATCTTTAATTACATATATCATACACTTAATTTGGATAAGAATTGAAAGAGAAATAACTTCTTTAATCCAGGTGGCAGATATGGAAGTTTTTGGGTAGCTTATGTTCAAATAAAATTTATCCTATTTTTCTTGTATCCAACTATCATCCTACTTCCATAATTCATAAATATAACTCATAATATAATTTTGAGGATGTTACATTTTTGTTTCTTTTAATTTATATCTAGTGTACTTCTAGTTTTCTTGTGATTTTTATCTGTTACTAAGGGTAATATGATAATTTGTCATTCCAAGGGTATTTCTGTAATTTCCTCAAATCTCTACAAAATATCTAAGGAAAATATCTAAGCGTATTTTGGTAGTTTGTCACTAACTCTAGGGGTATTATTGTAATTTCCACTTCAAAATATATAATCAAAATATCCAAGGGTATTTTGGTAATTTGTCACTCTAGGGGCATGATTGTAATTTTCCAAAATATCCAGGGGTATTTTTGTAATTTCCACCTTAAAATATCTTATCTAGGGGTATTTTTGTAATTTTAAAAAATATCCAAGGGCATTATCGTCATTTTAACCTCAAGGGCATTTATGTAATTTCTGATTTAAGGAAAGGGCAATATGGTCATTTCTCTTCAACTAAATTTTTTTTTATCCAAGTATCATCATACTTCCACAATTCAATTATAAATAAGATATAATTTTTTGAGGATGTTACATTATTCAATTAATCTTGTGATTATCATTTGAAATTAAGACATGAATCCATAATCCTAATTCACTTTCAATCCTAAATGCATTCATAATCATGAAAACATAATAGAAATTGAAGAAGAAGGTGAACATTCAAGTAGAATTCGAAATACCGAACCGGAACTCCAATTCTTCTCTTGCTTGAGTTAGATCCTTGGATTGATTAATGATTTAGCCTTCCTTGATGATCACCAAGGAAAGCCCCATGAAGTGAACGCAGAAAAATGGAAGAATAGCAAAATGGAAATGAAGAAGATGAAGAACAATGAAGAACACTTGAGAGAAAATGAAGAACAAGCTTTTGATTTTAAAAACTAAAGAAAGAAATGTAAAACTTGTTTATTGAATTGTAAAGTGCTGTCCAAGTTTCACTAAAGTCACTAATATAAATAGTGACTAAGTTCTAAAAATAGAATGACCATAAACAAACCCAACAATCTAATTATTTACTATTTACAACCATGAAAATCAAATTCACAGCCCAAAATTACAAGTGCAGAGGTGCTAATTTCGAAGCTCAAAATGACAGAATTGGCCTTGGGCTATTTCTAGCAAACTTATAGATCTTTTCGTTATCTTTCCAGGAACTCCTAGAATGCTGCAGTCGGAGATCGGTAGCACTCTATAGGCTCTGCACAAGTCAGATACGTTAAGTGAGCAAAAATCCAAAAATACGCTACAATTAGCAATTAAGCCCACTTACTTTCCTAGGCCAAAAACTGAATTAGAATGGAAAAATACAAGTCCAAAAGAGGTCAAACAAGCTAAGAATGATAGACAAAAATTTAACTAAAATCACTCTATCAATCACCAATGGAAGAACAACAAAAATTGATCAAGAGAATAGAAGAATAAAGTTGAAGTGCTAAAGAAATGTGAAGAGTAGTTGAGAGAAGAGGAAAGAGAAGAGTTTGATCTAAAACTTGCACTAGAAGTGTCTAAAAATATGTTTTGTACAAAATGATTCTAACTAACTAACTAACTCTGAAAATACACTAAGTAGACTAATATATAATCTAACTAATCAATTACCTTGCATATTAATCAATTACTTCATGTTCAAATCCAATCCAGAAACAAAAACTCTCTGGAGTAATCGATTACTTGCTGCTTAGGGCTATTTCTGAGTAAGAGACTCTTTGAGTAATCGTTTACCTTGTATTTTAATCGATTACTTAATGCTTGAGAGCTGCTTTAATATTCAAATCTCTTTGGAGTAATCGATTACGTCCTCGTATTAATCGACTACGCTATGCTCAAAAACAAACATTGCCTTGAAATAATCGATTACCAGGGTTCTGTAATCGATTATCTATGGCATTTCTGCAAATTAGTACAATTTTTAAGAATTAAAACTGACAATCTTATCTCTTATTTAAATTTCAAATTTGGTTCAATATATCCAGACATTCTTGAAATTCAACATAGTTGTTACAATTTTTTTTTAAAATTCAAATTTAGACTTCAAAACCTCAATAAAATTAGATTTTCAAAGTTAAAATCTTCACACCTGAATTTCATTTTCTCCTTAGCAAAACTGAATCACTTTTGCTTTGTCTCTTCTTCTCTGTCACCAACCCTTTGCCTTACCTTTTTTCTAAACTCACCATGTCTAACCCATTTGCCTCAAAGAGAATTAAAACTAGCAAAAGGAAATTTGAAGAATCCTTTAATGCTGCTATGAACAAGCTTAATACCTGGTTCACCACTGAGGCTGCGAGACAAAACTATATGCAATTCAATGGAACCAAACTTGTCATGCCTCCAAAGTATCTTGAGCTTGACTGGTTTGTGAATGAGGGATTTGAATTCCCTGCTACACTGGAAGATCAAGGGCTGAAAAAGCTGCTTAGGATGAAGGGTACTTTCTACCCTGAGTTGGTAAAAGTGTTTTACACTTGTGCCAAAGAAAGCATGGATGGGGTCCTCCGTTCCCAAGTGAATGGAGTTGTTATGGAGATTGATGATGCTATTTGGAATGCAGTGGCTGGAATCTCCTATGAAGGTGTAATAAATTTTGAAGAGAAGATAAGAGGATATTCCAAGATGGACACAAACAAGGGAATGTTGTTGGATCCACAAGCAAGAATAAAGAACAGGCTGGGGGTAGCCAACATGACTAGTGAAGATAGATGTTGCGTCACAAAGTGATGCGTAACTCACGGCAAGTGTACCGATCGTTCAAGTAATAATTTTGATAAGTAGAGTATCGTCTCCACGAGGATTGAGGCACTAAAATAATTGTAATTATTATCTTAAAATTGGAAGGAATAAAAACAAAAAGAAAATTTGATTTGTGGTTTGTGTTATAATTTGGAAAATAATTGAAAACAGAATTAAATTGGAATAAAAAGAAAGTTATGCAGTAATGAAGAATGATTACGGTAAAAGCACAATCACCTCTAATCCCTACTTGTTTAATTGAATTGACAATTAATTTCAATTATTATCTTATTCAAAGATATACCTTAATCAATTGGTTAAACCCATATTCCTTAGACTTTTAATCCTTTAATCCTAATTAAGTGTTCTAATCCTTAGTAACCCCCTTTCGGATTAAGCTTTAAGCTGGTATATAAAAACTTTGCAATTCTTCATCCCTATCCCTAGGTAATGTCAAACTGTCACTTTATCGCTTTCAGAAACTAAAACCCCAATATCCCTATTGTGAATTAAAGCTCTTAATACCTCTAATAGAGTGATCAATTCTATTAATGGAATTTAAAATTGAAGAACAAGATAAAGAGAAACAATCATAACAATATTCATTAATCATCAACCCAATTCCCACAAGAGTTCACATTGGCTTTTGGCCTTTACCACAATCAAGGAGGAATTAGCTAGACATAATTATGTCTAGCTCAATACAAAGATGAGAGAATTGATGAGACAGAGTACAAAATAGAAAAGTAATCAAACCCCTCAATCTTTGCTTTCTTCTCAATCTTCAATGCATTCTTGATCTCCTTCAATGCCTCCGTTTGTGTATATTTGTGTTTCTGTGTGTTTCTGCATGTACCTGAGATGTTTGTGGCTTCTTTATTTATAGATAGGTTTGATAACCCTAAAAGCTTATTGATCTTATCTTATCTTATCATTAATCTTTAATTTGAATTTCCCGTAACGTCCGCACGGTTAGCGTCAGTTTCACGCGATCAGCGTCAATAGGCAGTGAGTGTGGCGCGACTGGCGTGGTCTTGGCGCGGTCCGCGTGAGCTGCAATTTCCAATTGCCCTTTATTTTGCTTCTTTTCTGCTATTTATTGTTCCTAAATATTAAACTAACAATAATTAATGATAAAATTAATGATAAGATAATTTATATCTATTTAAAGCCTTTATTTGATATTTTATCTTTAATTTCTTAACTATTTTATCCTAAAAACTACTATATGCTAACAGCTTATCAACAGACTTCTTCACCATATCATCACCTATATCCTTACACCAAGGTCTACTAATCATGCTCGGATCATAGATGATGACTTGCAATTGGTGTATGGTATGAAGACTGGAACTCAAATTAATTGGGTTCTTGTCCTTGTAGAGACAATGCTGAAGTCGAAAAGGTTGCTAAGCTACCAATTCCCCTATGCTGTATTAGTCTCAAGGTTCATTGACTATTTTGGAATTGATGTTCCAAATGAGATTGTGGACAACACCACAATCATTACAAACCTCATCACTAAAAAGCATCTCACCAAGTTGGGTTTAATGAAAACCCCAAATGGGTGGTTAATGGCTGGAGCTCAAGCTCATCAAGGTGGTGTTGATGAAGGACAAGGAGCTTAAGAGGAAGAAGAAGTTGAAGCTGGTCCTGCTAAACAACAGTGGACTCTTTTTGAATCTTTAATGATTCTAAAGATGGATGCAATGATAGCTCTGCATCATGAACATTCAGTTGATGTTCATTCTTCCTTGGAGGATATTACCACTGGGCTAGAGAACATAGAGACTAGGATGGCTCTTAAGGATTTTGATAATATCTTGATTGGTGGATGTAATGTCTTACTTTTGGTTGTGTTGTTTCTGCTTTCTCATTCTCAGTTATTATCTTTGTTGCTTTACTTTCATGTCTCTTTTGTACTGCACCTTACTAAGGAATAAAATTTTGTTTTATGTTGTTTACATCTTCCTTGCTTATCTCATTATCACTAGATCATGTTGTCTTTGATAAGCCAAAAGGGGGAGAAAAATGAACATATATAGAAATAAACGTAAGATGTTGTGCAAGTAAAAGAGGGGAGAAAAATGAAGAATGTTAAATGAGAAAAATGATAAACCTCTTTATCTAAATTGATCATAAATTACTTAGGATAGGGGGAGCAATCTAAATACTTATGAATGTAAATTGTTTATGCAAAGTATACTTGACATCTGTTCTTGGCAAGAAGCTGAATCTTTTTCAGATATCAAGTATAAGCTCTTGGAAATCATCTCTTAAAAGAACATGATGGATAAAGATGTTCAATTAAAGTTTGGCATGATCAAAGCCAACAAAGGGGAGATTGTTAGATACAAGGGGAGCTTGAAGAGGATTAAGATATTGAGGCTCTTAGTCTTGGATAAGTTTAAGCTTTTACATGCCATTCAATTGAAGACATATGTAATCTTTAGATGTCTAAGAGTTTCATCTTATGATCCATTGCATTGCATAAACATCATTCATTGGCTTGCATTCATGGTTTTCATAAAAGCACATGTTTTGTGAAATAGCTTTAAGTTTTCATGATTGCATTAAAAGCCAAGTGCTCATTGCTTAAGTTTTGAAAAAACTATTTAGCGGTGCTCTAATCGATTATCAGCTTTTGGTAATCTATTATTTAAGTTTTGATGAAAACTTTAATCAATTATAGCTATGTCATAATCGATGACGCTGCACAATCACATAATAAGTCTTCTTGTGATAATCGATTACGATTTAGTGGTAATCGATTACTTGGCACGTTTTTGAAACAAGACTTCATGTGTTAATTGATATTACATTGTCGACATGCACCAAAACAATTTAACTACGTTAAATTCTGTAGCACAGGATTAACCTAGGTCGACTTAGAGACACAATCAATATGGCTCTAGCTTCAATTTACTAATAACAGTAAGGGGGAATTTTATCGAACAGTTTGTGTGCGTAAATAAAACTTGCAAAAACGTAAACTAAAATTAAAGAGCAACACAGAAACTAACAGAATTAAAAAAGAAGTAATGTAAAACAGAATTAAAGCATCAATCCAATTCACCTCACCAAGCAATTCGAATCATCATTGTTCTCAGAAATTTATCCTATTATGAAAGTTCATTCAATGTCATTAGAAGCAACTCAATTGACTTAACCCCTAAATTGATTGAAACCACAACCTTAACTAAAATATCATCCAATTAATCTGTTATTAATATTCAAAATTAGGAAATGAATCCATAAACTAATCCGTTTTCAATCCTAAACGCATTCATAATCATGAAAACAGAATAGCAATTGAAGAAGAAGATGAACATTCAAATAGAATTCGAAATACCAAACCAGAACTCAAATTCTCCTTGTGCTTGGGTTGGATCCTTGGATTGAGTGAGGATTTAGCCTTCCATGGAATTATTGCACGAAAATGGAAGAACATAAAAATGAAAATGAAGAACAATGAAGAACATGCAAGAACAGTTGAGAGAAAATGAGAGCAAGGTTTTGATCCTAAAAACTTAAAAGAAGGAAATGTAAAACTGTTTTTATTAAATGAAATTGTGTAGTGAAATCTATCCAATGTCATTAATAAGTAGTGACTAAGTCTGAAGAAAAGAATGGGTCATCAACAAAACGCATCAATTCTAATTATTTACTATTTACAACCATAAAATTCAAATTCGCAGCCCAAAATTACAGGTGCGGAGGTGCTAACTTCGAAACTCAAAATGACCCTCCAAATGATAGAATTGGCCTCAGGCTATTTCTAAAAGACTTTTAGATCTTTTCGTTATCTTTTCAGGGACTCCTAGAATGCTGCATTCGGAGATCAGTAGCACTCTATAGGCCCTGCACTAGTCAGATACGTTAAGTGAGCAAAAATCCGAAAATACGCTACAATTAGCAATTAAGCCCACTTACTTGCCTAGGCCAAAAACTGAATTAGAATTGAAAAATTATAACAACCATGGTTTAAAGCTTAATTTTTGGGGTTTTGCTGTGAGCCATGCCAGTAGCGTGGGAGCCACGCTAGTAGCGTGGGTGCCACGCCAGTAGTGTGGGAAGTGTTCCAGAAAGCCATTTTTCTCTGGAGCCCCACGCTGGTAGCGTGGGAGGCCACGTTGGTAGCGTGGGAGTCACGTCAGAGGCCTATAAGAGGCCCAAAAGCTTGGAAACCTTGGTATTTTCTTCCTTTCTTCTTCCTCCTTCGTCCAGACCTCCATTAGAGCTTGCTCCAAGCTTTTTAGGACCTTATATGAGAGCCTAAACACCCCCTTAGACCTTTGAGTGTGAGAGGAACTTATGGAAGCTTGAATCCTTCAATTTCTGCTCTTGAAAAACCACTTTGAGTGAGGAGTGATTTCTCAGAGGAAACACTCAGAGAACTTGAGATTGGCGAGGACCCACAACGTATAAAGGACACTAAAGCTCGAGGAAGCTGTCCTGAGGTCTTTTTAGTCGCCACTGAGGTAAGAAACTCAAGTTTCTCCGATTGATTTTGAGTTTTGGGGGTTCCTGTGAATAGTAACCCATATGAGCTGGGGCTAGAATTAGCCCAGGGTCCTGTAGAGAAACTTGTTTAGAACGATGAATAGATGAAGGATTAACTTTTAGTTTCTGATTTAGATAACTTTGGATTTTGACTCTGTGGCTTGTATGTGTGGCTTAGTAACAAAGTCACTTGTGGTTTTGAAGCCAAGCCAGAGCTTTGTTTATGTGGTGTTGAGCCTGTAAAGCTAGTGGAATGATGCCCTGGTTGAGGGTTAGATCGTTCCAGAGTTATGTGGATTATGAAACTAAGGTGAGCTAATGCTCAGACCTATGTGTGTATTGAGTCTGTGATGACTCGGATGGCTTGTATTCAGCCTTGAGGGACCATGTATGGTCTGTGGACAGCTTAGTGTGGGCTGAGCTTGTATTGAACCCTAGGATAGGGGAATTCGGTTATGGTATGTTCTGTGTTTGAATGCCTGATTGACTTGGTTTTGATATAAAACTGCATATGCCTTGTTTAGGGCGTGATTTTGAGACTGTTGGTGGCGGGAGCCACAGAGCAGGGACAGGATCACAGACTGAGACCGTGCCAGGTAAGTTTTGTGTCCCTGGGGATGAATTCCCACTTGGTTGCACACCACACTCTGGGGGAGTAGTGGACATTTCATGATGCATGCATTGGTAGTGGCATTTTAATAATGATATGTACTTGCATCTGTGCTTGTGATTCTGTGCTTGGATTGTGACTAGATCTGCTGGCCAATAGATAGATATGGATCTCCCTAGGAGACGGGTCCGGGTGGACATCCTCCTAGTTGGTTTGCTCTGGTTGATGATATCCCAGGGGATCGATGATCCCTCAAGACCAAAGGGATAGGAGACGGGTCTAGGACATCCTTCTATTCTCAGATGAGATAGGAGACGGGTCAACAGACATCCTTCTATTCCTCGGAGGTGCCATATACGTGCATCCATGGAAGGGGTAGCACCCAATGGGATGACACGGGTGTGAGTTTCCAGCCTCACACTGAGCTAGGTGTTGATGATATCCGCCATATGTATGGAACATGATGATGCTCATATTGTTATGAGGGTCAATGGGCCATTTGATTGTGACTATCTGATGTATGTGTTATGGATAGTGGGCCAGGGTGGGAATGATTTCCCGAGGACCCTGAGCTTACTGAGATGTGTATCTCACCCCGTGTCGGGATTTATAATTTCAGGTGACTCTTCAGGCCGAAGAGAGCAGTCTCAGGGCAGGAGGCCCGAGTAGAGACATTCCCGATTAGCTGAGAGCAGCAGAAGAAGCTTGAAGGCTCATTTTGATTTGGTTCTAGTTCTGTACCCTTGATAAGGGTTGTATAGTTCTGTATACCCTCAATGAGGGCTGTTTTGTATTGTATCACCACGGTGTGGTGTAGACTTGGACGTGTATATATGTACAGAACTATTTATGATATGTATATGAGATTCCTCCTGAGTATATTTGTTGTATTTTGAGTTATCTGCATATGTATGTTGGTTATCTGTCTAAATTAGTATTGTATGAGAAAACAGGATTAGCAGGGGTGTGAAAGATATATCTTGTGTGTATGTTCTCTCTGTTATGTTTTATTTCCATACATAATGAATCAAGAAAAACGATCCTATGCTTCCGCTGGGTTTTGAATTAATGTTTTAAGCGCTAACTGATATTATTAATGATAATGCACCGGAGGCCTACGGGGTGTTACAAAAATAAAAGTCTAAAAGAGGTCAAATAAGCTAAGAATGATAGACAAAAATTTAACTAAAAGCACTTTATCATTAATCGATTACATGGTGAATTAATCGATTACTTTGCTCATGAATCTTTTCCAGAAAGTTCAAGAACACTTTAATCGATTAAATATGTTATTAATCGATTACATAATTGAAATTAATTGATTACATTGACGATTTAATCGATTGTATTCAGTTAAAACAATTTTCTATAAATAGTTGTTTGGTCTTTTGAAATAAACATATCACTACACAATGAAAATTACATAGATTTCAAAAGCTTTCTGTAGAGTGAAGAGATACTTTGAGCCACGAGCTTTTGCCCCACCAATTCTAAATCTTCATGTTACTTTGAGAGATTTCTTCTTGGGAAAGATTCTAAAGAAATTGTTAGAGAGGTTGCTCTGAAATTTGTTTTCATTCAACCTAGATTAATATTGGTAAACCATATGCACTCATATACATTGGATCATCTGGTTGTCTCTCTCCATTGAACTTTGTTTGTAAGTTGTTTTAGAATTTCAGTTTGTTTGTAACTATTACAATAGATTTCTTAAGGCTTGTCTAGAGCCCAGAGGGAAGAGTAAATAGGGGATTCTCTATGTCTTGATCACTAAGAGTCTAAGGGAGTTAGATTTCTGATCTTAATCTAGGTTTGATTAAGGGTGATTGTTATAAGCTTGTAAGAAAAGAATATTGTGAATAGTGGAACTCTAACTAAGTTGGTTAGAAGAAACTGGATGTAGCTTCTCAAAGGTGAGAAACGAACCAATATATTTTTTGGTGTTGAATACTTTCTCTTTATCTCTTCTTGCTGTCATTAATTGTCATTCATTTGGATAATCTTTTCAAAATCAACAGAAATATATTTTCAACTATTGTTTTCTTTGAACTTTGGTATTTGATTGACTGAAAGTTACTAAAGGGTGTTTTTGTGTTACAATCCTTAATATTCTGATTGTTTTAAAGATTTTAAAAGACCAAGTTTAAACCAATTCACCCCCCTCTTGGTTATTGTGTCTTTTCATACTGTTTTCATCAATGTATTACATGTCATAAAGCTAAATCTAGATGAATGCCTCATGGTTTATATACACCTTTGCTTATTCCTAACTTCCCTTGGGTTGACATTTCTATGGATTTTGTGCCTGGTCTTCCAAGACCCAAGAAGGGAAAGGATTCTATATTTGTTGTTGTTGATAGGTTCTCAAAGATGGTACACTTCATTCCTTGTCGCAAGAATGATGATTTTTGTGAAGTGGCCAATCTCTTCTTCAAGGAAGTGGTGAGACTTCATGGATTGCCTAGAAGCATTGTGAGTTATAGAAACAAAAAGTTCCTTAGCCACTTTTGGAATACATTATGGGGTAAGCGTGACACAAAGCTTTTGTTTTCATCAACTTGCCACCCACAAATGGATGGACAAACCAAAGCGGTTAATAGGACATTGGGTCAACTCCTTAGATGCTACATCAAGGAAAATTTGAGGACTTGAGAGTGAAAACAATAGGAATACACAATAACCAAGAGGGGGGTGAATTAGTTTAAACTTGGCCTTTTAAAATTCTTTAGAAAATCAGAGTTAAAGGATCTTTATCACAATTAAAAAAAGAATGTCTCAAATCTGTCAAACCACTCAGCCGAAGAAAACAATTGCTAAAACTTAACTTGTTGAATATGAAGATTTCACCAAGAACCACAGATCAGGATAGCAAGTATAGATTGAAGAATAGAGATCAACACAAGAATTTATACTGGTTCACTTCTCAAGAAAAGCTATATCCAGTTCTTCTAAACAACACTAGATTAGATTTCGGCAAAAGAACCAAAAGGGTGTTTTTTTTAAAAAATATTTACCGATAGAGTGCGTTTTCAAAAATATATGCAAATCTGGTGCAGGGAGGCCTTTAATTTACAAATCTGGTGTGCTGCAACATGCCTGATCCAGGCATGTTGCAGCACACCAGATTCTATAAATAAGGCCCCCCTCCCATTTCCTGACTTGCACCATCTCTCTAAAACTGCTCTGCCTTCTCTCTAGAGTTCTTCGGTGGTCTTTTGTGCAGCGAAGCTCTGCTGACGTGTCAAGTTGTTCAGATAAAATCTTGCGAACAAGTAAGCGTCTGGTCTTTATTTGCCTCTGTTATAATTTTTGTAGTCATGTTGTTATGATTTACTTATTTATATTGTTAGTGATGTACTTGTGATTTAGCAAATGATGTTAGGTTAGCAAATGACAAAAAAATTAGGTAGATACAAAATTGTTTAGGTGTTTGAGAC
>PYAF01003276.1:60108-76501 GCA_007407185.1 Glycine tomentella | reverse complement strand
AATGTAACATCCTTCTAATTACTATATTATGCCTAGGTCATAATACGTAACTAGAAGATGTTAACTTTTCTAACGTAAAATTTTTAACCAAAATTGATTAAGAAAAACTTATCTCAATATTAGAAAATTACGCTTATATTGAGCCTGTAGAGACTTTTTGGTCTCTTTAATAAATTACAACTTAGTAATAACTTGTAAATAATATTCCCTATAATAGTAGTAATGTCTATATATTACAAAGCATATAACAAAATGCTACAAGTCCACAACATTAAAAGAAATCTTCCAACTTGTCCTCACTCTGTAGCTCCTCTTTTCAATTTACCTGTCTGGAATGACATAGGAACATACTAAAACAGTGAGAATTCCAAAGAATTTCCAGTAGGTGAAAATTTGCTTATCATATAGTGTCATCGTCATCATTCCAGCTACTTCGGTTTATTAAGAAAACATGTGAACAATTATAGTTGTTTTTTAATTTCATAAACATATAACCCGAAGTAGATTCATTTTATTCACCAACACTTAAAAATAATCTCATACTTCATCATTAATGCAAGCATTATTTTCAATCATGTCAATGCATAGCTTACCTTTATTATTTTACTCTTTAATACCCTAAACTAGACAATGAGCTCATTACTAGACTTAGGTTGCTCCCGCAGGGTCATGCTCAGCTCAACTATATCACCCTTTGGGGTCCCATAGAGTAGTGCTCAGCTTAACTGTATCACCCTTGGGTCAATATGTCTTTCCCACAGGGTCATGCTCGGCTTAACCGTATCACCCGTTGGGTACCATCAGGGTCGTGCTCAGCTTAACTGTATCACCCTTCAGGTATTATCTTTCTTTAGTCTTTCCCTCAGGGTCGTGCTCGGCTTAACCGTATCACCCTTTGGGCACCATCAGGGTCGTGCTCGGCTTAATCGTATCACCCTTCAGGTCTTATCTTTTTATCTTTCTTAATGCACATGAGATGCACAATGACATGCAAAGCTACATAACTCATGTCATACAATTATGCCATTAAACATCAAGATTTCATCATCACAAAGAAAATCATAACAAAGAACATCGTAACAAGATTTCTTACTACATATGATTCGGTTCTTCCTATAATCTGTACTCATCTAATAGTCATTAAATACATATCTTTTAGTATGTTAAACTAAACTTACTAAGCTTTCTAAAAAGGTATCACATGTGTAACATCCCAAAAAATTAGAGAATTATAGACAATTACTAAGAGTAAAATGTTAATGAAAGGCAGTAGAAAAATTTAGGACAAAATGACAAGAACACCCCTGAACAATTTCAGAAATGACGTTTATGTCCCTAGGATGAAAATGATAATTTTGCCCTGAACAATTCTGGAAATGACCAATGTATCCCTAGGAGAAATTACCAAAATATCCTTGGATAATTTCAAAAATGACAAATAGGTTCCTAAGGCACTAAATGACCAAAATACCCCTGGATATTTTATTAATGACCAAATTGTCTTAGGAAGTCCAGTAAGACATTTAAGGAAGAAATGTTATAAATATTCTCAGATGAGTTAGAAATAACCAAAGATACCCTTAGGGTGACAATTACAGAGATGATCTGAGCAATTTTTTGGAAATGACAATTATACCCCTAGGGTGAGGGGTAAAATTACCAAAATGCCCTTAGGACAAAAAACTGACCAGATGACTTTAGAAATTTGTGGGAACTTCACCATTGGATAAAATACTTTTAGAAAACCCAGTATCAGTGAGGTTGGTGGCGAAAAACCTTAAAATAAAATTTCTACGAATTTTGGAAGATAGGATGAAAAGAACTTAATTTAGACTACCCTAGGCATCAGAAAATTATAAGACCAGTATGGACAGGATCTATAGAATTTTCCCTTAATTATGACAGGGATAAGTGCTCTAAATAAGTTAGATTAGAAATTTTAATAATTCAAAGCAAAATGGACCAATAAGAATTCAAGAAAAGCTATTACATGTAATTAAAGGAAAAATTTGTTGATTAGAATTCCTAATACAAACTTTGGCAGTATGATGCAAGATCAAAGGAGAAAAGCTCTAAGAAACTTCAATAATGGACACATGGATGTTTAAGAGGCTTAGGAACTTGCTATTGGTCCAAATAAAAAGCTAGTCATAAATGCTTAAAAGAAATTTGAAACAAATTTCATTTTGTTTCCTTGAGCTGAAAACTTAGACATCTCTAGGCCTTATTTCAAAGATCCCAACGGTAAAAAGCTAGATATGTAAGTTAGGAGTATACCATTAAAAGTTTAAGAAGATCCAACGGTTAACAAGTTCAGAATGAATATTTTTGTAACACGGGTTTTGGGCAGAAATTTGTATGACTTAGTTTAAAGGCCACCCACGGTTTAGGCCAAAAAAATGAAACATTTTGCTTCAAAATACAAGCTTGGCCGTGCACTTCTTCAAGGAAGAGTGAAGAAAGCTTTGGAAAAGTGTGGAATAGGACACATGGACAGCCAAGAAATAAGAAGGAAGATAATAGGACCAAGTGGAAAGTTAAGTAATTATACATGCACTAAAAAATCTACCTAAAGCTACACGGTTTTTAAGCAAATAAAACACCCTATGGCTGAGCAAATCCACGTGAGAAACCAGCTGGAAGTAGAAAGGATTAGAATTCTCTTGAACTAGGACATTTGTGTGGAGAAGAAACTCTAGCCAATAAGAAGGAACCAACTAAAAGTTAAGACAATAATTAGTTTGAGATATTTCCACTTAAAGGCTAAGTTACCTAGCTTATAAAAGGAATGGAAGAGACCAAAGTGAGGCTGATTTCCATGGTCTGAACATTCCATACAGCCACATCTATCTCACTTAAAAATATAAAAACCAAACAAAGGTCACACACCAAAGAAGGTCACGTGAAAGGAGCTAGGTGTTTTGAAGACAAGTAGCTAAAATTCTAATCAAGAAAAGCCAAGGTATGGAGAGTATCTTGATAAACATGAATTAGATAGTTGATTAAGTTAATCTAATATCCAATCTTCTAGGATTAAAGCCATGTTCTTCCTTATTTAATAAGATTTAAAGTTGGCATACCATGTGCTTGTTAAAAATCCTCAATGAACTAGAATAATATATAGACTATAACTTGAATACCTAATTAGTTTAAAATAAAAGTGGTTAAATAATATGATTAATCTTGCTTTGTGGACATAGATTACTTTGTTGTATTCCTTTACTGCTTACTTGAGGTTGTGGTATTTGTAATTAATTAGTTGATGTTGTTGTGTTGATAATTTAATGTGGTTGTATATTATTATGTTGCTGTATACAAGGTGCTGTATATAAGGTTGCTGTATGATATCATGTTGCTGTACATTTTATTATGTGCTGCATTTAATGTTGCTGTATGATATCATGTTGTTGTATGTTGCTGAACATTTTATTATGTTGCTGTATTTAATGATTGTTGAATGATACTATGTTGTTGTATATTGCTGTATATTATTTAGTATGTTGCTGTACTGTATATTAATGTTGCTGTATGATTATGTTGCTGTATATTAACTTTGTACCTTGATGTTGCTATATGTTATTTTATTATGTTGCTATAAATGGTTCACAGATAAGAAGTAACTTTAACTAACCTAAAGAATAATTAACTTGAATTTAGCTTAATAAAGAAAATGACAAATTAATCTAAATTAATTATACTTTGTGCTTTGAATACTTGTTTTACTAAGGTTGTGTGTTACTTGATTGTTTACTTAATATTGTGTTCCTTTATCACTTGATGTGGTTGTACTTGTTGTAGATTATTTATTTGATGTTGTTGGTGTTATAATAAGTCTGTATATTAATGAAAGTATGATAAAGTTAATGGTTATAATAAATAACTGGAAACTATTTTAGCAAAACGAAAGGGATTAAATAAGTTAACCTTTGTATTTTATGACTTTGTCTCAAAGAAATTCTTGTCTTAAGGTTTTACTAAAAGTTACTTGTTATTTTGCTATTTACTTAAGTTGGTACGTTGAGTATTAATTAGAATGTTTATATTAAAGTTTATATGAGGAGTGTGTTCATCATTAAATCCATGTGCTGCTGAGTGTTTCCGTATACATACACAATATGTTGAGCTGAGTTATGTGCAAGATTTATATTGAATGATTAGCGTATGAGAGGAATAAATTGGAGACTAATGGTAAAGAAGAATAATTAAACCATTCATGCATTCCATACGCATATGCCTTGCGGGGGTTAATCTGTGGTGTTGTGCCTTGCGGGGGTTAATCCGTGGAGATGTTGTCAGATAGCTAAACTGAGTCCACGCGTTCAAAGGGGTTATGAACTTGGGGGTAGTTGAGACAGGGAGGACCACACCACCATGATGATCACATAGGTGGAGGTGACTATCCTACGCGCCCCTGGGCTACCCCGACTGGTTGGATAAGTTTGTTTGTTCCACCAGAGAGGGTGAGGCTATCTTGACTGTGGCCACTGATGATAATTTAATAACCTGAGATCTCAGTCATGCATCATTTAACAAAGAAATCATGCATCATTTTCCATGTATTTGTTTCTGTTTATAAATAATAATTTATTCGTTAATTGTCTGTGATGTTATTTTAATTTTTATCGATTATCTAATTATGTTTATTAAATACTTACCCGAGTTGTGTCTGTGGTTGACACCTGTGATGACCCCAATTTATTTGGGCGAGCAGAGGAACAGTGAAAAGCTGAGATATGAAGAAGCTTGGACAATTTTCATGCTGTGTTTTGGCTTGATGTATGATTGATCTAGTTGGATGTTGTTGCTTTTGGAGATTATGTAATTCATACTGTACTATTTTGGTGGTGGTCTGTATTTTATTATGGATGACTGTACATGGACTGCTATACTTAACTATGCTTAAATTACCTAGACTACATATTATGTTAAATTATTCCAACGTAGTAAATCGTTTAAAATATTATTTTACGTAACCGAATCGCGTAAAATTTTTTTTCGTAAATTAAAAACGTGATCGGTAAAATATGATACAACGTAATAGGTTAAAATAAGGAAATTAACCGAAGTCGTTATAACATGCCTCAATTGAAGTTATAAAACTCTAGATATAATATTTTACAAATAGAACTTCAAATCTGCCAACAGTATCAAAATTCTACACTAACATCTCCTAGTGTTTTCACGATTTCAAGCAGTAAACAATCTAGTGTTTTCACGATTTCAAGCAGTAAACAATCTAGATTTAGCTGAAATTTTTATATGTTATATCTGACATTTAGATCTTTAATTCCATATATCATACACCTAATTTGAATAAGAAATGAGAGAGAAATAAATTTTTTAAAACAGATGGTAGAAGCTATTTGGTGGTGGACAGTTTCGGACATCCTGAGCTAAAATAATTTATGGGCATGATTCACTACTTATTTTGGTCCCATATTTTACTAAAACATAGAGGACATCCTAAGCTTTAAAATGAGTGGTCAAACATCTCGTTTGGTTAAGTAAAGAGGAAGATATGGTAATTTCAAAACAGTCTAAAATTCAGCTTACAGCCATACGAATTATCTCAAGAATCAAATGACAAATGAAACTAACTTTCACCTACCTCAAACAAGTTTGCTTCCAATTCCTCCAAGTACTTGGCTGCACCTCAAGGTCTTGAAAGAATTAAAGTCTCATCTAGAATTTTATGTTTTGGAAAGGAAAGGATGGGAGTGAAATGAAAGAGATGGAAGGAGGGTGTTTCTCAAGTGAAGGTGTGGTAGAAATGGTGTTTTTGAGAATGACTTCCATTCAAAGCCTTCACCCCTTTATATAGTAGTTGGAAAATGCTATGGACACTTCTACCCTTCTTAGCTAGTTACTCTTATTGTAACTAAGTTTCTTTCCATTCCATTCCATTCTAACCAAAGTCATTATGATTCCATTACTTTTCTAGAAAAAATCTTCTAAGCCATGATTACTTTCTTACACTTGTCCAATTTATGAAGCCTTTCCTTCTTTTCCTTCCAAGTGTCCCTCTATGTGGCAAATTCATGAAACTTCTCCTTTCTTCTTTATCATTCACGTGGACACCTAGGCAACAAGATAAGATTTTTTGCTTTCTTTTGCATTTATGCCATACAAGTGTCCTTCCAATTTATATCACAAAACCTATTTTAGTAAAATCCTAATTACGTATTTGTTAACCGTTGGATCTCTTTGAAATTTTAAAGTTGCACTACTATCTCACATATGTAACTTTTTACCGTTGGGATTGTTGAAATAATGTCTAGAGCTATCCACGTGCAAGATGGAAGAGTGTAGAGAAATCTTGGCTTGATTTTTATGTTACCTTGCATCCATGCCATACAAGTGTCTTGCCACTTGTTTTCATCCTATGGCTTATCTTCCAAGTGGCTAAATGCAAGAAGCTTCTTCCTCATTCTCCATGCTTCTCCATGTGAATGACAAGCTCAAACGGAAGGAATACAAATTTTTCTTCCTTTCATGCTACATGTGGTCATTTTTTATGATGAATAAAAATCTAGTTTCAATATGATATTTTCTTAAAAATAAATCCAATTTAATTTGAATTCTTTTATCTAAAGAAAATTTTGAATATTATAATTCTAGATGTTCCTAATAATTTATCCCAATGATAGTTTAAATTAATCCCAAGTAGTCTTATACAGGGCAATACATAAACCTTTCATTCTAGACTACATCTTTATCTTATTTTTGATTTGGTCTATACTTCTTCTGACCATCAAAATTACTAAAACATTTTATTAAATAGTTCTATTCATCCTATAATTAAGAGAAAGTTCTATAGATTTTATGTACCATTTTTCCATATTTTTCTGATGCTTGAGTTTTCTTGAATACATCCTCAAAGTTGTCATCTTCTAAAATTTGTAGAAATTTTATTCTAGAGTTTTGTGTCACAAAATATGTTGATACTTAGTCAGCTAAGTGTATTCTATTATTTTCATCAAGTTTCTATAAAATCTCTAAAGTTATTTGAGCATTTTTTGCCTAGGGGCATTTTGGTAATTATGCCATTCAACCTAGGGGTACTTTTGTCATTTTCAAAAAAATGTCCAAGGGCATTTTTGTAATTTTCATCTTAAGGATTTTCTAGTAATTTCTACTTCAAGGAAAGAGTGATATACTCATTTTATATTTGTATTCTAATATCATCACATTTCCATAAATTAACTATTGAATATAATTTTTGAGGATGTTACAGTAAAACACCTTCACCAGCTCAAGGTAGAAAGTACCCTTAAGCTCAAGAAATTTCCTTAAGCCTTGAATTTCAAGAAAGTCAGAGAATTGAAATCCCTTTTTGATGAACCAGTTGAGGTACAGATACTTTGGGGGCATAACCAACTTTGTAGCATTGAATTGGATATAGTTCATCCTATCCTTTCCTTCAGGGAACCAAAAATTCACTTTGTTCCTAGAAGAATTTCATGATTCCTCAGCCTTTCTTTTTCCAGTTTTGATTTTGTTAGAGATAGACCCATGGTATTTTGGGTTAAAACAAATAGATGGGCAGAGTTTGGGATAAAATAGAGAAGAAGAAAGCTCAAAAAACACAACCAGCACAGAGAGAAGAAAATGAATTCAGGGGTGAATTTCCCTTTAGTGAAATGATGTATATATAGGAGTTTCTAGGAGTCGAATTTTGAATTTTGAATGGATATAACAGCTATTTTGAGTACCCAGAGGTTTAAATGTTCTGAAGAAATTTGAATTTTAAAAGTAGATATGAAAGAGATTTCCAAGAAATTTTTAGGGATTGCAAAAATATCATAAGTAATCGATTACAAACTATATGTAATCGATTAATTCGTAATCAAATAGAGCAATGTTCAATGGTGTAATCGATTAAATCGATATGTAATCAATTACATCAGTAAGAGTATAAACTAGAATAGCATACAGTCATCGATTACCATAGTTTGTAATCAATTAATCCATAGAGGTTTAAAATTCTAAAAGGCTTCGTATCAAATGTAATCGATTAATCCGATGAAGTAGTTGATTACTTCAGAGACTTAAAAATTTTAGAATCAGATCAGACAAGCAGTAATCGATTATTTCGTTGAGGTAACAAAAAGCCATCTCCTTGCCTCACAGTTTACCTACTCCAAAGTGGCCATCTTCCATCCGCCTTTTAGTTTTAGATAGGGCGAGGCTAGTACGAGACTCCGAACCACGACGGATCTTGTCTTAGGACATAAGCACAACTTTGTTAGTAAAAATGCTTTTAATGAACAAATAATCGATTATTTCAATGCGTAATCGATTATTACAATCCATATTGCAGAATGAACCAAGTGATTATGTAGCATCTTCGAATTTTGAAGCACATGAAATGAATAGACAAATAAGATTCAATATCATATAGACAAGCACATAACATGCATGCTAACATATGTTAGACTCATCAAGGATACCTAGCATGTTTCTAAGTGTATAGAATCTATCTCTAGCCATGGGTTTAGTGAATATACCAGCCAATTGATTATGTGTATCAATAAACTCAATTTTGATGTTACCTTTTTAGATGTGATCCCCGAGGAAATGATGCCTTATCTCAATGTGTTTGGTCCTTGAGTGCATTATTGGATTTTTTGGATATGTTGATGGCACTTGTGTTGTCATAGAGCAAGGATATTTCTTGTAATTCTACACCAAAATCTTGTAGTTGTTGCTTCAACCAAAGGCTTTGAGCACAACAGCTTCCAACAGAGATGTACTTTGTTGGATATAGGGGGAGCAACATTATGAAAATACAATGAACGCTAATCAAACAAACCAAGAGGGGGTGGATTGTTTTATATCAAGATTTTAAAATTTTATCGAAACAATTTGCAAAATTTAATATATGGATCGTATCACTTAAAACATTGTAAGTACAAAATCTTTCTTTCAACCAATATCACCCTTGGAATTCAAACAATTCCTAAAAAACAAATCTTGTTGGTAATTTCTTGATCAACCAAATTCAAACAATGAGAGAAGAATAGAATTAGAATAACGAACACACCAATTTATATTGGTTCACCTGTCAACCTTGGAGGCTACATCCAGTTGCTTCCAACCCACACTAGGTTTTAGAGTTATTACTATATCAAAGAATCTTTTACAAGCAGTTTACAAGTGATCTCTTTATCAACACTAGACAAAGATATAGATTCAAAAACCCTATTAGAATACAAATCACCAAGATACTGAGAACCCTACTCAGAAGCTCCACCACTAGAGAACCCTACTCTAGCATGCTTGAAAACGTTCACAATGATATATCACAAAACAATAGAATTTGTTAGAACATCAAAAAGAAAGGTTCAAGATAAACACAACCTGAGATCCTTCATGAATGAATGAAATGAAATGTTGTTACCACACTTTCAGGTTGCAAAGATTAATAGCTCAGAATCATAGTCTTGAAATCCTTCTTTTTCTAAAACATTTTCTCTAAGAAACTCAGAAATCTTGATCACACAGGATATTGTTTGAACTCAGAGAAACACAAAAATTTTGGGCACTTATGAAAGCTTAGAAACTTATGGGTAAAAATCTCTATTGTATTGAGTAAGTCGTAATATTTCTATTTATAACAAAACGACTCACCAAGCTTTATATAAAACATAATTAACTGCCTGTAATTAATTAATCCATAGGTGTAATCAATTAAATTGCCCTGTGTAATCGATTAATTTAACCAAATAATCGATTAAACTATTCATCAGCTTTCTGGAAATGTTTCATGAACAAAATAATCGATTAATCCGTATGGTAATCGATTAAAGCAGCAGCCCATGAAAGTTTAAAACACTTATGTAATTGATTATGACTCATGGTAATCGATTAACACAAAAGGACATGATTTCCAGAAATAGACTATGTAATCGATTACAAGAAATGGTAATCGATTAAGTCAGCAAAGCATGATTTTCTTTTAACACTATGTAATCGATTACTAGATATGGTAATCGATTAATCCAGCAGTGAAGGTTTTCAGTTAACACTTATGTAATCGATTACAAGTAGTGGTAATCGATTAAATTGTTCTTCAAAGCTTTTCCAGATTTCAAAATAAAGTAAATAATTGATTAAACCGTAGTGTAATAGATTAAAACGGTAAGATATGCATTTTTCCAAAACATTGCCTATTTAGTTCTTTTTTAAAAGATTGATTTTATACTTTGAAAATATTTAAGCATTTAAATGATTAAGTGCATGCAATGCAAGGATTAACAGATTGGCGTCTTTACACTTCCTTTTGAGTTACAATGTTCAAGGCATGTGAAAAGCTCAAAATATTCTTCGAAGTCTTAAGCTTCAATCTTCTTGATGCTCCCCCTATATCCAACACATGAAGAATGAAGCCTATGACTTAGAAGATTGTTTTGAGCTTTTCACATGCCTTGAAGATTGTAATTCTAATGAAGTGTAGGAGAAGGCAACCTTTTGACCCTTGCATTACATTCACATACTCATTAACATGCTTAAATGATTTTCATAAAAACATCAAAGCTACTCACTAATTGAAAAAGGATTTAATTGGATAATGTTTTTGGAAAAATATAATTTTACTGTTTTAATCGATTACATAACAGATTAATCGATTATTCAGTTCATGTTTAAAATTGGAAAAAGCTTTTATGAACATTTTAATCGATTACATATCAGATTAATTGATTATTTAGCTCGTATTTGAAAATGAAAAGCTTTGGTGAATGTTTTAATCAATTACACACTTATGATAATCGATTACATAGTGTAAAATGTATTTTGTGCCTTGTTGTGATAATCGATTACCATCATTCGTAATCGATTACACAGGTTATTTTCTAAAACAACTCTTTTCTGACTTAATCGATTATAGCTTGGTTTAATCGATTATTTTGTTCGTTGTTGAAACCCAAAATGTGCCTTGAACACTTTAATCGATTAAATGACAATTTAATCGATTACATATGCGTTTTAATTGATTATCTGGCGTGTGTAATCGATTACAGGTTGTTACAAAATTTTGTTATAAATAGAAGGAAGGCTTGACTTGTTTTCTAACTTGAACACTTTGTATTTTCTGAGCATACACAAGCCTTCTAAGAGTTTGAAATTGATTTTTTGGGTTCTCTAACTTCTTGTCCCACTCTTTAATCATCACGAGCTATTGAATTATCTTTGGGCAAGAAACTTCAAGACTTTAATGGAGAGCATGTTCTGAAATTTTGTTTTCTGCTATTTAACCTTGATTGGTAATTCATATGCATTCACATTTATTGGATCATCAGTTTGTTTTCTCTCCATAATCTTTGATTGTAATTTTGTTTTGGAATTTCTGTTATTCGATGCTATTGTAAGTGAGTTCTTGAAGCTTTGGCTAGACTAGTGTTCTCTAGGAAAGAACAAAGTAGTGTTCTCTGGTTCTTGCTCTTTAAGAAGTCTAATAATAGGGTTTTAGATTTCTATTCTTTATCTAGTGTTGATAAAGGGAGGTTGTTGTAAAGATTGTAAGAATAGATATTTACAATAGTGGAACTCTAATCTAGTGTTGATTAGAAGAAACTGATTGTAGCTTTTGTTGTGAAGTGAACCAGTATCAATTGCTTGTGTTGATTTTCTTTATCTCTATCTCTACAAGTCGTCTTGCTCATTTATTCTTGGTTTTATTATCATTACCCAACAAGTTCTGTTTTGAGATATTGGTTTCTTGAGCTGAGTAATTTGATTGAGTGAAAGCATTCTTGATTTTAAAAGTGATAAAGATCCTTAACTCTAATTTGATAAATAAATTTTAAAAGACCATGTTTTAACCAATTCACCCCCCTCTTGGTTGTTGTGGGTATTCCTATTGTTTTCAATTGGTATCAAGAGCAGGTTCTTGAGTGTTATTCAAGATCACTATCTTTCTTCAAAAAGAAAATGAATACCACACAAATTACCTTCAAGGAAGGTGCCTCCTGTTGTTGGTTTCAAAGGAGTTATTTGAAGAATGGAACAAGGATCAAGCTTTGGTTTTGAGCTTTCAACATGCATTAAAGCCTTGAAGATTGTTTGGTGTTAAATGTGTACAAAAGAAGCAATTCTGGTGATCCAAGTGCATTGCATTCACATCATTCATTAAGTCAATTAATTTGAGTAATAGAATTCACAAGGCTTTGATAAATTGATTAAGTTTTTGAATTAAATCAAAGGTTTTTGGAAAAATAAGTTTTCTACTGATTTAATCGATTACATTAAAGTAATAATCGATTATTTTGTTCTTAGTTCATTCTGGAAAACTTTTCAAGAATAATGTAATTGATTACGTATCGGATTAATCGATTATGTGACCTTAGTTTACATATAAAGTGCCTTGATGAACATTTTAATCGATTACCAAGGTTAGTAATCGATTACATCATATGTTTGTGCTTAACATGTCTGCTGCATTAATTGATTACCAAATACAGTAATCGATTACATAGTACAATATGATTTCTAAAGCTTCCTAGTTTAATCGATTACCAGAATTCGTAATCGATTACACAGTGTATTTATAGTTTATGAAGCTTCTTGCTTAATCGATTACAAGACAGAATAATCGATTATTTTGTTCGTTGCTCATATCCAGATTTCTGTTGAACACTTTAATCGATTATATGGTTAATTTAATCGATTACTGACAGTTACAAAAGTTTGTTATAAATAGAACCTTGGCTCAACTTGTTTTGTAACTTGTGCAATTCGTATTCTGAGCCTACATAAGCTTTCTAAACACATTCTTAGTAATTTTCTGGGTTCTATGAGTGCTTGCTTTCACTAAAACACTTATGGGTTTTTAAGTGATTCTTGAAGCAAGAAAATTATTTTCAAAGGTTAAGGAAGGAGATGTTCTGAGTTTAATTTCATCATTCAACCTGATTAGTTCATTCATGTGCATGTCATTCATTGGATCATCAGGTGTTTTCTTTCCTTAACTCATTGGTTGTAATTCTTTTCTGAATTCGATTTGAATTGGCTATTGTAGTTTTGATTCTTAAAGCTTGGGACTAGAGAAGGGTTCTCTAGCTTAAAGATCAGAGTAGTGTTCTCTGGATCTTTCTCCTTAGAAGTCTAATAGGGTTTTAGATCTCAGTACTTTATCTAGGGTTGATAAAGGGGAGGTTCTTGTAAAAGCTTGTAAGAATATTTTTATAATAGTGGAACTCCATTCTAGTGTTGAGTGGAAGAAAACTGGATGTAGCTGCATAGTGTTTGAAGTGAACCAGTATAAATCTTTTGTGTATTGATTCTTATCTCTATCTTGATTATATTTTGTCTATCTTGATTGTATTGCTTTGTTTATTAATTAAATTTTAAGCTATTGAGTACCTTGGGCTGAACATTTGATTGAATAAGGTTTCTTGATTTCAAAAGTGATAAAGATCCTAAGGGAATCTCTGATTTTGTCTAAGAAATTTTTAATTTACCAAGCCTAACCAATTCACCCCCCCCCCTCTTGGTTAAGTGTGAAGTGTTCCTATATTTCACAATTGGCATCAAGAGCTGGTTCTTGAAAGTTACTCAAGATCACTACTTTCTTTCAAAAATGAATACTTCACAAATAACTTTCAAGGAAGGTGCTTCTTTAAACAGACCTCCTTTGTTTGAAGGGGAGAATTTCAGTTTTTGGAAAAATAGGATGAAGATCTTTATTCAATCAAATGACCCAGGTGCTTGGAATGCAATAGAAAAAGGTCCTAGGGCACCCATCAAAATAGTTGATAATAACATGATTCCCAAAGAGTGGGATGAGATGAATGATGAAGAAAAGAGGATTGCTCAATATGATTTTAAGGCCAAGAATATGATAACTTCTGCTCTTTCTTCTGATGAATTCTTTAGAACAGTTAGATGTATCAGTGCCAAGGAGATGTGGGAGATGCTAGAAATCACTCATGAAGGAACTAAAGAAGTGAGGAGATCAAGAAAGCACTCTTTGATACATGAATATGAGATGTTCAAAATGAATCAAAATGAAAGCATTTCTCAACACCAAACAAGATTCACACACATAGTGAACCATCTTTTGAGACTTGGAAAGACTTTTGATGTTAAGGAATTAAACATCAAAATCTTGAAGTGTCTCACTAGAGCATGGCAACCAAAAGTGACAGCTATCAAAGAATCCAAAGATCTTTCACAAATGACCATGGCTGCTCTCTGTGGTAAGTTACTTGAGTATGAATTAGAATGATCTCAACTAACCTTTGGTGAAGATGCAGATAGAAAAGGCAAAGAAATTGCACTAAAGGATGCAACACCTAAGGTGGAAAAAGAAGAAAACTCAAGTGATGAGGAAGATGAAGAAAACATGAACTTAATTGTGAAAAAGTTCAGCAAGTTTCTAAAGAAGAATAAGGGCAAAAGATTCTCAAGAAATAACAAGAGCAATACCAACAACAACAGTAGCAACATCAAGAAGGTTAACAATAACTTCACATGCTTTGAATGTGGGAAACCTGGCCACATAAAGTCAGAATGTTCAATCTACTTGAAGAAACAACAAAGTGACAGCAAAGGCAAGAGAGAAGCAAAGCCAAGAAGAGCCTATATTGCTTGGGAGGACAATGATTCTACAACTTCCCAATCCTCCACTGAATTAGAGGAAGCTAACATGTGCCTTACTTCAATTGTCAATGAAGGGAATGATGATCTCTTAGAAGAAGAAGAAGAGGTAACCTCTGAACTTGATCAAGCCATTTTTTCTTTTCAAGAGATGCATAAAGAGGCCAAAAATCTTGCTAAATCCAACAATAAGCTTAAGAAAAATATTGAAAATCATCTTGCAAAAATAATGGAATTACAAACTGAAGTTTGTAACTTGAAGGAAGAAAATGAAAAACTTACTTCAAGCTATAAATCAAGTGGTTGTATTTGTGCCTCTTCCTCCACAACTATTGACAAATATGAAATGCTGCAAAAGGTTTTTGATGAATATAGATTTAATCAAGAAGAGAAATATATGCAGATTGTTTCAAAGAACAATGAGTTGATTGATACCTTGGAAAAACTCAACAAAGGAAAATGTGATTTGAATGATATGTTGAGTGCTCAAAAACAGTTCGGTGACACTTCTGGATTGGGGTACAAAAAGAGTTTTAAAAATGTTCAAAAGACAACATTTGTGCTTCCAAAACAAAAGAAGAAGAAGCAGAAGAAACCAAGATTCAATCAAAATAGGTTCTTTAGAAATTCATATAAAGCTGTTATTTGTCACTATTGTATGGAGAGAGGACACACATCTTACCAATGTTTTGCAAGAAGATTCTATGTACCAAATGGTGAGTGTATTTGGGTAGAAAAGAAAAAGCAAGCAACTAACCCCTTTGGACCCAACCTCAATTAGGTACATCCTCCTATGAATTGATTTGTTTTTTTTGTAGGTATGTCTTAGAGCAAGCTCCTCCTTATGGTATCTTGATAGTGGTTGGTCAAGACATTTGATAGGTGACAAGTCCTTTCTCAAAAATCTTACACTTAAAGATGGGGGCTATGTTACTTATGGAGACAACAGCAAAGGGAAGATAATAGGTGAAGCAAATATTGGTGACAGGTTGAACACAAAAATCAGCAATGTATTCTATGTTGAAGGCTTGAAGCATAATCTACTAAGCATAAGCCAACTATGTGACAAAGGTTTTAAAATCTCTTTTAATCAAGATTGCTGCATGATATGTGATGGTAAAAGTGGAGAGTAATCCACATTGGCAAAAGAAGAGGTAACATTTATTTGCTTTCCATAGACCATGCATTATTCCACAAGACTACATGCTTAATGAGTAAGTTACATGAAACTTGGTTGTGGCATAGGAGAGCTAGTCACATTAACATGCATCATATGAATAAACTTATTAAAAAGGACTTAGTAATTGGCTTACCAAAACTCAAATTTGAAAAGGACAAACTTTGTGATGCATGTCAAAAGGGGAAACAAACCAAATCTCTTTTCAAAGTAAAAATATTGTTTCCACCTCTAGACCACTTGATTACTGCACATTGATTTGTTTGGTCCTTCTAGAACCATGAGTTTAGGTGGTAATTACTATGGACTTGTTATTGTTGATGACTACTCTAGATTTACTTGGACTTTGTTTTTGAAATCCAAGAGTGATGCTTTCCATGCTTTTAGAAAATTGGCCAAGCTAGTTCAAAATGAGAAATGTTATAAAATTATCTCAATTAGAAGTGACCATGGTGGAGAATTCCAAAATGAACATTTTGAAAAATTCTGTGAAGAAAATGGAATTAACCACAACTTTTCAGCTCCAAGAACACCCCAACAAAATGGTGTTGTGGAGAGGAAAAACAGATCACTTGAAGAAGGTGCAAGAACACTTCTAAATGAGACAAATTTACCAAA
>PYAF01003276.1:38107-51786 GCA_007407185.1 Glycine tomentella | reverse complement strand
TCTTGAATAAAATTAGTTGTTTAGAATTATGGTTTAATGGAATCATTAAAACTTAATGTTGGCTGAAATTTTCTATGTTGTTCTAGGGATATTTATATTTAGTTTGACATTAGAACTTGGATGAGAATGTGTTCATGTTGAATTTTATGAAGAACCATGTTTATATAGCTTTCTTTTACAAAGTATTCCATATTGCACACCATATGTTTGATAATTTGTCACAAAGAGTAAAAGATGTTTAAGTGATTGTGGATTTGAACCTCTATTGTTGGATATGTAGTATACTTGCATGATTAAATGTTTTAAAGGAATAACTACATGATTTTACATGTGTTGTTGAGTGTTTCCATAAAAGCACGCCAAGTGTTTGATAAAAGGATTCAAAGAAATAAAATAAGTTATATGATCTTTCATGTGTAATTCTATATAATTTTAAACATGTTGCTTGGTGATTGATGATTTTGGTGTTGAGAAACAAAATAAGAATGGTGTTATGTTGATGATGGAATAATTGGAATCCTTGTGTTGTATGGTGATTATTTATGGATTCCAAGAATTGTGGTGAACTATGACTGATGCTGAGATTGTGATGGTGGAAAAAAGTTTTATGTGTTGTTCTAAAAAATATATGCCATAAGTTGTAATAATGTTTAAAGACTGGATAAAATAAATCAATCATGCATTTCATACGCATATGCCTTACGGGGGTTAATCCGTGAAATTATGCCTTGCGGGGGTTAATCCGTGAAATTATGCCTTGCGGGGGTTAATCCATGGAGTTATGCCTTGCGGGGGTTAATCCGTGGAGTTGTTTGTCAGATAGCTAAACCGAGTCTATGCGTTCAGAGATTGAACTAGGGGGTAGTGTGTATTCAGGGAGGACCACACCACCATGATGATCACATAGGTGGAGGTGACATTCCTACGCGCCCCTGCCCTACCCCGACTGAATGGATAGGTGTGCCAATGGAATGGGACTATCTGACTGTGGCCACTGATGATGATTTTATGAGAAGCTGAGATCTCAGTCATGCATCATATAATAAGATGAGCATGCATCTTATACATCGCACAATGGATACATGTATGATGATCTGTACACTGTATAAGCTGTGTGGATTTTATCTATCTGTGTGTACCCTGTACAAGCTGTGTGGATTGTATCTATCTGTGTTTATATTATTCAAACTATGCTTGTCATAAACTCACCTGAGTTGTGTCTGTGGTTGACACCTGTGATGACCCCAATTCATTTGGGCGAGCAGAGGAACAAGAAAGCATGAGCTGTAAATGAAGATTGTTGAAGTTTTGATGAGAAGTTGTATGCTGTGATTGTAATTTTCTGTGACATGTAATTTGTGATAAGTTGTCTGTATATTATTTTAAGATACTGTATTTGGACTGTATCATGGACTGTACTTTAATTTTAATTGAAACGTGGCAAGGAAAATCGTTAACGCTATTTACAAGCAAGGCAAAAAGAATTTCCGCAAAATTTATAGCTGACATGATTTTAATACAAAGCGGACACGAGTTTCTAATTAAAATCAAACAAGCATGAGAGAGATATGAGAGGCGTTACAGGTAGAATTAATCAAAGGGATTAGTAAGAACGAAATCCAATCCTACGCTTCCTTGACTTGAACTCGTTTATTTACTTTCGTAATTTTATTTTTGTTTTATGATACAAAATCACACAAATGAACCTTCGTTTTAATCATCTGTATATAAACTATTAAACTGGTAAAGATTTAAACTAACCAAAGTAAACTCAAATCCCTCTGGAGACGAACTTTATAAATTTGTAACTTGCAACGATAACACAGTGCGCTTGCCGTAAAATCCTAACAAATTCAAATTCAAATCTAGCTCTTATCTTCTCCTTTTGATATGAAACTATCTACTATAGTTAATTCATATTTAAATTCAAAATTTAAATTCAAAATTTAAATTATCAAATTTAAATATTAGAAAATTAATTTAACTATTTAAATTAATTAATAATGTCTTGGACTATCCAAGCTCATTAACTCCATTCATGCGCCCCTCTCTCTTTAAGATAAGTTTCTAAACTCTTTCTTGGGCCAAAAACCATTATTAGGACTAAAACCTTTAATGCTATAATGTGATGACAATAAAGTGTTAGTGTGTGACCCATTAGGCCCAACATACCTACTGACATAAATGAGTTTGGGCCCAACAAGGCCTCTACCCATTTAATGACAACATAGAGCACTAGCAATGCTTTGTTGCCCCAGAACTAGTTAGGTAAATGACAAGATCATCCTATTAAATTTATTTGGTTTCCGTATGTATTTCCTTTCGTCTCGGTTACCTTCCCATAAAACCTAGGGCAAGGAAACGTATCAGTCCTTGCGGTCTAGGGTAAGCTTTAATATGAAATAGGGAGTCTCCAATTTTACTGACTCTAAAGGCAAATCATCTAATGATTTCTTTTACTATGCATAGATTCCCGAGTCCTGTAAATGTCATCCCAATTTCTCCGGTTTACAGATAACCTAATCTCTCACAGAGATTTGACAAATTCCTTCAGCTAGTCACCCTAGACTCGTGTGAGTGCTATTACCTTGAGGAGTGGCACGGAACTTCCAGATGCTGGTGCTAAAATTGATGTTGGTTCTAGTAAAAAAGTTAATGATGGTGCCAAAACAGATTCTGCACCAAAACAGATTCCCTTACCTTTTCCTTCTAAAGCCATTCCTGCAAAGAAAGTGGTGGACCTTGATTCTGATCTGCTTGAGACTTTCAAGAGAACATTCCCCTCTTGGATGCCATCAAACAGATTCCAAAATATGCAAAGTTCTTGAAGGAGTTGTTCACCCACAAGAGGAAGCTGAAGGGAAATGAGCAAGTGAAGATGGGCAGAAATGTTTCCGCACTGATACAGGGTAAAACTGTTGATGCCATCCCACTATCCACCTTGCCACAGAAGTGCAAGGATCCTGGCACTTTCACTGTCCCATGCACCATTAGAGATATTACTTTTACAGATGCCTTGTGTGATCTTGGAGCCTCCATTAATGTCATGCCCACATCAGTTTACAGAGCACTACACCTTGCTGAGATGAAACCCACTGGTGTTGTCATCCACTTAGCCAACAAGAGTGATGTGCTTCCACTTGGACATATTGAAGATGTGCTGGTGCGAGTTAATAATTTGATCTTCCCAGCAGATTTTTACATTTTGGATATGGAGAATGAGTCTTCCAGCCATGGTTCCACATTGATCCTTGGAAGACCATTCTTTATGACAGCCAGGACCAAAATTGATGTGCATGCAGGAACTCTTTCTATGGAGTTTGGTGATGACATTGTTCAGTTTAACATTTTTGAGGCTGTGAGACATCATGTAGAGGAGCATTCTGTTTTTCTTCTTGATATCATTGATGCTGCAATAGACAGTGTAGATATTTTTTATTTACTTTCTGATTTTTCTTCTGACTTTTTTGACTTTGATCTTGGTTCTTGTAATTGTACCTGTGATGATTCTGCTGCTGTGTGTAGCATTTGTGCCGAAATTTCCTTCGCACTTCACTGTGATTGTGTTCCAGGTATAGATACAAGTTCTGAGCCTACTATCCCACTTCCCTCAGCCCCTAGTCTTTCCTTACCTTCCACTATTCAGGCTCCTTCCTTGGAGCTGAAGTCACTACCTGAGCACCTCAAGTATGCATATTTAGATGATGCTCAGAAGCTCCCAGTCATCATATCTAGTAGTCTGCCACTGGAGCATGAAGAAAAGTTGATGCATGTTTTGAGAGGCCACAAAAAGGCCATTGGAAGGACACTTGCTGATCTTCCTGGAATTAATCCTTCCATTTGCATGCATCGGATACTTTTGGAGGATGATTCTAGACCAGTGAGGCAACCCCAGAGGAGGCTGAATCCCACTATTCTTGATGTGGTGAAGAAGGAAGTCACGAAGTTACTAGCTGCAGGGATCATCTATCCCATCTCTGATAGCACTTGGGTTTCACCTGTCCAAGTGGTTCCTAAGAAGTCGGGTCTCACAGTTGTGAAGAATCAAGATAATGAGCTGATTCCGACTAGAGTGGCCAACAGTTGGCGAGTTTGCATTGATTACAGGAGACTCAACCAGGCCACTTGCAAAGACCATTTCCCTCTGCCTTTCATTGATCAAGTTTTAGAGAGGTTGGCAGGTAAATCACATTATTGCTTTCTTGATGGTTTTTCTGGTTACATGCAAATCCATATTGCACTAGAGGATCAACATATGACCACATTCACTTGTCCATTTGGCACATTTGCTTACACCCAAATGCCTTTTGGCCTATGCAACGCACCTAGCACCTTCCAAAGGTGCATGGTAAGCATCTTTTCTGATTTATTAGAGAGTTGTGTGGAGGTGTTTATGGATGATTTCATTGTTTATGGTTCATCTTTTGATGCATGTTTGGATAGTCTCTCTAGAGTGCTTGACCGATGTATTAGTACTAACCTTGTTCTTGACTTAGACAAATGTCATTTCATGGTGCATGAGGGTATAGTCCTAGGACATTTCGTCTCTATTAGAGGTATTGAGGTCGATAAGGCAAAAATTGATGTGATTATCTCTTTGCCTTACCCCGCTTCTGTGTGGGAAGTACGTTCCTTTCTTGGACATGCAGGTTTTTATAGGAGATTCATTCAGGATTTCAGTAAAATTGCATTGCCATTGTCCAAGCTTCTCCAAAAGGGCATAGACTTTACATTTGACCATCCTTGCAAAGAGGCATTTGAGGAAGAAGCTGACTAACTCTCCCATCATGCAGCCGCCAAATTGGGAGCTTCCCTTTGAGCTCATGTATGATGCCTCTAATTATGCACTTGGGGCTCTGTTGTCACAAAGTGTTGGTAAACTATCCCATGTTATTGCTTATGCTTCACGCACTTTGGATGCAACCCAAGTTAACTACACCACCACTGAGAAGAAGCTTTTGGCTATTATTTTTGCTTTAGATAAATTTAGATCTTACTTACTTTGCTCCCATGTCACTGTCTTTACTAACCATGCAGCTTTGAAATACCTATTAAAGAAGCCTGATGCTAAACCTAGATTAATCAGGTGGATGCTTCTTCTTCAGGAATTTGACATTGAGCTTTAGGACAGAAGTGGTGCAAAAAACTTGGTTGCTGATCACTTGAGCAGGATTGAGGGACCTCTTGAGTCCTTTCCTATTCATGATAATTTTCCTGATGAGCATTTGATGCATTTGCATTCATCATATGTCACACCTTGGTTTGCTGACATTGTTAATCTCCTTGTTGCATCTGTTGTTCCACCTCATGCATCTAGGTCCCAAATAGATAAACTTAAGAGTGATGCTAAATATTATGTTTGGGATGATCCTTATTTGTGGAGGTTTGGTAGTGACCAAGTGATCCGAAGGTGTGTGCCTGATCATGAAATTCAGTCTATTCTTCAGTATTGTCATAACACACCTACCGGAGGTCATTTTGGTCCTCAGAGGACCGCTAGGAAAGTGTTAGACTGTGGGTTCTTTTGGCCCACCTTGTTTAGAGATGCTCATCACTTTACCACCACTTGTGAGCAGTGTCAGAGAGCAGGAGGCACAATTACACATAGACATGAGATGCCTCAGCAACCCATTATTTTTTATGAGATTTTTGATGTCTGGGGTATTGATTTTATGGGACAATTTCCTGTTTCTCATGGCTTTTCATATATTTTACTTGCTGTTGATTATGTTTCTAGATGGGTTGAAGCTAAGGCCACCAGAACTAATGATTCTAAAGTTATGGATTTTGTGAGATCCAACATTTTTTGCAGGTTTGGTGTACATAGAGCCATTATCAGTGAACAGGGGAGCCATTTCTGTAACCGGTCATTCGCATCCTTGCTTCAGAAGTGTGGGGTTGTGCATAGAGTTGCTACAACTTATCATCCCCAAACTAATGGGCAAGTGGAGGTTTTCAACAGAGAGATCAAGCAAGTGTTACAAAAGGTGGTGCAACCAAACAGGAATGATTGGAGCAAGCTTCTTGAGGATGCTTTATGGGCTCATAGGACTGCTTACCGCACACCTTTGGGGATGTCTCCCTATAGGGTGGTTTTCGGTAAGGCATGCCACCTTCCAGTGGAGATTGAGCACCGTGCTTATTGGGCGGTGAAGAGTTGCAACTGTTGATTCAAGAGGAAGTATGAAAGGATAGACAAGGAATCAAGCTTTGGAGTTTTGTGCTTTCAACATGCATCATAGCAAAGTGCCTTAGAAGCTTGAAGATCAATTGATTCATGTAAAAGGGAAGATGTGTTATCTGATAATCCAATGTGCATATCATGCATAATCATTCATTTAGGATTGTTAGAATGAGGGCCAATTCAAAAACATTTAACAAATAAGGCAAATTAAAATCAAGTTTTTGGAACAATGAAGTTTTCCTGCTTTAATCGATTACAGATAAGTTGGCATCGATTATTTTGTTCTTTGTGCCTTCTGGAAAGCAAACCAAGAACAATGTAATCGATTACATATCGAATTAATCAATTACCTAGGCTAAAATTGAAAAATCATACTGTCTGTCTTAATCGATTATAGAAGTTCGTAATCGATTACATATCATGCCTATGGCTAACAAGTTCTGCTGATTTAATCGATTACATATCATTTTAATCGATTACATAATACATTTGGAAATATTGGTCTGTCTGTCTTAATCGATTACCAAATTCCGTAATAGATTACTCAGTGCATTTGGAAAATCATGAGTGTTTGGTTTAATCGGTTACATGACGGAATAATGTATTACAATGTTCATAGCTCAAACCCAGAACATATCAGGAGCACTTTAATCGATTACATTCTTGAATTAATCGATTACATATGCGAAATAATCAATTACATGAACGTGTTTAATCGATTATTTTCAGTTAGAAAGTTGTTATAAATAAAACCTATTGTCCTGTGATTTTAAGGATTGAGAAATTCGTATTTTGGGCAATCACAAACATTCATGAGCTTTCTTTAGTGAGTTTTCTGAGCTTAAAAACATCTTGGCTTCACAAAAATTCATATGGGTTGTTACTTTGAAAAGTGAAGCATATTGAGTTTCAAAGAGTAAGGAAAGGGATGCTTTGATTTTGTTATTCTTTCTTTCAACCTGGTGATTCATACATATGCATCTTGTTCATTGGATTATCAGGTGAATTCGTTCCTTATTCTTTGTGGTTGTAAATCTATTTTTGATTTCTGTAAAGATTGACTTATTGTAAATGGGTTTCTTGCATGATGACTAGAGATAGTGTTTCTCTAGGGGTTGCTGAGGAGTGTTTTCAGTGGGGATTGGTCTCTAAGAATCTAATAGTGTTTTAGATTTCTGAACTTTATCTAGGGTTGATAAAGAGAGGCTTGTAATATCTTGTAAGAACATTAATTTGCAATAGTGGAACTCCATTCTAGTGTTGAGTGGAAGAACTGGATGTAGCTTCATAGTGTTTGAAGTGAACCAGTATAAAATTATGGCTGATCTTTATTCTAATCTCTTCATCTCTTTATTGCTTTGGTTTGTGAATCAAATTATTTGCACAGAAAGATTTCAATTGTCTATTGATATTCTTAACAGAGGAATTTGATTGAATATAAGATTCTTGGTTTCAAAACAATTTTCTAAAGTGATAAAGATCCTGTGGAAACTTTGATTTGAAAATTTTAATTACCAAGGTTCAACCAATTCACCCCCCCTCTTGGTTGTATTGAAGTATTCCTATCATTTTCAGCAACATGGCATTTGATGAAGCGGGTATGCAAAGAAAGCTTCAGTTGCAAGAGCTTGAGGAGATTCGTTTAGAAGCCTATCAGAACTCCAAGATTTACAAGGAGAAAGTGAAGAAATTCCATGAATCTAGGATTCTTAGAAAGGAGTTCCATAGTGGTCAAAAAGTGTTATTGTTTAACTCTCGCCTTAAGCTTATTTCCAGTAAACTTCGATCTAGATGGGATGGACCTTTTTTTATTACTAATGTTATTCCCCATGGTGCAGTTGAGATTAAAAATGAAGCTACCGGCAAAGTCTTCAAGGTCAATGGTCACTAACTCAAAGCATTTCATGAGAGCCCTCAAGTGGAGGAGGAGCTTGTGGAGGATATCTCTTTGGTTCTGCCAATTTTGCTTGAATGACATTTGGGGAGTTTCCGTTTATCTTCTTTTATTTGTTGTCTCTTTGTTGCATTTCTTTGCATGCTTATATTGAGGACAATGTGCATTTCAAGTGGGGGGGTGAAAGATCCTAAAAATTTTTGAAATTCTGGTTATTTTCTGTTTTCTGTTTTCTGTCTGTTTATGTTTTGTTGCTATTTGTTTTTCATTGTTTGTTGATTTCTGTTTTCTGTTTGTCTGTTTGTATTATGTTTGTCTATTTTGTAACAACCTAATTTCTAAGTTGATTTTCTTACTAGTATTTTTACGTAGAATAAAATTTTTTCAAGAAACGTGTATTAGTAAAAATTCTAAGTCATAAAATTTACAAAATATGTAAAGACTAATACATTAGTCAATGTCTCTGTTACAAAAGTTTATACAAGTACAAAACTCTTTTCAAAATTCAGCCTAGTACATAGCTTCTTCAATATATCAACACTACTCCAAAGCCTCAAGGAACCTGACCAGGGCTGCCATCTAAGAAAAACAGGAAACAAATCTTGTGAGAAATAAATTTCTTAGTAGGCAAAGCTAAATCCGACCTTATTAGTAGGTTAGTAAAATCATTCAAATAATCAAACACATCCACAAGAAATATGCAACTATATGAATGCATGAGATGAACTATCCCAGGGCAAATGGCCTCCACATATCGTACTGTATGTGGCCACACTAAGTGTGGATGCTGCTATAGTTTTACGCAAACATGCATGAATTTTGCCATATATCCTTGCACTTGGGTACTACATATCGTACTGTATGTAGCATCAGATTCTGTTTCCCCAAAGCCTCGTACTGGACTTGGATCATGGAAACATGAATCCACCTATCTTATTCACATCAACATCCATAAAAATCAAATCCATAAGCAAAATACATATTACCTTATGGAAAATATTTTCATCATATCATCATATGTATCATAAGTATGGTTAAACCGCTATATCTTGTTCAAGAAAACATTATTACCAACTTAGGCATGACCAAAGAATATTCTCACAGAAAATTCTGTTAGTAATCTAACTAATAATCCATAATATGTCTTTCAAATAATTTCCAATCCCTTGAAATTTTCATAATAAAAGATTAAAGCCTAGTATGCATCTTTTATTCTCCTTTCACCCACCACCTCACTAATTAATCCTCAAATCTAATCATCAAGTATTTAAACCATTCAACTACATACCATTCATCCTCTACTTCAAAAATTAAATCAAAATCTTTCCATAAAAATATCAACAGACAGCCCAAAATATCATCAAAATCACCTAAAAAAAATCATCAAATGGGCTTCCATACATCACTAATATTGATGGGTATAAATCATCGCCTATCTTATGGCTTAAATCAACATATTCTCATCAAAGAATATCCTCCAAATAGCACGAAATTCAAGCCTAAATAATAACCATAATTCAGCCTACTAAAGCATGTAAATTAATCCAAACCAATGATTAACTAGAGATTTAAGCTTAACCTACCTCAAGTGAGTTTGAGTCTTGATATCCTTCTAAGCTTTAAATCCTTCCTAAGCTTGTTTGCCTCTACACGTAATTTCTTCAAGGTGATGGGGTTTACTTGATTTAAGCTTTAGAGGGAAAGATGAAATGAAATGAAATGAAATGAAAGTGGTGTGAGGGAGAGAGTTCACGTGAGGTTTGAAGAAAGGAATGGTCTTGGAATTGGCTTTTACTTAGGTTTCTCCTCCTCCCTTTATATAGTGGTGAAGAAATGATTACTTAGAGAAAAATCTCATAAGCCATCATTATTCCTTTACAAGTGTCCCTACACTTGTTATAATCTTAAGACTTCCTTTCTTTCTTCCTTCCAAGTGTCCTACCACTTGGCATGATCTTAGAGCTTCTTTTGCTTTGCTTCCAATTGTCCAAAATCATGAAGTTTCTCCATTTCTCTTGCATTTTCGTGGAGTAGCTTGCCAAGGAAGATTTTTATGCTTTTTCTTTCATTCTTGAGTTTATCCCAAACCTGTTTTAGTAAAATTCTAATTTTGGATTCATTAACCGTTGGATCTCTTTAAAATTTTAAAGGTACTCTACTATCTCATATATGAAATTTTGACCGTTGGGATTGTTAAAATAATGTCTAGAGCTATCCACGTGCAAGATGGAAGAGTGTAGAGAAATCTTGGCTTGATTTTTATGTTACCTTGCATCCATGCCATACAAGTGTCTTGCCACTTGTTTTCATCCTATGGCTTATCTTCCAAGTGGCTAAATTAAAGAAACTTATTCCTCATTCTCCATGCTTCTCCACGTGAATGACAAGCTCAAAGGGAACGAATACAAATTTTTCTTCCTTTCATGCTACATGTGGTCATTTTTGATGATGAATAAAAATCTAGTTTCAATATGGTATTTTCTTAAAAAGAAATCCAATTTTTGAATTCTTTTATTTAAAGAAAATTTTGAATATTAGAATTCTAGATGTTCCTAAGAATTTATCCCAATGATAGTTTAAATTAATTCCAAGCAGTCTTATACAGGGCAATACATAAACCTTTCATTCTAGACTACATCTTTATCTTACTTTTGATTGGTCTATACTTCTTCTGTCCATCAATATTACTAAACAATTTTATTAAATAGGTCTATTCATCCTATAATTAAGAGAAAATTCTATAGATTTTATGTACCATTTTTCCATGTTTTTCTGATGCTTGAGTTTTCTTGAATACAACCTCAAACTTGTCATCTTCTAAAATTTGTAGAAATTTTATTCTAAAGTTTTGTGTCACAAAATATGTTGATACTTAGTCAGCTAATGTATTCTATAATTTCATCAAGTTTCTACAAAATTTCTAAAGTTATTTGACCATTTTTGGCCTAGGGGCATTTTGGTAATTATGCCATTCAACCTAGGGGTATTTTGGTCATTTTCAAAAATGTCCAAGGGCATTTTTTGTAATTTTCATCTTAAGGGTTTTCTAGTAATTTCTACTTCATGGAAAGAGTGATATAGTTATTTTTCTCTAAACATACTTGTATCCAATTATCATCACATTTTTATAATTTTAGGGATGTTACATTTCACCCCCCTAAAAAGAAAATTTTGCCCTCAAAATTTGTAATTACCTGTAAATAGTTCGGGGTACTTCTTTCTCATTTCTGATTCTAGCTCCCAGGTACATTCTTCCAAACGTCCTTGTCCCCATGCTACTTTTACCAATGGTACAGACTTATTTCTTAATTGCTTTATTTCTCTATCCAAAATTCTTGTCGGGGGCAAGCTCATAGTTAAATTATCTTTTAACTGTATTGATTCAGACTCTAAAACATGACTCGGGTCAGAAATATATTTACGGAGTTGAGAGACATCGAAAACATTATGAAGGTTTGAAAGATTTGGTGTTAAGGCTATTTGGTAAGCTATTGTACCTATTCTTTTCAGAATTTGAAAAGGACCGATAAAACGAGGACTCAACTTTTTGACCTTCATTGCTCGTCCTATGCCTGTAATTGGAGTGACTTTAAGAAAAACATGTTCTCCTTCTTGAAATTCTAGAGGTTTCCTTCTTTTATCAGCATAATGTTTTTGTCTATTTTGAGCTGTTACCAACTTCTCTCTAATTTTCTTGATTTGCTCTGTGGTTTGAGTTACCAGGTCAGGACCTAAGATACTTGTTTTCCCAGATTCATACCAACATAAGGGAGACTGACATTTTCTACCATACAGAGCTTCAAATGGAGCCATTCCTATGCTTGTATGATAACTATTATTATATGCAAACTCTGCTAATGGCAAATATCTCTCCCAAGAACCCTGTTGGTCTATTGCACAAGCTCTCAACATGTCTTCTAATGTTTGTATGGTTCTTTCTGTTTGGGGATGATAAGCAGTACTTAAGCATAACTTAGTTCCAAATGCTTTTTGTAATGCTCCCCAAAACCTAGAAGTAAAATGAGGGTCTCTATCAGAAATCAAAGTGGAAGGTACTCCATGCAATCTAATTATTTCTTGTATATACAATTGAGCTAATCTCTCTAATGAATAAGAAATCCCCTAATAGGTATAAAATGGGCTGACTTAGTAAGTCTATCTACAATGACCCATATTGAGTCGTGGCCAGAAATAGTTCTAGGTAATCCTACTACAAAATCAATAGATACATTTTCCCACTTCCACTGAGGAATTTCTAGAGGTTGCAAAGTGCCAGAAGGTTTCTGATGTTCTATCTTTACCTTTTGACATACTAAGCACTTTCCTACAAATTCTGCTATATCCTTTTTCATACTAGGCCACCAAAACATTTTCTTTAAATCTTGACTCATCTTTGTAACTCCAGGATGCATTGTGAAATTGCTTTTGTGAGCTTCACTCAAAATTTTCTCTCTTAATCCATCACTTTTGGGTACACATATCCTCTTTTGATAAGTCCACAATCCATCATTATTTACCTCAAAATCTTGCAATTTTCCTTCTTGGACTTGTGTTAAAATTTGTTGAAAATCTAAATCTCTCTGTTGTCCTAGCCTAATGTGTTCTTTGAAATCACTAGTAATTTGTATCTGACTCAAAATGATACTTTTAGAATAAACAGAAAATCCTAAATTAAGATTTTTAAAATTTTCTATCAATTCCATTTCCTTGATCATCATCCTAGATACATGCAGAGATTTCCTACTTAATGCATCAGCTACTACATTTGCCTTTCCTGGATGGTATTTTAACTCAAAATCATAATCCTTAAGAAATTCAACCCATCTTCTCCTCATATTCAACTCTTTTTGGTCAAAAAGGTACTTAAGACTCTTATGATCTGAAAAGACTTCAAATCTTACTCCATACAAATAATGTCTCCAGATTTTTAAGGTAAAAACTACTGCTGCTAATTCTAGATCACGGGTTGGATAATTGACTTCATGGGGTCTTAACTGCCTAGATGCATATGCTACCACATTTCCATTTTGCATCAACACACAACCTAGACCTTTCTTTGAAGCATCACAATACACTTCAAATGCACCATGAGGATCTGGCAATACTAACACTAGAGTACTAGTCAATCTTCTTCTTAATTCTAGAAAACTTTTCTCACACTCGGGTGACCATACAAAAGGCACATTTTTTCTTAGTCAAGCTAGTCAAAGGTAAAGCTATTTGGAAAAACCCTTTAATAAACCTCCTATAGTAACCAGCCAATCCCAGAAAATTTCTAACCTCAGTTACTGTGGTTGGTCTCTCCCAATTCAGCACTGATTCAATCTTACTAGGATCAACTGAAATTCCTTCCTTAGAAACCACATGTCCTAAAAATTTCACTTCCCTGGCCCAAAATTCAGACTTGGATAATTTAGCATACAACTTCTTTTCTCTAAGTGTTTGCAATACTATCCTAAGATGCTCTTCATGCTCTCTTTCTGTCTTTGAATAAACAAGTATATCATCTATAAAGACTACTACAAACTTATCTAAATAGGATCTAAATATTCTATTCATGTAATCCATAAACACTGCTGGAGCATTAGTTAATCCAAAAGA
>PYAF01003276.1:20321-32083 GCA_007407185.1 Glycine tomentella | reverse complement strand
GTACTCAGGTGCAAGGATATATGGCAAAATTCATGCATGTTTGCGTTAGACTATAGCAGCGTCCACACTCCTCAGTGCCCTTCCTTTTCTGAGCCACCAAAACTTTTTCCATAAGAGTAAATCTTTCATCATATGATTCCCCCAATCTAGCCTTATTTACTAAAGCAACAAAATTTCTAATTTCAAATGGTCCAACTGCTCTCTGGATTCTTTCATTAAGTCCAGCTTCAAATTTTACACACTTCCACTCCTCATCGGGATGCCTTTGGTAGTACATGGAGAACTTAGAGAGTTCTTCAAACTTTGCTATATACTCAGAAATAGTCATATCTCCTTGTTGAAGTCTTAAAAATTCTAGTTCTTTTACATTCTTAACAATAACTGGAAAATACTTCTCGTAAAATGAAGTCTTAAAAGTATCCCAATTAAGAGGAATCCCAGAGGATTCTAATATCTTTTTAGTGCTATTCCACCAATATGTGGCAAAGGCTACTTTCTCTTCCTAAGTACATTGAATAACTGAGAAATTTTTTTCTAAGGCCTTTATCCATTCTTCAGCCTTAACAAGATCATACACTCCTCTAAATTTGGGAGGACTTATTTTCATGAACTCACCAAACTTTTTGTATCCATGATCAACCTCTACTACACCTTGGTTATTTGCATTTTCACCAGACTGATTACCTATATTTCTTAATAAACTATCCATCATCCTATTAGCTGCAGATGATTGATTTCTCATGGCAGATGCCATATCATTGAAAGTTCTCATCATATCGGCTAATTCATTAGTACCTTCAGCTCGTGACCTACTGCGCCTGTTAGAAGCCATTAATTTCTGCTTACACAAAACAAAATATTGAGGTGATCAGGCTCAATACAGAGCTAAGTGTTGCAGAAATTAACAACATCCTTAACAAGCCTTGTCATGCTCATACTACTTTTCTATAACTTATTGTTTTAGATAAGTTCCTCATGACATTCTAAACTATTTAGTGTATGCTCAGAAGCATAATCAGTCCATTCCCCAGGCTCACCAGGATGAACTGCTCTGATACGAAAATTGTAACATCCTTCCAATTACTATATTATGCCTAGGTCATAATACGTAACTAGAAGATATTAACTTTTCTAACGTAAAATTTTTAACCAAAATTGGTTAAGAAAAACTTATCTCAATATTAGAAAATTACGCTTATATTGAGCCTGTAGAGACTTTTTGGTCTCTTTAATAAATTACAACTTAGTAATAACTTGTAAATAATATTCCCTACAATAGTAGTAATGTCTATATATTACAAAGCATATAACAAAATGCTACAAGTACACAGCATTAAAAGAAATCTTCAAACTTGTCTTCACTCTGTAGCTCCTCTTTTCGATTTACCTGTCTGGAATGACACGGGAACATACTAAAACAGTGAGAATTCCAAAGAATTCCCAGTAGGTGAAAATTTGCTTATCATACAGTGTCATCGTCATCATTCCAACTACTTCAATTTATTAAGAAAACATGTGAACAATTATAGTTGATTTTTAATTTCATAAACATATAACCCGAAGTAGATTCATTTTATTCACAAACACTTAAAAATAATCTCATAATTCATCATTAATGCAAGCATCATTCTCAATCATGTCAATGTATAGCTTACCTTTATTATTTTACTCTTTAATACCCTAAACTAGACAATGAGCTCATTACTAGACTTAGGTTGCTCCCGTAGGGTCGTGCTCAACTCAACTGTATCACCCTTTAGGGTCCCATAGGGTCGTACTCAGCTTAACTGTATCACCCTTGGGTCAATATGTCTTTCCCGCAAGGTCGTGCTCGGCTTAACTGTATCACCCATTGGGTACCATCAGGGTCGTGCTCAGCTTAACTGTATCACCCTTCAGGTATTATATTTCTTTAGTCTTTCCCTTAGGGTCGTGCTCGGCTTAACCGTATCACCCTTTGGGCACCATCAAGGTCGTGCTCGGCTTAACCGTATAACCCTTCAGGTCTTATATTTTTATCTTTCTTAATGCTCAATGACATGCAAAGCTACATAACTCATGTCATACAATTATGCCACAAAACATCAAGATTTCATCATCACAAAGAAAATCATAACATAGAACATTATAACAACAAGATTTCTTACTACATATGATTCAGTTCTGCCTATAATCTATACTCATCTAATAGTCATTAAATCCCTATCTTTTAGTATGTTAAACTAAACTTACTAAGCTTTCTAAAAAGGTATCACATGCCTCAATTGAAGTTATAAAACTCTAGATATAATATCTTACAAATAGAACTTCAAATCTGCCAACAGTATCAAAATTCTACACTAACATCTCCTAGTGTTTTCACGATTTCAAGCAGTAAAAAATCTAGTTTTATCTTAAATTTTTATATGTTATAGATGACATCTAGATCTTTAATTCCATATATTATACACCTAATTTGAATAAGAAATGAGAGAGAAATAAATTTTTTAAAACGGATGGCAGAAGCTGTTTTGGGTGTGGACAGTTTCGGACAGCTTGAGCTAAAATAATTTATGGGCATGATTCACTACTTATTTTGGTCCCATATTTTACGAAAACATATAGGACATCCTAAGATTTAAAATGAGTGGTCAAACATCTCATTTGGTTAAGTATAGAGGGAGATATGGAAATTTCAAAACAGTTCAAAATTCAGCTTATAGCCATACGAATTATCTCAAGAATCAAATGATAATTGAAACTAACTTTCACCTACCTCAAGTTTGCTTCCAATTCCTCCAAGTACATGGATGCACCTCAAGGTCTTGAAATAATGAAAGTCTTGTCTAGAATTTTATGTTTTGGAAAGGAAAGGATGGAAGTGAAATGATGGAGATGGAAGGAGGGTGTTTCTCAAGTGAAGGTGTGGTAGAAATGGTGTTTTTGAGAATGACTTCCATTCAAAGCCTTCACCCCTTTATATAGTAGTTGGAAAATGCTATGGACACTTCTACTCTTCTTAGCTAGTTACTCTTATTGTAACTAAGTTTCTTTCCATTCCATTCCATTCTAACCAAAGTCATTATGATTCCATTACTTTTCTAGGAAACATCTTCTAAGCCATGATTACTTTCTTACACTTGTCCAACTTATGAAGCTTTTTCTTCTTTTCCTTCCAAGTGTCCATCTATGTGGCAAATTCATGAAGCTTCCCCTTTCTTCTTCATCATTCACGTGGACACCTAGGCAACAACATAAGATTTTTTTGCTTTCTTTTGCATTTATGCCATACAAGTGTCCTTCCACTTTTTATCACAAAACCTGTTTTAGTAAAATCCTAATTATGGATTCATTAACCGTTGGATTTCTTTGAAATTTTAAAGGTACACTACTATCTCACATATGTAACTTGTGACCGTTGGGATTGTTGAAATAATATCTGTAGCGGTCCATGTTCAAGATGGAAGAGTGTAGAGAAATCTTGGCTTGATTTTTATGTTACCTTGCATCCATGCCATACAAGTGTCTTGCCACTTGTTTTCATCCTATGGCTTATCTTCCAAGTGGCTAAATTCAAGAAGATTCTTCCTCATTCTCCATGCTTCTCCATGTGAATGACAAGCTCAAAGGGAAGGAATACAAATTTTTCTTCCTTTCATGCTACATGTGGTCATTTTTTATGATGGATAAAATCTAGTTTCAATATGGTATTTTCTTAAATAGAAATCCAATTTTTGAATTCTTTTATTTAAAGAAAATTTTGAATATTAGAATTCTATATGTTCCTAAGAATTTCTCCCAATGATATTTTAAATTAATCCCAAGTAGTCTTATACAGGACAATACATAAACCTTTCATTCTAGACTACATCTTTATCTTATTTTTGATTTGGTCTATACTTCTTCTGACCATCAAAATTACTAAACCATTTTATTAAATAGGTCTATTCATCCTATAATTAAGACAAAGTTCTATAGATTTTATGTACCATTTTTCCATATTTTTCTGATGCTCGAGTTTTCTTGAATACAGCCTCAAACTTGTCATCTTCTAAAATTTGTAGAAATTTTATTCTAGAGTTTTGTGTCACAAAATATGTTGATACTTAGTCAGCTAAGTGTATTCTATAATTTCATCAAGTTTCTACAAAATTTCTAAAGTTATTTGAGCATTTTTGGCCTAGGGGCATTTTGGTAATTATTCCATTCAACCTAGGGTTATTTTGGTCATTTTCAAAAAAAATGTCCAAGGGCATTTTTGTAATTTTCATCTTAAGGGTTTTCTAGTAATTTCTACTTCAAGGAAAGAGTGATATACTCATTTTATATTTGTATTCTAATATCATCACATTTCCATAAATTAATTATAACTATTGAATATAATTTTTGAGGATGTTACATTTCACCCCCCCTAAAAGAAAATTTTGCCCTCAAAATTTGCTATATTATTCTAAATCTCTAACAATTCTAAACTAACAATTTAATACCATATTTCCTATCAACCAATTCATACTTATGTATTCAACCAACCCTATATTCATCTTTTCAATAGAATCTTAGATCAAAATACCTACCTCACTTCTTCTATATTATTCTATCATTACTAACAATTTTATATATTATATATTTCATGCAATCAATATATATATATATATATATATATATATATATATATATATATTCAAATTTCTATATGTACCTCATATCTTCTGCTCCTTCAATGTTCATAGTGAACACTCGGCCAGATTGTTGAGGTCTTCCAGATTGTTGGGATCCAATAGTATTTTGTTGATTAGTGTGTCTACAATCCTTAAGCATGTGGCTCGATTTCTCACATCCATAACATACAGGTTGACCTTTTAGACAGGGTCTATTCCCATGGTACCTACCACACTTTGTACATTCTCCACCTCAAGGAGTGAACCGTTCCATCTAGTTTTGTTGCTTAGGATACTCTCTATCTCTACCCATATTTCTAACTCCGTTGCCATGCTCAGTGGCCTTCCTTTTCTAACCCACCAAAACATTTCCTGTAAGAGTAAATCTTTCATCATATGATTCCACCAATCTATCCTTATTTACTAAAGCAGCAAAATTTCTAATTTCAAATGGTCCAACTGCTCTCTGGATTCTTTCATTAAGTCCAGCTTCAAATTTTACAAACTTTCACTCCTCATCGGGATGCCTTTGGTAGTACATGAAGAACTTAGAGAGTTCTTCAAACTTTGCTATATACTCAGAAACAGTCATATCTCCCTGTTGAAGTCTTAAAAATTCTAGTTCCTTTGCATTCTTAACAGTAACTGGAAAATACTTCTCATAAAATGAAAGTTAGTTTCATTTATCATTTGATTCTTGAGATAATTCGTATGGCTGTAAGCTGAATTTTATACTGTTTTGAAATTTCCATATCTTCCTCTATACTTAACCAAACGAGATGTGTTGACCACTCATTTTAAAGCTTAGGATGTCCTCTATGTTTTCCTAAAATATGGGACCAAAATAAGTAGTGAATCATGCCCAGAAATTATTTTAGCTCAAGCTGTCTGAAACTGTCCACACACAACCGAAAAACTTATATTAGTGAAATTTCTAAAACATAAAACGTACAAATATAGACTTAATATTGTACATAGCCATAGTTCTTGTTACAAAAGTCAATACAGATACAGTATTTTCCATACTTCAGACTAATACATAACTTCCTTCACTACTCCAGCGTTTCTCAAGTGAAGGTGTGGTAGAAATGGTGTTTTTGAGAATGACTTCCATTCAAAGCCTTCACCCCTTTATATAGTAGTTGGAAAATGCTATGGACACTTCTACCCTTCTTAGCTAGTTACTCTTATTGTAACTAAGTTTCTTTTCATTCCATTCCATTATAACCAAAGTCATTATGATTCCATTACTTTTCTAGGAAACATCTTCTAAGTCATGATTACTTTCTTACACTTGTCCAACTTATGAAGCCTTTTCTTCTTTTCCTTCCAAGTGTCCCTCTATGTGGCAAATTCATGAAGCTTCCCCTTTCTTCTTCATCATTCACGTAGACACCTAGGCAACAAGAGAAGATTTTTTTGCTTTCTTTTGCATTTGTGCCATACAAGTGTCCTTCCACTTGTTTGACAAGCTTCATCTCTTAGAGGATTCTCCCAAGGAAGGATGGAAGGAAGGAAGCCATTTATCCATTCTATTTTGAAGATTTAAACTCATTTAAGGTAGGTGAAAGTTAGTTTCATTTATCATTTGATTCTTGAGATAATTCGTATGGTTGTAAGCTGAATTTTAGATTGTTTTAACACTATAAATAGAGGGAGTAGTAACTGAAAACATCAAGCCTCCAAGGGAAGTGAACGTGCAACATCCCTTACCTTCCTTTCATATTTCATTTTCAATTCCTTTCATTCTTTTCTTTTTCATCCTATTATTCTACATCCTTTTTACCTATCATTTTCAAGTAGACTAAAAGAAAACCCTAAGCCTTGCTACTTTGAAATCTCACGTGGAACTAGGAGCATTTAAAGGGATATCAAGATTCAAACTCTCTTGAGGTAGGTTAAACTTAAATCTCTAGTTAATCAATGGTTTAGGTTGATTTACATGCTTTAGTAGGCTGATTTATGGTTGATATTTACGCTTGAACTTTGTGATGTTTAAAGGTTATTCTTTGATGCTATCCCAGGAAAAATGGCCTCCACATATCGTACTGTATGTGACCACACTAAGTGTGGACGCTGCTATAGTCTTACGCAAACATGCATGAATTTTGCCATATATCCTTGCACCTGGGTACTACATATCATACTGTATGTAGCATTAGATTCTGTTTCCCCAAAGCCTCGTATTGGACTTGGATCATGGAAACATGAATCCACCTATCTTATTCACATCAACATCCATAAAAATCAAATCCATAAGCAAAATACATATTTCCTTATGGAAAATATTTTCATCATATCATCATATGTATCATAAGTATGGTTAAACCGCCATATCTTATTCAAGCAAAAATTATTACCAACTTAGGCATGACCAAAGAATATTCTCATAGAAAATTATGTTAGTAATCTAACTAATAATCCATAATATGTCTTTCAAATAATTTCCAATCCCTTGAAATTTTCATAATAAAAGATTAAAGCCTAGTATGCATCTTTTATTCTCCTTTCACCCACCACCTCACTAATTAATCCTCAAATCAAATCATCAAGTATTTAAACCATTTAAATACATACCATTCATCCTCTACTTCAAAAATTAAATCAAAATCTTTCCATAAAAATATCAACAGACAGCCCAAAATATCATCAAAATCACGTAAAAAAATCATCAAATGGGCTTCCATACATTACTAATATTGATGGGTATAAATCATCGCCTATCTTATGGCTTAAATCAACATATTCTCATCAAAGAATATCCTTCAAATAGCACGAAATTCAAGCCTAAATAATAACCATAATCCAGCCTACTAAAGCATGTAAATTAATCCAAACCAATGATTAACTAGAGATTTAAGCTTAACTGTTGCGATTATTCCGCACACTACGGCAAGTGCACCGATCGTTTCAAGTAATAAAATAGGTAAGTGAGTATCGTTCTCCAGAGGGATTGGGGTGAAATTCACAGTAATAAGAAATCAATGTGATTGAAAGTAAAACAAAAAATGTTGAAAGAAGTTGTTGTTGATTGGTTGGTTGTTGAGTAAAAACAGAAATTAAATAAACAGTAAATTAAATCAAGAAGTTACCAATGGAAAAACAATTGTGGTCAGGCACAATCCCCTCTGATTCCTTCCTCCTTCACTTGACTAGTTTATTAATTTAATTTACACAAATGATAAATCTCTCCTAATATCGTTAATCCTAAATTATTAGCGACTTATCTCTTTAATTCGATCGAGAATCCTAATCCCTTAGCAATCCTGTCAAACTAAGCATTTAGAGAATATATCATAAGGGTTTCTTGTTATAATTGTTCAGAAAATAAGTCTTTTCTAGATTAGTTAATCCCTAATCCCTTAGTGAATTAACCCTTTAACCTGAATCGAAAACCTAATTCCTTAGTGAAATCTATCAGTTTAAGCATTTAAAAGACCATATCATAATTTCTGCAGCTACGCATCCCTATCCCTAGGTGATGAACAACTGTTACTCTAAGCAGGTCAGAAATTAGAACCCCAACGTCCCCATTGCGAATCCTAACCCTCAATACTTAAGTGAAGTGATCAATTCCAAATAAGAATAGAAAATAAAAATAGAATAGAATAAAACAATCAAAACATTATTATTCAATACCAGTAAAATTACAGAGGAGTTCACATCAGTTCATGGCCTTCCCACAATACAAGATTTAGCCTGCCATAGGCCTCAAGAAAATCAAAGTTGTTGAATAATACATGACTGTGCTGAAACCCTAACCTTGATTCTTGACTTCCAGAGGTTTAGAATGATGAAATGTGGTTTTTAGATGAATAATGGATTATTCCCTTCAGTCCTCAGAGGCTTTGTATTTATAGAATGATTTAATTACAGTAATAAAGCCTAAAACAGTGCTCAATCCCGAAATAGATAAGTTAAATAAGGAAACAAGATCTTCTCCACGGGATCCGCGCGGAGTCCCGCGCGATCCGCGCGGCATGTTCGAATGGTTGGCGCTGACTGCGTGAACCTCCATGCTAACCGCGTGGAGTCTTCGAGCTGAATGTCTGATGCTGAGCTTTGTGGCGCTAATCGCGTGGTTGTGGCGCGATCCGCGTGGGTTGTTCGAGTTAAATGGCCTTTCTTCTATCCCTGGCGCTGATGGCGCGGCTTTGGCGCTGGTGGCGCGGTGCTTGCGGTCTTGTCACGCTGGTGGCGTGAACCTCCACGCTAATCGCGTGGAGTCTTTGAAACTGGGGCCTTCAATTCACCATCTGGCGCGATCTGCGCGGCTCCTGGCGCAAGTCACGCGGGACCTTGATTTGGCTTTTCCTCTTTTCTTTGCTGGAACTTCCTCTTTTTAACCTGAAAATGCTCAAATGTATTGAAATGAGATTTAAAACAATAACATAATAAACTTAACTAATACTAATCTATTTTCCCAATTATTTAACTAAATTATAACCTAAAACTAGCCTAAAACTAAGATGTGTTTGCAACACATCATTAACCTACCTCAAGTGAGTTTGAGTCTTGATATCCTTCTAAGCTTGTTAAATCCTTCCTAAGGTTGTTTGCCTCTACACATAATTTCTTCAAGGTGATGGGGTTTACTTGATTTAAGCTTTAAAGAGAAAGATGAAATGAAAGTGGTGTGAGGAAGAGAGTTCACGTGAGGTTTGAAGAAAGGAATGGTCTTGGAATTGGCTTGTACTTAGGTTCCTCCTCCTCCCTTTATATAGTGGTGAAGAAATGATTACTTAGAGAAAAATCTCATAAGCCATCATTATTCCTTTACAAGTGTCCCTACGCTTGTTATAATCTTAAGGCTTCCTTTCTTTCTTCCTTCCAAGTGTCCTACCACTTGGCATGATCTTAGAGCTTCTTTTCCTTTGCTTCCAAGTGTCCAAAATCATGAAGTTTCTCCATTTCTCTTGCATTTTCGTGGAGTAGCTTGCCAAGGAAGATTTTTATGCTTTTTCTTTCATTCTTGAGTTTATCCCAAAACTGTTTTAGTAAAATTCTAATTCTGGATTCGTTAACCGTTGGATATCTTTAAAATTTTAAAGGTACTCTACTATCTCACATATGTAACTTTTAACCGTTGGGATTGTTGAAATCATGTCTAGAGCTGTCCACGTGCAAGATGGAAGAGTGTAGAGAAATCTTGGCTTGATTTTATGTTACCTTGCATCCATGCCATACAAGTGTCTTGCCACTTGTTTTCATCCTATGGCTTATCTTCCAAGTGGCTAAATTCAAGAAACTTATTCCTCATTCTCCATGCTTCTCTACGTGAATGACAAGCTCAAAGGGAAGGAATACAAATTTTTCTTCCTTTCATGCTACATTTGGTCATTTTTTATGATGAATAAAAATCTAGTTTCAATATGGTATTTTCTTAAAAAGAAATCCAATTTTTTAATTCTTTTATTTAAAGAAAATTTTGAATATTAGAATTCTATATGTTCCTAAGAATTTATCCCAATGATAGTTTAAATTAATCCCAAGCAGTCTTATACAGGGCAATACATAAACCTTTCATTCTAGACTACATCTTTATCTTATTTTTGATTGGTCTATACTTCTTCTGTCCATCAATATTACTAAACCATTTTATTAAATAGGTTTATTCATCCTATAATTAAGAGAAAATTCTATAGATTTTATGTACCATTTTTCCATGTTTTTCTGATGCTTGAGTTTTCTTGAATACAGCCTCAAACTTGTCATCTTCTAAAATTTGTAGAAATTTTATTCTAGAGTTTTGTGTCACAAAATATGTTGATACTTAGTCAGCTAAGTGCATTCTATAATTTCATCAAGTTTCTACAAAATTTCTAAAGGTATTTAAGCATTTTTGGCCTAGGGGCATTTTGGTAATTATGCCATACAACCTAGGGGTATTTTGGTCATTTTCAAAAATGTCCAAGGGCATTTTTTGTAATTTTCATCTTAAGGATTTTCTAGTAATTTCTACTTCATGGAAAGAGTGATATAGTTATTTTTCTCTAAACATACTTGTATCCAATTATCATCACATTTTTATAATTTTGGGGATGTTACATATTTCAGTTTTCGAGTCTGTATGATTTTGTTGTCTATTTCTGTTGTTTCTGTTTTGTGCTGTTTTTATTCATGTTTTTCATAGGATTTCCAACTTGTATAAATTGTGAGAAATGTTAAAAAGTTGTTTGGATTGAGAGGTTTCATACTTGATGTGAATCATTGTTGCAATTGTTGAAGTGATAAGTAGGATTGAGAAATAGAATTTAAGATGAACCATGTGTGGTAGAATTATGCCTTGTGAGTTTTTGAGCCTTTGTGGATATGTTCTTTCATGTGTGATTTCACCCTTGTGCTAGATTACTCTATCTTTTGCCTTGCCTCTTTTGACATTCCTTGTTGCACATGCTTTGATTGAGATGATTTAGGCCTTCCTTCTTTTAGCCACTAGCCAAATAAACCTATCCTTGTGTTGATATCCATTGTCACCCTCTTTGAACCTTTAGCCTTTTCTTTCTTGTTTAGCTCATTGAAAACTAAAAAAAAATGATGGAAAACCATGTTACCCTAGCTTTAGGGAGAAAAGGGGCTTTGGAATTGTTTTGAGAGTGGGTTTCAAACAAGTGTGGGGTTTTTGTATTTTGTTTTGTTTTGAAAGAAAAGAAAAGAAAAAGAGAAAAGAAAGAGTTCAAATAGCAAAAGTTCAAAGAAAAGAAAAAAAAAAGAAAAAAAATTGTGTATACGCAAAGAAAAAGAAGTTTAAGCAAAGAAAAATATATATATATATATATATGCAATAAAAGTTGTTATAGTTCATTTTCATCCTTGTAAATTCTTTTAAATTTCATCTTATTGCTTCTACCCTTCTTTTATCTTATGGGCTTGCTCCCCATTGCCTCTCTTTTCTCTTAGCTTTAGCCTAAATATCCTTTCCTATACACCTTTACCTAAGCCACTCATTACAAGCTAATAAAGTCCTTTTGATCTTTTGATGCATGTGTATTTCAAGTTGAATGAATTAGAGTCTTGTCAATACTTGGATGTGCTAGTTGCAAGTGGTGTTTGAGTGTAAATACAAGCCATACACATTATATGAGGTTGAGTGCCACCCTTTGAGAGGATTCTATCACCTTGGTG
>PYAF01003275.1:743057-773041 GCA_007407185.1 Glycine tomentella | reverse complement strand
ATATGGAAAACCCAGGCAAGGAACACTGGCAAGCAGTGAAATGGATACTTCGATATTTGCGGGGTACTTCAGATGTTGGTCTGGTCTTCGATCGTAGCAATATTAACACTTCTGAAAGTGTTGTTGGTTTTGTGGACTCAGATTATGCTGGAGATTTGGACAAGAGGCGATCTTTGACAGGTTATATTTTCACTCTCTCTGGATGTGCCGTTAGCTGGAAAGCAACTTTGCAGTCAACCGTTGCTCTTTCAACTACTGAGGCAGAATATATGGCGCTAACTGAGGCAGTGAAAGAAGCCATTTGGCTTCGAGGTTTGGTCACTGACTTGGGCTCAGAACAAAGTTCATCAGTTGTCTATTGTGATAGCCAGAGCGCTATACATTTGACCAAAAATCAAATGTATCATGAATGGACCAAACATATTGATGTCAGATATCACTTTATCAGAAATATTATATCTGGTGGATCTGTCAAGGTTGAGAAGATTGCCACAACAGATAATCCAGCAGACATGATGACAAAGCCCATCACGACAATCAAGTTCAATCATTGCTCGAACTTGGTTGGCGTTCGTAAGACATAATCCTTTATTAGGATTTCTTGGAGAAGACTGTATCAGAAATTTTATTGAGTTCAATTCATTGCTTTATCTCCATATCTGCTGGAGGGGGAGATTTGTTGCGCAGCACATGATTTTTCAAAAGCAGCAGCATAATTGAAAGCAACATTTTTTTAATCCACAGAAAGCAAAAGCCACCGAAAGCAAAATAAAAAGCAGCAGATATATATTTTTTTATTTGCTTTCATATGCTTACAGCTCACTGGTCATGCTTTTGCAATCCTATATAAAGCCCCTCTTGAAATTCAATTAAACGCATCAAGAGCAAGCGGAAAATCAAAGTGTAGCAACTGAAGAAGAGAGAAATATTTAGGAGTGTGTGAGAGTAAACACCAAGTGAGGAAAAATACCCATTTCTGTATTTTTCCTTTTGTACCCAATTTTGTGTGATATCCTTGTGAGGATTATTGGGTGTATATGGGATTTGGGTTTTGAGTGTTATTTTCCTCTTTTGTACTCTTCTTCATTCTAGTGGAACTCTTGATCTGTCTTCGCCCGTGGACGTAGGCACACTGCCGAACCACGTTAAATATCTGTCTTGTCTGTGTTCCATTTTACTCCCCATTTTATTTTTTTCTCTATCTCATATTTTGCTTTATCCGATCCAATTTCCGTAACACATACACTGGACTGGAGTGCTAGGGAACAATCATAAGGACTATTACACATTAATTAGGAACATAAAAACACACTTCCACTATAGAAAGGAAGATATGTGTTTTTGATGAACTTACCTTCTCTGGAAGATTGTGGTTGAATCAGTGAAGTATATCATGTCTTCATCTTCACTGATGTCCATGTCATTGGTGAATTGCAAGGTCTGATCTTCAACTTCTGTTACCACATCGGTGGCCAAACCCCCTCCAGACCCCACTACTTTTAGGCCTAGGTAGGCATCAGCAATGTACAGATCTCCACTTTTCTTGTCAAATCTTAGTCCTAATGGCCTCCCACAAATGTGCTCCAACTCTGGTGCAAATGGACGTACACAGTTCGACCTTGAAAATCAGGCAACTGAACTCATTAAATTCATAAGAAAAATTAAAGGTATCCTAATAGTATGAGTTAGATCTAATATCCTGGCATTTAAACAAAATTTTCAGCATAATCCAATGCTACACACCTCTGATAGAAAAACGTTTGTTAATTTCGAAAGCAACTTAATGGGGGAAATGACAGAATTTTTTTATTATCGTCTCATCAAAAGACAAATAGGCACAATCATTCATGCACATTATGAAAGAGTATTGATAAAACAGACAAGAAGTTTGGTATTTATGGTTTCATGCAGGAATGGCAACGGGCACGGGTAGTGCTTAACAACTACCCACCCCACGAGTTAGAAAATGTGTCAGTGCCTTGATAGAGTGCTTTTAGTTAAATATTTTTCTATCCTTCTTAACTTATTTGACCTCTTTTGGACTTTTATTTTTCCATTCTAATTCAGTTTTGTCTTAGGCAAGTAAGTGGGCTTAATTATTAATTGTAGCGTATTTTTGGATTTTTGGTCACTTAATGTATCTGACTTGTGCAGGGCCTATAGAGTGCTACCGATCTCCGAATGGAGCATTCTAGGAGTCCCTGGAAAGATAATGAAAAGGTCTACAAGTTTGCTAGAAATAGCCCGAGGCAAATTCTGTCATTTAGAGGGTCATTTTAAGCTTCGAAGTTAGTACCTCTGCACTTGTAATTTTGGGCTGCGAATTGGACTTTTAGTGGTGTAAATAATAAATAATTAGATTGTTGGGTTTGTTTATGACCCATTCTATTTTCAGAACTTAGTCACTAATATATTAGTGACTTTAGTGAAAACTTGGACAGCACTTTACAATTCAATAAACAAGTTTTATATTTCTTTTCTTTAGTTTTTAGAATCAAAAGCTTGTTCTTCATTTTCTCTCATTTGTTCTTCATTGTTCTTCAGCTTCTTCATTTCCATTTTGTTATTCTTCCATTTTTCTGCACTCACTTCATGGGGTTTTCCTTGGTGATCATCATGGAAGGCTAAATCATTAATCAATCCAAGGATCTAACTCAAGCAAGAGAAAAATTGGAGTTTCGGTTCGGTATTTCTAATTCTACTTGAATATTCACCTTCTTCTTCAATTTCTATTATGTTTTCATGATTATGAATGCATTTAGGATTGAAAGTGAGTTAGGATTATGGATTCATGTCCTAATTTCAAATGATAATCACAAGATTAATTGAATGATATTTCAGTTAGGGTTGTGGTTTCAATTAATGTAGGAGTAGAATCGATTGAACTGCTTCTATTGAGATTGAATGAATGTTCATGATAGAATCAATTCATGGGAATGATGATGATTCGAATAGCTTGGGTTAGTGAATTGGATTGATGCTTTCTAATCTGTTTTACTTTACTCCTTGATAATCTTGTTAATTTCTACATTGTTCTTTAATTTTAGTTTGTGTTCTTGCATGTTTTACTTTGTGCATACCAACTGTTCGACAAAATCCCCCCTTATTATTACCAATGATTTGAAGCTAGAACCATATTGATTGTGTCTCTGAGTCGACCTAGGTTAACCCTGTGCTGCAGAATTAGCTTAGTAAAATTGTTTTTGATGCGTCTCGACAAAGCATTATCATGCCTACCCCAAGAATCCACAGATATCTGCGAATCTAACTACCTGCGGACTTTTGTATAACCGCAAATATCCATGAATGTTAAAAAATGAAAAAAATCTATTTTTTAGCAAAAGAAAGAAAAATATATAATGCCAACAACTCCATTGCATAACTCTAAAACATAAATTCAAATAACATTAAAACATTAGTTCAAATAAAATTAGTCTATCTAAAACATAAGTCCAATAAAAGAACAATAAGTTCAACTTCAATTCCTTAAATCTAAACAACTTCAACTTTACTCTTCAAGAACCTCACTTTGGTCACTTTTGGTCACTTGCTCCCTAAAACAAAAAAACATATTATATATATATATATATATATATATGAGGGTATTTTCACAATTGTATGGGTAGCAGGTACTATGATATCTGCCCCCGCCCCATTAACTAACAGATAGTTAAAAAATCCATATCCGCGAATAGTGGATATCCATTTACACTACTCGTTGTGGGTTTTATCTGCGGATATCCACAGGTGCAGATTATTTTTTGCCATCCCTAGTTGCATGCTCAAACAATGCAATGGTCACCATATGGAACCAAAGACACAGAACGCATACATTTACTTTTTATTTTTTTACCTTCTCTACAGCCTCTTGGAATAAGCCCTTACACTTACTATGATGCAAAACCTACTAGGTAGAAATTCCCACAAAGCATATAACTTAGAAGATACACATAATGATCAGTGTGTTAGAGCAAGTCTCCAATATCAAAAGGTTTGCAAAACAAATAACATAGATTAAGTCTAAAGAAGAAAGCTATTTGATCCCCATGACTTCTTCAATTTGAATTATTTCAGAAAAATCATGTTGCTGCATCACAGGTGTGTCACACTTTAAAACCTGCCCCCATTTCTTTGTTAAATACTAAATAATAGTTGACGCCGTGGATGGACCTTTCTTCAGAGGAACAATAATCAGCTCAAAACATTAGTCCTACCCTACCTCTTCGGTTTAGCATAACATTAAGACCCTATTTGGACAAACTTATATGTAAGCACTTATAGGAGAAGGAAATAAGAAGGTAAAACGATTTAAGTTTCTCTTATAAGCTACAATCAACTAATGCATTCTTCTCCAAAAGTTCAGGTGCATAAGTTAATTTCAGCTTATGGGAGAAGCTCAATTCATTTCACCTACTTATTTTTTTCTCCTGTAAATGCTTATGGAAAAAAATTATCCAAACAAAGACCCAATGCGGTAACTATCATAATCTTTGTAGTATCTTAAAAATGCAATCTTCATAGTTAAAAAATAGTAAAGACAAACCATTCTCAACGACTCAATCCAATCATGCATGTTCAATTCCTTGTCCAATTCAAACGAACAACAACCACTCCACCCCACCAAAAATTAGGTATCCAAACTTCACCATCTAGCGTAAAAATAAAACCTTCATTTAAAAAAATCAATTAAACCCTCACCAACACAATAACATGATAAAAAAAAGTATAAACACCAAAAGGAGTAGCAGTAATAATAGTAATAGAAACTATAAAGTATGAATATTTATAAAATAGTACCTATTGGAACTTGTGATAGGAAATTTAGTCCAACCTCGCTCTTCCCCTTCCCACTTGAGAATCCGGCCATCGGCGACGCCGGTGTAGGGCCCTTCGCCGTCGGCGTCGAAGACAAGACTCTCCAGCCCGACGGCTCCGTTGACATGGAGCAACCGAGCAATGTGAAGGTGATCCTTCGAGCCCGGAACATGAGGCGGAGAAAACGGGGTTTGAGGGTTCAACAAGGAGAAGGAGATAGCCAAGAGTGCAAGCAACGCTGCACCTGCAACGAGCCCTGTGTTCATTGCAAAAGGGACAACAATGGAACTGTGCAAGTGTGATCTATTGAACCAACCAGAGTGTGTCACTATGTTGCGTTCAGTTGTGTTGTTCTCTGTTTCAATTTCCTTGTCCCTTCACACTTTTCAAGTTTGAAACACCGAACTATTTTCTCCACATGTGTCGCAGGCTAACGTGTGGCAAATGATTCTTTCTCATAAATAATAAATTTTTTAGATGTATAAATAACTATTTTTGGTATTTAACGTATATAAATTAGTAATAATTTTAATTTTAAAAGAACCTACATTTTGATTTAATAATGTGTAACAAATAGGATAAATACATCTTGATTATAATTTAACAATAAATTAATTTTTAAAATATATAATTTAATTTCAATTTTTATGAATATTATAATTTAATAATAAAATCATTTTAAGAAATTAATTATAAGATATAATTGTCACAACATTTAGAATTAAATCAAAAATTCATTTTTTTCTTTAGATTAAATTATTACTGATTTATACATTTGAGGTTATGACTAAAAGAGTTGTTTATGTTTTTCAAATGATAAAAGATTGTTTAGGAGGACGAATAATGTTACTAATAAATAACGTTACTAACGTTTGCACGTATTTTTGTCCTTACCAATCAAATGATGTTTGGTTTCTACCTTGTGTTGACTACTACTATTGCTATGTATTGTACCTGACACCTGTTACCTACTGACCGAGTCATGCGGTTGAAGTCCCAATTCAACGTTAAATCGGTTAGGTTAGTTTAGTAGAAAACGTACGCCCCACTTTAAACCCCATGTCAACCTTCTTGGACAGGCCCAAATAATAGTAATACGTGGCTGACTTGTTTTCTCTAGGGATAGTTATTGGCCCCAATTGAATTGTTTTTTTTCCCTGGGAACATTCTTAAATTCTTCTCACAAAGTACAATAAAAATCACGATTTCACTCCATTATTTCATTGTATAGTATACAACGAAATTTTGATTTTGTTGTATTTTTTTCACCCACTAATGCTGAGGAATCGTGATTCCACTAGTAGGTGAAGAAAAAATCTACAATAGAATTACGATTTTATTGTGCTGGGAGACTAAATATGACATGCACAACAAAAGTATCATTCCCATTGCACAGTGTACAACAAAATTATAATTTCGTTATTCTTTTTAGAAAAATTGTATAATATAATTGTGATTCCGTTGTTTATTTTTTTCTGCAAAAAAATGTAAAATGGAAGTATGATTCCATTGTACACTATGCAATGAAATCACATTTCTGTTGTACTTTTTTTTATGGTTACACAAATAGGTTTCACTATAAGCAAAAAATTATGTATTATATGAAAATTCATACACATGTCTACTACATACTACATATTGAGATACACATCCATAGAATTTAATTGGATACACATTGAACGTTTAGAATTATTTCAATCCTTAAAAAGGTCTATTACATATTGAGATCCTCTAGCTGATTGAAATTGTATTGAATTGAAAGCTTGAATATATTTCATGTAAGGCTTTTACCATGAACGAGCTTCGGGAGTGCAACATCTTCTCCATTGTGGTATAACAGGAGACAAGTGACAATTATCCCTCAAAAAAGCTACATTATCATACAAAAGTCAAAGTTAACAAATATATCAATATTAGTTTATGAAAGTAAATGATATCTTTAGTGGATAATGTATATATGCATAAAGTGATTTTCATTGACAAATCCAATTGCAATAAGATAGGATGCAATTGCCACAAGACTTATAAGTGGAATGAAAATGCAACTTTGCAGCCTATATAAGTGGACCAATACAACATTATACTAAATATCAATAACATAACCCATGTTTGGAATGGTTATATACTTCGCTTCATGTACTAGACCACATTCTACATAAAAAAAGATTATTAGTTCCAACCGTCTTTCTTCTCAACCAAATAATTTATAATGACACCCACATTTTTATAGTTCCAGTGGAATTGTGCATTAACATGTCTTTGTACTATTTGAACTTCTTTCCCCCACTTTTGCAACTCAATATACATATTTTTTACTTACTTTTAACTTTTGAATCACAAGCACAAACATGTGCTCCTTTCCCAGACATCAAGCCCAATTTAATGAATCATTACGCTCTTTAAATACCTAAAACAATCAAAACATTTTTTCAATAACAAAAACACAAGACTTCCATACCTCACCAGTCATGGAATAACAAGAAAAGTTAAGATAGGTAGGTTGCAAATGCATATCAACATCATCACCACCCATATTTTCATCATTATCATTCCCCATACCAGTATCATTCGGCTAAACTCCATATGAAATGAAGGGTTGGTAAATAAAAGAGAACTTGACTTTCATCATCCATATTTTCCCATCTAGGTGCCATTGTAACCTTGTCAAATATATATTCCAATATATTAACCTACACAATAACCACAAAAAACTAGCTTTTAAAAAAAAATGGTTGTTGCATAATTTGCAGCACAACAAAATCACGATTATGTTATGTATTAAGTTTTGTTTTTAACTGAATTGTGATTCCGCTGTGTTAAAATTTATGCAACACAACTAAATTGAGATTCTATTGTATTGCACAGATGCAAATTAGCATTACAACAAAATTACAATGCTGTTGTATAATGAAATCACGATTCTTTTGTATAATGAAATCAGCATACAACAAAATTACAATTCTGTTGTACAATGAAATCACGATTCTTTTGTATAATGAAATCACGATTCTTTTGTGTTACCACAAAATACAAAGAAAAAAAATCATGATTTTGTTGTGTTTACAAAAATGGAAACAAAATACCTTCAACAATGTAAGTGCAGGGAGTGAAGAGTGGGGAGAGAAGAGAAGAAGGGAATGAAAAAAAGGGAAAGAGAAATGGATAAAATGAATGAAGAAAAGAAAAGAGGAAATAATAGTGGGGTAGAAAAAAATGAAGTGAAATGCTTAAAGAGTATTGTGGTAATTGTTTTTGGCATTTACATGAGGAGACATGATTGTCAGAAGTGCTTGATCATTACTGGTAGATTGTCAAGATAATACAAATGCATGACCATTCCTAAAATGAATGGAAAACAATTGTAGCAAAAAACTGAACCCAACATAATTCAGCTATGGATATATTTCGTAACTTGTGTCTGGTGAGTTGGCTCTTTGAATTTAATCACCATTGTACTTTTTTTAAAGGTTATATAATTTTGCCGCTTAATCGTTTATACTTCGTTTGGGTGGTTTATCTCCATCTGCATCTGTTAATTTTGACATATATTCAACAATGTAGTAAGACTATTGGTACTGGTAGCAAGGCGGCAAGTTACTGAACAAATATAATGATCTAAACATACAATGGCTTCAATTTTGTTGCTTATTTAATAATGGATTTCAAATCTCTTGACATGACAATGACCTGAATCAAGAGGAACGAATACATGAATTTGCAAAACATGATTTCTGTACAAAGGAAATATAGTCTATAAAATGATGAAGCATTTATGATTTATTTATATTCTCAATGGAGCATTGATGATCGATGCATCATGGTTATTGAAGAAAACTACATGAAAGGGGGCTTTACATAATAAAATTGATTGTAAACTTGATTAGTATTCTCTTTGGGGCATAAGTTATAGTGTGTCTGTCTAGGGAGGTGCCTTTTTCCAAATTGGTCAAAGTGTTTTTGTAATTAATTTTTCATTCCTACACATCAAAGTGATTTCATTTTTTTAAGAGTTTTGAAGTCCATTGGCTTTATAAGCTGAATACAAACTTTCAAGTTCCAATATACTATGGCATGTTTTTGGTTGACAGATGTAATTTAAGTCCACGAATTACTTACATTTTATTTTGACAAATAGTGCTGCCTATTTATCTTCTCTTATAAGTCCCACACTAAAGAGGCATAAAACAAATGTAAGAAAATTCATCAACACCTTTACAAGATATACCTTGCATTGCACTATAACATGGGTCTAATGCATCCCACTCAACTCAAATCAGATTAATGGTTTTCTGGGATATCTCTGAATTTTCAGATACATTTTTGGATTTCTAATTAATTATCTACCCGACTATCACTATTATTAACAACTTCATGTGGCTCTAATATTCAGTTACCCCTCTTCTTCTTGCTGTAAACTTCTTAAATAGGTTGTTTACTAACAATGTCCACAAGAGAAAGAGCTGGTAGAGGATAATTTAGCAAGAAAACTTTAAATAAAATAAGCAATGAAACTTTACAAAACAAATAAATTACAACAAGTTTTTATTTTATTACCAAATAAAAAGACACAAGCCAAATAATAAAAAAAATCTCATAATCCTTAAAAGACATACTGTTATAACTTGTTTTACACATTATTATGCATCACAAATAGTCGTAACATAGACGACTTTGTTAAAGAAGGACAATTCCACATATTCTTTTTATCCATGGACCAAATAGCCAATCTTGAAACAAAATGATACAATGCATTGTTGAAAGCTTAGCATGGAGAATCTATATTTCAAAGCTTTGAAATCCAATTCCTACCAATTCAAAGCACAATATTAGTACAAAGCATTCCAATGGTGAGACTTTTGGGAGTAAAAAGGTTGAAACAAATATCTCTTAAAACGAAATAGACAATAACATAAAAATTCCTGTGACAAATTAGACAATCTCATCCCTGAAACCAATATTAGGTATTTTACTAAATTTTATATTAATTTATTTATATTGTCCATTATTAGTCACACGATATATATAATAAAAAAAATTTGTCATGTGCTGTTACTTTTGCCTTGTTCACTATCATAATTTTAACGGATCAATATGACTATTAATTTCTAATGAATGATGTAAAACAAAAATAAAAAGAATAAATCATATGACAGCAAATAAGATGACTCAAGATAAATAAATTATTTTGGGAACTAAATACAAATTATATATCATGATGACTAAATAACAAATCATGTTAAAAATATCCTTTAATTCAATCCTGGTATTTCCTTTACTAATACTTTTAATGTTTATAATTAATTGAAAATATACATTAGTAAAAAAAGACCAATAATTAAAAAAAAAAAAAAGTGTTGCCATTTAAAAAGGATGCACATATATAAATGAAATTTGAATCGCATACTACATATTAGGAAGAAAAGGCATACCTTTTTATGAATTCTAATGCCATTAGTGATGAATAGTGCGTATTGTTCCTTCGTTGTCAAATATTCTTACTAGGGGCACATGTTGGATGGCTGGGTGCTCTGGTCCTCCATCGGGAGCAATGCAGTCATTGAATTCATCTGACATATTATTTATAGAAAGATAATCAAGTTTTTTCAAGTGTTGAATGCCAAGAGGTACTGTCTGGAGTTCAGGTATTCTATAAAATTGGAGAAATTCCAAAGAAACGAGTGCTCCTTTATTGATAATGATGGATTTCAAGCAACTGAAGGGTCCGAGATTTAGCTTCTTTAGTTTCTGAAACCCTCCATCTTGAAAATGCAAAATGTCACCTTCATATGCATTGTCTATGTCGAGGACCAACAAATGTGGCATATTTTGTAATGATTTCAATGGATCATCGGTTAACTTAGAATTTCTTAAATATAATGTGACAAGACTTTGAAGGTGTGGAACCCACTCTGGGAACTTTTTTAACTTCCCTTTTAGGCAAAGCTTCTGAAGCATAGGCAAGGATGAAATAACAGGAAAATCAATGACTACTCCTCGGCGTCCGTCTTCTCCATAATCTGACTTAATAAGTAGTTTCTCCAAGTTCGTCATCTCATTTATTGAAGAACACAGTGCACTCCCTTGTCCTTCCTTGACTCTAGTCAAGCTTAATTTTCTTAACTGCTTCAGCTTTCCCAGTTTTGTTATTAGCTCTACTCCATCATCTTCAAAAGCATAAGCATATATATCTACCTGACACAACGTTTGTAGGGATGCCATGCCTTCGAGACCATTCTTCATTTGAAACAATTTCAACTTATAACCCAAAAGATGTCGCAGTTTTCTTAGCTTGCAAATCTCCTTTGGCATATGGAAGACACCTGTGTGCCTTATGTCCAAGGTCTCCAGGTTCTGGAGTTCTCCAATGAATTTCAAAAGCTCTTCTGCAAAAATTGAATTTCTTAAGTTTAAATACTTCAAGTGTGCTAGATTTCTCCAATGATCAAAACCACGATTCCATCTGTCACTATCTTCAAAATCTAGTACCTTCAATAGCCTATATTTTCTAGGGATTCTTTGCACAAAGATGTTGGCTGATGTTGATCTTTCATTTGCAAAAACAAGTAGCGACCGGGTGTGTGAGCTTTCTGTATTCTCCATTAAATCATTGGAGATGGCTCTTATTGATAAGCGTCGAATCATTCCACTTGACATCGGCTCATCTTTTTTACCAATATGTTGGCAGAAACTTAAATCCTTGCATTTTCTAAGGATCATCTCGTGTAATAGGTCATGAACATGACACCTTTTAGGTTTGCCATCAATGGTAAATTCAGACACTTGCACTAAACTTCTGCCAATCAACTCTGTTAAATGTTGTTGTGCAGTGTCTTCTAATGTTTTTCCCTCTTCTTCTTTTACAAATCCTTCAGCTATCCACTGTCGAATTAGTCTTGTCTGCTTAACTTCATAGTCATCGGGATACATTCCAAAATACAAAAAGCATGGTTTAAGATAGTATGGCAAATCATCATAACTGAAACCTAAAATCATTTTTATACCAATTAAATGGGGATTTTTCTCCATCTCTGAACTCAGACTTCGCCTAATTTTTTCCCATTCAAATGGAGTCTTTTCTTTGCTGGATAAAAGACTACCAATAGCCACAATTGCTAGAGGCAAACCCTGGCACTTTTTAACAAAGTCAGAAGATATGTTCACAAGGTCTTCTGGACAATGTCCATTGTTGTGACATCGGAATGCCTTCTTGCAAAAGAGTTCCATGGATTTTACAAATTTTAAAGGTTTCAGCTCATGAACTTCATCAAAAGGAGACTTCTTACAAGAGTCTACAACATCCTTGCTCCTAGTTGTGATTAATATCCTACTTCCATTGTTATTATCACGCATGGCGTTTTCAATCTGACCCCAAAGTTCCACACTCCACACATCATCAAAAACAACAACATACCTCTTTTTTTGCAAATAGTTTTTCACTTCAACAATCAATGAATTTAGATCCATTTTAGAAATACCTTTAGGAGGATCCTCTTTTATTTCTTTGCACATCTTCTCCAACACGTCTCTCAGCAATCCTTCCACAGTGTAGGATTCAGAGACTGTGATCCATGCACGACAGCCACCAAAGTGTGCAATCACCTCCTGGTTGTTGAAAACTCTGCCAGCAAGAGTGGTTTTTCCTAGTCCTCCCATTCCTACGACAGAGATGACAATGCGCTCCACTGGTCCCTTTACTAACCAACCGATCAATTCATCTCTTGGATCTTCAAAGCCAACAACTTGAGCTTCATCAAGGTGAGGGGAAGCCGATCGAGGGTCAATCCATTGGACACTTTGGCTACCTCTGTTACTGCTTTGTCCTTGTTCAGAACAAGGTTGTCTTAGGAAGTTATACTCTCTTCCTCTCTTCTTGATTCTGTCAACAACTGACTTAATCTGCTGAATCTCTGATGCTATTCGATGACGAGGCAACAAAGTTTCAATCAAGTGAATAATCTGACAGAGTAAAGCAGAACATCCAGGATCATGAGGCTGCTGTTCCACAAGGATCATGTATTCATCAATGACATCTTCTATGCGAAAAGATGCTTCCCTCAACTCTTTCACCCATGTTTTGATTCCCTCATTTGCGTTGCCTCCTTCTGCAGCTCTTGTATCTGCATCCTTGAGGAAAGCTTGAATGTATTCTAGTTCACTTTTTATGTCTGCAAATTCATTTGGGATGTCCCAGACCAATTTTGCTTGATCGCTTAGTAGTGGAAGCAATTTGTTTCGTGCCAAGGACACTGCCATTTCCGCCATTTGAGTGTAGCTAGCTCTAATTTCTGTCTCTGGTGTATTGTGTGATATCAGAATTTTGTGTTCTGATACTTATTTATTGATTAGTCTAAAGCGAGAGGAAGACTTTTGAATATTGATTCCCAAGTCTTTGTTTTTTGTTAAATATTTCGTTAGCAAGTGGAGCCCTTCATTCATTTTATCATAATAGAGCAAGTTGTGAATATAGATTCCACAACCCACATGGTACTTTGGGGTGCGTATCTGCTTACTGGACGGCCATTTATTTTTAATAAACAGTCATAATTGATTTTAATCGTCATAGAGCAATTTGTTGATCTCGAGATAAGCTTTGTCCTTTTGCTATTATAAATGCAGCTAAACAATACTACTATGAGTTTTGAAGGTGTGCATGTGGATGGCTTGCCTGTCAAAATTGTATTGTGAATATAATTTTCTTTTAATGGTCTTCTTTTACCAACTCTGGTACTTTCCCACTCTCTATGGATAAAAGGGATAAATTCATACAATAAGAGTATGTTTGGATGGAGTGTTTTAAAATTTCAGGAAATTTAAAATTTAAGGACATTAAAATGTATTAATTAAAATTCTTTTATTTTTAAAATTTTATGTTTGGATAAAGAAATTAAATTTTTTCATTTTCAAAAATTTGTTTTTGAATAAAGATATTGTATTTCTTAATTTTTAAAATTTTGAACCTCATGTACGTAAAATGAAGTGAGGTGGATGCCGTGAGTGTAGCGGAGATCGGAGATTGAGACGGAGTAAAAAGTGATGTGATTAGAGCTTCTAGAGAAGAAGAAAATTTTAATTTCTCACCTTTTAAAAGAAAATTCAAATTTCACATTTTTAGTTATTTAAGATTATGTTTTAAAATTCCAAAAATTTAAATTTCTCATATAAAAATATCAAAAAATTGAATTTTAAATTGAAGAATTTCAAATTCCCTGATAATTTACTTTCTTCAATTAAAATTCTTTATCCAAAATGTATAATTTTAATGTTAAAGCTTGACTTTGAAACTTCTTGAAATATTTTTTTTTAAAACTTATTTTATGTCTTTCTATGAATTTTTATTAAAATTAAAATTAAAAATATATTTTAAAAATGTCATAAATTTTTTTCAAAAGTTGTTCAATTTTTTTTTAAAAAATGCAAAATTTCGTATAATTTAAAAAATGTTATTTTATTAAATTACTTAATGTTAATGTCCTAAAGGTCCATGCTCAAATCCCTCGGCAAAATAACATTAGACAAATCGACTAATGAGGGTGGAGACAGGAAACTAGGAACTGCATCATGAATTAGAATGAGTATGGAATGGGGAGGGATAGATTATTCTTGACTAGAAAATCAATTGCCTGATTTGCCTCTCTCAAAATGTGATTCCATGAGACAAAGCTTTGGGTTAGGATAGGATTCATGAATTTGATGCATCTGAGCATGGCAGGAGTGAAGATTTTTTTTTTTTTTAAATTTTAAAAATGAGTATTAAGTTATGGTAAAAATAAACTTGTTACAATTTATCTAATTATTGTGATATTGTATTCTAATTTGTATTGATACAAGATTTCAAAAATAGAAGTAAAAGAATAATAAAATACAATTTGAACTAATCAAAACATTCGTGTATTGTACAACATGAATAAAATATAATACATTGTATCATCCATTAATATTGTGGGAATTAAGGATGTTAATAATCTGGTTGCTGATTCACTTGGAATTGGGTCTCTATCTTTCTCATATATCAAAACTTAGGAAGAGTTGTTCTTTTTTTTTATTCTTGGGTTAGGAGGAGCCAACTAAGCAGGAAGTCTCCAAGGAGAATTAAAAACATCAACACCTAATAGCCCTTTGGATGGGGTAAAGATGAAGTTGGGGTCTGTTTTTAATGATGAATGAACCAAAAATTGTAGAATGATGAAATAAAATAAAGGTTAAGTCTGTCAGACAACCGTGTGACCATCCCAGACATATGAAAGAGCCTGAGAACGATCATCTACAGCACAAGATGGGAATTCCACCTAAGAACAGTTTGCTTGAAATTGAATTTTCGGATTGCTTTTCTTGGTTACTCGGGATCCACATTACACTACTCAGAAAATGAAGAAAAGTTTTTAGAGACTCAAATATACTGAATGTTCTTCCATAATCTCTTCTTTGATTGGCTTTGTACTTCTTATTTAGAAGGAGAACAATTCTTCTAAGTCTAACATTGTCATATAGAAATTGCATGAATGGCGTATTGATAGGACATGCACGAACTAATTGTGATGTTGTAGACAGTCTGATGTCTAACATCCTCTTTAGACTGAAAAATATCATAGTTTTTCTAATTCTGCTTTTAGAGTATAGCATGGGATTTCCAATCTTTCCCTAATGTTTATAGATGGAAAGATGCAAAATAATGAAATTATTCATCTTTTCTAGTAAGAGCCAGTTTGAAAACACATGTATTTTTTCTTCATCTTTTTTACAAATAATGATAAATGCCACCTTATTTTTGCATTTTCTTTCATATTTTTAAAGATCTGTACATGAATAATGAAAAGAACTTTTTTTTTTTTATGGTTTTCTGTACAAATCTTTGATTTCCATAATCTAATGAGAAATTACATGATGCAACTGTAAAAATCTGTGTGCGTGGATTGATTTAAACTGTATGAATTTAATTAGGGAAGCAACCAAAAATATTAAAGATGAGAAGAAAATTTGTAACCGGATATTTTTAACATCCTGACAGTGAAACTAATCAATGTGGTAAGGACATTTTGAAAAATGGGGGAATGTGAGGGGGAAGAAAAGAAGGTTCAACTTTTCAGGCATATAATTAAACCCGCATGAGGTCCAAACCTAGCCAATGGTCATCCCCACCTTTTATTCTAGCTTCTTGAATATTACGTAGCGTAAATCTTTCTCATTACTCTTTTTGTTTCTTTGATGAGTTTTAACCCACTTTACCCTTAACCATGTGCTTGCCAACAAAATGTATGAAAAGGTGAATCCTGCTGTTTATGTTCTTTTATTGTTGGCACTTGGCAAGGAGGGTCAAGTCTCTCAACAGCATCCCTCGTACAACAGCAGGTGAATTGATACCCATGGCTATCCATGAATGTTAAAAAATGAAAAATCTTTTTTTTTTTTTTAGCAAAAGAAAGAATAATATATAATGCCAACAACTCCATTGAATAATTCTAAATCATAGATTCAAATAACACCAAAACATTAGTTCAAATAAAATTAGTCTATCTAAAACCGAAGTCCAATAAAAAGAACAATAAATTCAACTTCAATTCTTTAAACAACTTCAACTTTACTCCTCACTTTGGTCACACACACACACACACATATAAGTGAGAAGAGTAGGATTTTTTTCCAAAGCCTAACTCATTATATATATATATATATATATATATATATGTATTTTCATAATTGTACGGGTAGCGGGTACTATGATGTCTGCACCCGCCCCGTTAACTAACGAATAGTTAAAAATCCGTATCCACAGGTAGTGGATGTCCATTTACACTACCCATTTTCTATTCGTTGCAGATTTTATCTGTGGATACCCACCCGTGCAAATTTTTTTGCCATCCATAGTTGCATGCTCAAACATTGCAATGGCCACCATATGGAACCAAAGACACAGAACGCATACATTTACTTGGAACCAAATTAAGTTTTTTTACCTTCCCTCCAGCCTCTTGGAATAAGCCCTTACATTTACTATGATGCAAAACCTACCAGGCAGAATTTCCCTCAAAGCATATAACTTAGAAGATAGACATGATGATCAATGTGTTAGAGCAAGTCTCCAGTATCAAAAGGTTTGCAAAACAAATAACACAGTGTTGCGGAATCAGCAAGTGTACCGTTCGTTCAAGTAATAAAATGATAAGTGAGTTATCGTCCCACAGAGATTGTTGCACCAATTATATTGTAACTTAAATCTATAAGTTGGATAAATAAATGTTTATAAAAGAATGAGTTGGTTGTTTGAGTAAATAAAAGTAAAGGCAAGATTAAAACATAAATATAAGCTATGAGCAGACAAAGTAAGTTGTGACAAGATAAAGAAAGCGTAGCCAGGGCACCCACACTCGATGATTCCTCCTAATGAATTCGTATCGCTCACTACATTCAAGTATTAAGTTATTCAGCGATTGTGTTTATCATATATTAGCTACCTACCAATTCCTTGGTAAAACAACCCTTTAACCCTCTTAAAAGTCCTAATCCCTTAGTAACTTTCCTAGGGTTAAGCATTAAGCAAACACATGGATAAGCTAGCTACAAGCATGCATTCCTATTCCTAGATAATGTAAAGCAAGTCACCACACTTAGTTCCAAGACTAGAGCCCCAATATTCCTATTGTGAACCCTACCTCTAAGCTCTTAACTAGATTGATCAAGTATAAGAAAGAGATGTAGACATTCAAGCAAAGTGCTGTAAAATAACCTTTGATAAATGAATAATAGCATTCAATACATTCCAATGAAAGTTTACATCAAGTGCTTGGCCCTAGCTATAAATGAAACTAGCCAAACCTAATTATGGCTGGCCTTGATACATCAAAAAGAAGCATGTCCAACTGAAGCATAAGGAGAAGAAGATGGAGAAAGGTCTCCACTTGAGCCTTCAACTCCTAAAGCCCTAGCTAAGCTTCCCAAGCTTTCTCAAACCCTTTGTGAGCTATTTTTTGTCCAGTAGAAGTCCCTCAACACTGTGGGTTTAAGCATTTATATGGAAGTGAGTGAAACTCCCAGTTTGCCCTTTAGCAACTGCTAAAATTACACAGACAGCGAACTCCCACGCTAGTGGTGCGGCATCCACGCTGGTGGCGCGGACTGGCAAAAGAAATTAACCTGAATTCTTCATCACTGGCGCTGGTAGCGCCGCCACCACGCTGATTGCATGAGTTGGCAGTGGATCTCGCACTTGTGGCACGGATCTCACGCTACCATCGTGAGATGACAGTGGAAATTCCTCTGCTTTGAGGTATTGACGCAGGAAGCGCGGCATTGGCACTGGTGGCACCACAGCTATTTTGACATCAACTTGCTTTATTGAATTCCTGCTATGAAATTGCACAATTTAACTAAGAAAAGGGCAGCAAAGGAATAGTCAAGGATCATAGCATTCATGAGCAATTATTGATGAATTATGACTAATTCCTTGCTTCTATTGGCTTGGAAAACATTATATGCTAAGAGCATATCACACAGCTCAAGTCTAAAGAAGATAGCTATTTAATCTCCATGACTTCTTCAATTTGAATTCAACATCAACAACACTTTTAACCCTAGTTAATTGGGGTCGGTGGTAGATGAACCCTGATAGATCGGAAATAAGACTTCTTCAATTTGAATTATTTCAGAAAAATCATGTTACTACAACAGAGGTGTGTCACACTTTACAACCTGCCCCCATTTCTTTATTAAATACTAATAATAGTTGACGCGGTGAATGGACCTTTCTTTCAGGGGAACAATAATCAGCTCAAAACATTGGTCCTATCCTAACTCTTCGGTTTAGCATGGCATTAAGATCCTATTTGGACAAACTTTTCTGTAAGCACTTATAGGAGAAGGAAATAAGAAGATAAAACGATTTAAGTTTCTCTTATAAGCTACAATCAACTGATGTACTCTTCTCCAAAAGTTGAGGTGCATAAGTTAATTTTAGCTTATGGGAGAAGCTCAATTCATTTCACCTACTTATTTTTTTCTCTTGTAAATGCTTATGTAAAAAATTTATCCAAACAAAGACCTAATGCAGTAACTATCATAATCTCTATAGTACCTTAAAAACGTAATCTTCATAGTTAAAAAATAGTAAAGACAAATCATTCTCAACAACTCAATCCAATCATACATGCTCAATTCCTTGTCCAATTCAAACGAACAACAACCACTCCACCCTACCAAAAATTAGGTATCCAAACTTCAGCATCTAGCGTAAAAATAAAATCTTCATTATAAAAAAAAACCAATTAAACCCTCACCAACATAATAACATGATAAAAAAAGTATAAACAAAAGGAGTAGTAGTAATAATAGTAATAGAAACTATAAAGTATGAATAATTATAAAACAATACCTATTGGAACTTGTGACAGCAAATTCAGTCCAACCTCGCTCGTCCCCTTCCCACTTGAGAATCTGGCCATCGGCGACACCGGTGTAGGGCCCTCCGCTGTCGACGTCAAAGACAAGACTCTTCGGCCCGACGACTCCGTTGACATGGAGCAACCAAGCAGCGTGAAGGTGATCCTTTGAGCCCGGAACATGATGTGGAGAAAATAGGGTTTGACGGTTCAACAAGAGAAGGAGATAGCCAAGAGTGCAAGCAACACTGCACCTGCAACGAGCCCTGTTGTTCTCTGTTTCAATTTCCTTGTCCTTTCTAGGGTGTTCACGAGTATGGGTCATGTAACACCCCGTGTGCACCCGACGTATTATCATTATACAATATCATTATAACGCAGCGAGCATGGAAATAAATATTTAAGGAAGCTTGAATCAAGTAAAAGATATACTTTTATACATATATGGGGAATTTCTGTAATATACATGTACATAATTTTCCACAACTATACAAACATTCCCTGTGTCTCAAAATACAGGCAAAATAAACACAAGGTGAGTCAACGGACTCAGTCTTCTAAACCTAGGATTTCCTTCACTCTATCCCAACTCAGGCCTCTTGCCTTGGGATTTCTCAGACACTCCTGTCTCTGTTCCTGCAACATGAGCCCCAAAATAGGGGTGAGATAATCATCTCAGTAAACTCAGGGTTTTCAGAGGTTTCCCTCCCCCTGGTTCATTACCCAGCATAGCATGTATATATATATATTACATAACCGAATAATAATTCCATCAAGTCATATGATCAGTAAACGGCTAATACAACTAACCTAAATAACTACATGCATACCACAACATCAATCAAACATATACAATCCATATACAGTGCCTGGATAGGATCATCCACTGAAGGGCACATCTATCCAGGACTTCACACCGAGCACTTGGATAGGATTATCCACTTAAGGGCACATCTATCCAGGAACTCATGCCTGAGTAGGATCATCTACTGAAACGCACATCTACTCAGGACTTGCCGCCCAATACCTGAATAGGATCATCCACTTAAGGGCACATCTATCCAGGATTTACGTGGACGCCTATGGATTGTCCCAAGGGAGATCATCCACCGAGTGAGAACATTCCCAATTGGGGTCCATAGTACCTCATACTACTGGCCAGTAGATTTCAAGCAATCATATCACAATCAGCACATGGCATAATCCAGGCAACACATTACATTAGTGCAATTAACATCATCATCATAAACAACATAGTTTACACTATCTCAGTGTAATCACAATCCATACACCCCATCTCAGGGTTTAGCTAGCATGCAGTTGCCAGCCGTCGTCAAGCTATTTCATCAATAATCAATACAATCCAGTATCACAACATCATAAAATATCAGAATACAAATCATATCATACAGTCACCCATGTTGGGTGCAGTGAAACACAAGCAGGGAAACCATCCCTGAAAACACTGAGCTTACCTGGTCGTAGCTCAGAATTAGCTCCCCTAGTCTCGAGGTGATCTTTACCAACGATCTGCACCTCACGCCCTACAATAGGCATGAATCAAACAATCAGAAACGGTGTTCAACCATTTATATGGAAGGAAATACCCTCCCTCCAATATCCAATCCAAAGTCTTCTACCCTAAGGTTTACCTTGGCCCAGCTTCTACTAGGCTATACATTGACCCTCAATGGTCTGCCTCAGTCTCACCAAGGCCTCAGAGTTCCTTCAGAACTCTGTACAGTTCAATTGAAAGCTGTACCAAACCCAAGAACCAACATTGGTTCAACTCAGCCAAAACACATATATAATCACATTTTCACCGATTATTTGGTCTCATGACTAACTTTTGTAAAGGTACTTAAGTTAATCCAGGCCAGAATACCGTTCATTTACACACCCATATTTCTGCCCAGAGCCAAATTCAAACTTCATCACAAATTAAATTTCAATATGCCATATGACTCAGAACAACCTCCTTAATACATCTCTCTACAGAACCTAAGCCTAATTCCAGCCCTATCATCAATTAACTACTATATTCTAAATTTCCAATTTCACAAATTTATCGGTTAAAAGTTGAGTTTCTTACCCCAAAGCAATCAAGAAAGGTCGGAGAAGTATTTCTCCTAGCTCTAGTGCCCTTGAACCGGCTTTGTTTCCTTCCAAACTCAGCTTCCTTCAAGAAACTCAAGAAAATGGAGTTCTCCCATCAACTAGGCTGGATTTTTGGCTTTTCAAGGTTCTAATCAAGTTTGTAGGTGATAAGGAGGTGTTTTAGTGATTTATAATGAAGGTTTGAAGCTTCTAAAGCTCAGAAATGGCTAGTGGGACAAAGGAGGAAGATAAACAGTGGTTTTTCAACTGAAAAACGTGATTTTGCCTTATATAAGTGGCCTGACCGACATGCCGCGCTCTTGGCGCCACTCTAGCGCTGATGGCGCCAAAAACCAGTGTCTCTGGTGCCTTTGGCGCCACTTTGGCGCTCCTGGCGCCAGTTTCCAGCATCTGTGGCGCTCCTGGCGCCACTTTGGCGTCTTGGCGCCAAATTCCAGCACCTGTGGCGCTCTTGGCGCCATACTCCGTCGCTAATTCCGTCGCTAATTCTGTCGCTAAATCCGTCACTAAGGCTTTTGCGACGGAATTTTATAAATTTTAAATTTTAATTTCTTTTATTTTCTTTTATAAAAGCCTAGGTTATTATAGGTCACCTGTGAATCCGAACTGATCTGAACCGATCCGAACAGTTTGGGTATGGTCATTTATATATTTGGGTCAAAATCGAACTGATCAAAACCGTTCATGTACAGGTTGGGTCACGAGTTTAGATTTACAGATCCGTTGACCCGATGACCCGATCTGTGAACCATAATAATAATATAAATTTTATTATATATATATATATATATTATATTTTATGTAAGGAGATTAGGAGATTGATCTTGCAAAATATTTGCTTTAAGATTGCATTATATAATATAATAGAATATCTTGAAGATTGCATTGGATAATATGATAGAATATATTTAGAATTGCATTCAAAAATTGGTTAAAATCATATCTTTAAATTAGTATAAATAGAACTATATTTTGGTGTCCATGCATGCATTCCATTCCAAATAATATTAGAATTTTAGAGAGTTTATGTTTGCATCATTGAGAGAATTATTGTGAAATCGTATAGAAGCGTTTGACAAGTCTGATTCTTCAACTTTCTGTCAGGATTTAAAGGTACCTATTTACTTAAGAAATAGAAGCGTAAAGGTAATTGTTTTATTTATTCTTCTTCTTGACTTTGGAAAAGGTCATAGCTAGGAAACTAGGATATCAGTTTTGTCTTTGTTCTTGATGAATTGAGACGTGCGACTTCCGACTGAGAACTAGGATACCAATCTAGCTGGGAAACAAGGATACCTTAATTGAGACTTGAGCTTTTTGCTAGGAAACAAGGATACTAGCGGGGATAATTGTTGTGTAAGGGTAGACTAGAAAACTAGGATACTAAGAACTATTGTACACAAAATTATCATAGTGGAGTTGTTCATTGGATTGATTATCCAATTTGGACGTCGTGATTTTTAACCCAATTGGGTTTTCCACGTTAAAATTGACTGTGTCTTCTTTATTGCTTATCTCCATATTATTGCTTTGAATTTGATTTTAAATTATTAATTATTTTATAAAACTCAATTCACCCCCTCTTGAGTTCATATGCAAGTATTGAAGTTTCTTAATGTATTACTTATATGTATATTGTTATTTGTTTCACCTTTTTTTTCATATTTTGTTTACCATGTTTATAATATTAATGAATCATATTTTGTTTATTTGTTTGTTTCAGCAAATCTGGTTGCAACAAAATTGGTTATAACAAAGCTTGATTTGTAAGAAACAATTGTGATTCACACTATTATAGTAAATCTTGTTTAAAAATCTTTTATTTTAATTTATATTATAAGTCTATTTTAGAATATTTTGTTGATGGTATTAAATGAATCAATTTTACTACTTTCATACATTTGATAATATTGTGTTAATTGTATGAGATATTTGAAAGAATCGTGATATAAATAGTAGTTCTAAAAAAATTAAGTGGGTAACCCGGTGATCCAAACTGAGTCGAACCGTTCATGAATGGGTTGGATTGGGTTAAGTTTCATTTTTTTTGAAAACCGAACCGAACTGATCGAATCTAATTGATTTGGGTCCTAAATTTGATCAAAACTGATCCGAACCGAATCATGAACACCCCTGATCCCTTTGCACTTTTAACATCAAGTACTTTGAAACACCAAATCTTTTCTCAGAAATAATAAATTTTTTTAGATGTATAAATAACCATTTTTGGTATTTAATGTATATAAATTAGTGATAATTTTAATTTTGAAAGAACATATATTTTGATTTAATAACGTGTAACAAATAGGACGATTACATCCTGATTATAGTTTAACAATAATTTTTAAATTTTATAGCTTAATGTTAAATTAATTTTTAAAATATATAATTTAATTTCAATTTTTATTAATATTATAATTTAATAATAAAATCATCTTAAGAAATTAATTATAAGATATAATTGTCACCGCATTTAGAATTAAATAAAAAATTCCTTTTTTTCCATTAGATTAAATTATTACTGATTTATACATTTGAGGTTATGACTAAAAGAGTTGTTTATGTTTTTCAAATGATAAAAGATTGTTTAGAAGGACCAATAATGTTACTAATAAATAATGTTACTAATGTTTGCACATGTTTTTGTCCTTAATTACCACTCAAATGACGTTTGGTTTCTACATTGTGTTGACTACTATTATTGCTGTGTACTGTACCTGACACCTGTTACCTGCTGACCTGGTCATGCGATCGAAGTCCCAATTCAACGTTAAATCGGTTAGGTTAGTTTGGTAGAAAATGTACGCCCCACTTTAAAGCCCATGTCGACCTTCTTGAATAGGTGGAGGAGAAGGAGTGAGGATATATGGATTACATTGCGTTGTTGTGTGGAGTATGAATAGTATAGCCCCTCAAACTAATGCTAAATGTGACATTTAGTAACAAGGGGCCATCATTATGATCCATTTAAAGCCCATCCTTCAGGCTATAACCCATCAAGTCCCTTTTTCCTTTGTCCTAACATATTTTGAGATAGTTTTGACGATTGACACTTTTTCACTTTTCTTTTTTCAGTGTCCGGAGATTGTAAAGAACCTAATGCACTATATATCTTGTAAGTTTATTCCCTCTTTAACACACTAAAATTATTAAATTCATTCATTCCAATACACATTTAATACACATTTCAACTAAAATCTATACTAAATGTTAATTTATTTAAATACATATCTCAATGATATTTAATGATCTTTTCTTTTGAGGACCACTTTCCAGTTTCCAATCTATGGTCACGTTATTCTACCCTATTCAGGAATTGGATAGGTACTCGGTTTCAGTTCTCTTCATTTTCAAGGGAGACAGAAGAATCGCCAATCTGCATTTTTTTTTTACACACCTGTTCATTACTTTGTTAGGAAAAATAATCTTTTTTTCACAAAATTAAAATCGTTTATGGCAAAAATTGATATGCTTTGAGTCCCATTGTTGAATGCATGCGATTCCAAAACCAAAACCAATGAAATAAAAAAATGTTTGGGGATTGAAACTATGTCCCTATGACATTGCAGAGGGACAACTGAAACAGCCATGTTGCCCCCAACAAGACTCCTTAAGGACAGGGTTTCTTTAGGCTAATTATTGTTATGAGTATTTGTTTTACATCTATATATATACTTAAACAAATGAACCACACACATGTATCCTTAAATTCTTCCGAAAATCCATAATTGTAAAGTTAAAGTAGATACGGTACATGAACCGCAAGTCCATGAGAATTTGTTGCTAACTTCCGCATGGCAAGCTAAAAAAGAAAGTCCATGAGAATTTGTTGCTAACTTCCGCATGGCAAGCTAAAAAAGAAATGTTTAGCTTGTTGGTTGTGTCCAGTATTGAATTTTATAATTTATCTAGGCTGGAAGGAAGCAATGTGCCAAATTAAGTAACTTCAATTTCTGAGCCTTGTATGCGTGTTAAAGTGTAAAGTATATCTAGATTTATAATTGTTCTAGTATGGGCTGTTTCTAGGTCTAGAAGACCTACTTAGAAACATCCAAGTGTGTATGTGTAATTTGTCTCTTTTTGAAACCAGAAGTTAGGTTATATCCACCCTCAACCACTACAAAAAAAAGGGCTATTTCCGACGGACTATTTCCGACGGACAAAGATCTGTCGGAAATTTCAGCTTTTCCGACGGATTTTTCCGACGGATTATTTTTCGTCGGAAATATGCCGTAGGAAATATATAGATTTCCGACGGAAATGGCCGTCGGTAATTTTTCCGTGGAAAATATTTCAATTTTCCAGGGATTTTTCGACGGATATTTCGTTTGGAAATTACCGACGGAATTATCCGTCGGAAATTACCCACTGACAAAATTCCGTCGGTAAATTTGGCATTTCCGACGGATACTTTGGTGGGTAATTTCCGACGGATAGGTCCGTCGGAATTTCCGACGGATATTTCTGTGGATAATTTCCGACGGATATGTCCGTCGGTAATTTCCGACGGATATGATTCCGTCGGTAATTTTGACATTTCCGACGGATATATCCGTGGGTAATTTCCGATGGATATGTCCGTCGGTAATTTCCGACAGAATTTTGTCCGTCGGTAATTACCGACGGACATATCCGTCGGAAATCCTAATTTCCGACGGCAAATATTATGTGTGAAATATTTTCGTCCATGAGGGAAAATTGGTCATGGGTGGCAGAGTGTTATGTTGAAAATATATTCAGAATGATATTTTCCCAAAAATTGTTCGTCGAAACAATTTACATTGTATTGAAATTTTTGCGTACATTTAAAAATTGTATACTTTGCATGAAAATGTTGTATATTTTGCACATTTATTATTTTTATCATTTGATTTATTAGTTGTAAGATTTAAAAAAATGTATAATATTATCGTAACTAAATTGATTGAACATTTATTTATTCACAATAACACTAGTATGTAATAAGTAAAAGGAATGATCATCTACCCAATTCAATCAAAAAAGAATGTGAGTAAGAGGATAAATATTTAAGAACTTTATTTTTTAGTCTCTCTAATTAGTTGAAGTAACATAATGGTGTTGTTTATTAAATAATTATTAAATATTAATAATTGAAATATAAATATCACAAAAGAAGGAGATTTAGAGGCACAATTTGATCCTTAAGTTTAATGAACCCTACTATAAATCAATGTAGGAGTGTCATAAAATAATTTAAAATTAATTGGTTTTGCATTGTAATTTAATCAAATTTATCTTTAGACAAATCGAGGTATTTAAAATGACGTAAATGATGATTTTGAAACAAAATCGGTGAACACTTGCATCCGCTATCTGACTTAAAATGTGTTATTATTTTTAGTAGTTCATATAAAATATTAAAATTATATTTTAAATTGGAAAATTATTTTCTTATGATTTGTATAAACTGATTCCAAATTATTCATAGTATGATTTGGTTTTAAATTGTGGAATATATTATTAGGCATAGGCTCTAAAATAAAGTTTTTTACTTAATATTGAGTTTTTAAAAATATTAACAAGCTAACAAATGTTAGTTGCATGCTTAAGTTAAACCAAATGAAAATAAAAAAGACCAATAAATATTTAAATTATGTAATATCTAAATTGTTTGTTGTTGTTTATTTCCAAATTTTGAACTTGGTTAAGTTTATTTTTGTTGTTTTTCTTTGATGGGTCTGCATACATGCCATTAAAGTATAAACTAATTTGATAGTAGATATTACGTTTAGCTTAGTAAACACGTTCTGTGTAACTCTCTGTTGTTGATTACTTAAAAATGTTTACATCAATTTATATTTTTATATAACAAACATTTAATGATTTTAAATATTTCCCTACTTCTTTTAACACCAATTTTAAAATGATATGAACAAATATAATTATTCCTGAAAAAGGCTTATTGCATGATTTTTTTTTCGCAAACCTCATTTGTGTAAAAAACAAAATTTAAAAAGAATATGGGCCTTTTTAATCGAAACAGGGTAAGATCAGATTTATTTAATCATAAAACAATACTACATATGCATGAAATAGGGAAATGTTTTAACTGCGGAAATGTTGACACAAAAGAAAAACACAAAAGTAATATCGTCCTGATATGCTTCTAACCTTTATTTAATTTTGAAATTTCCTATTACACGTCATTTGTTTGTTGACTGTGATTTGCTAAATAATGCGTATACGCCAATGTTGTCAAGATCGCGAGTTTCCTCAGAAACTCGTACGATCTTCCGTTCTTTGGTAGCCTCCACGAGTAAACTCGGCCAGAGGATCGTAAATGGAGGGGATCATTCATGGATCGCGTCCTAACTCGCGTTTTGGGCGTATCGGCGATCGGTGTCGATCCCAGTGGCTTCTTAGAAGCTCTCCACTGCGCCTCTTTTGTTTGTCACTGCTCGCCGCCACCGCTGCTAGTCATCGCCGCTACTTGTCGTCGCTGCTCGTCACTCGGTCTCGCATCAGACGGAGATTCGCGTCCGCTATCGCGGCAGCCGTTGGAGATGAACAAGAACGCGTTCGACAAGGTTGAAGTTTGCGGATGCGTCACCATGGCGTAACCCCCACGACGCTGGCTTGTGTTTCAGAGGGCATGTGTGCGCCATCCGGAAGAATAAGAAGAAGGTGGTGTGTTTCGTAGAAGTCACAAGTGAGGAGCAACGTACTGAAGTAGCTCTGTATCTGGCCTTGTTTTTGTGTCACTCACTACTCTTTATCAGTCTCTTTGATGGACTTTCATTTTTTTATTACTTTTGTTTCTTTATGGAGTCTTCTTTTTGGCACCCACATGAACCTTGCTTTTCTGGAGTCTTCTCTTTGCCCGTATACAATCATTTCATATCTTATACAAATATTATTAACATTTGTTTCTTTATGAGAAAAGTTTTCTCTCTCAGTCACTACTTTTAAATTAAGTATTGTATAAAAATAAATATGTTTAAATTATATTATCTTTTTGTGATTAGAAACTAAAGTGATAAAAATATTTTGAGATATTTTCTAATTCTAATCATTTTCTACTTTGCGTAAATGTTTTTTGGAAAATGAGTTTATGTTATGATTTGTGAATTTATTTTGAGTTGTGTTATATTTTGGATTTTAATCTTTATGATTTATTATGAGTTATAAGTTGTTTTTCTTATTTATGTTATTTTTTATGTATATGCATATGTATAAATATAGTTTTACATATACACGTAACTGTTACGATCCGAGTGACGATCCTCGGATTACGATCTTTTATGCCCAAAATTAAATCATAAAACATTAGTATATATGCAGAAGTACGAAAATGTGTAGAATGTCCAAGTATCAAAGTGCAGAATTCAAAACACAAAACAAAAAACAAGAAAATAAAAGTGGTCCTGTCACTCCTCTCCGTCTCTCATCTCATCTACAGCCTGAGGCTCAGCTTCAGCAGCTTGAGGGGGCTCAGGTATGGCTGTATCAGGCTCTGCAGCAGCTGAGGGACCAGGAGGAGTGGAAGCTGGTGGTGGTGGTGGGTACTGTGGCTGGTAGGTGCTGGTGTCTATGGACATATGGCTGCAGATGTCCTGGACCATATGAATCAGGTAGGCTGACTGGGTGTGCAGCATCTGGACCTGTGCCTGGAGCTGGATGTAGGTGGGAGAGTCTTCATATACAAGCTGGTGCTCTATGGATCTGTCAGTGGAAGGAGCAGCTGGCGCTGAGTCTGGTGGATGGGGCTCATCCTGTGGGGGTTCATGGCGAGGGCTGTGAGCTGCAAGTGCCTCGGGAGTCAGCTTCGAAGCTCTGATAACCTGTTCATCAGTAGCAGTTTCCACAGCATCTAAATAAGTCTTGTGGCCCATGGATGATGAGATCGGAACGTCCATAGGCTCGTCGTCTAAGATTTGAACACCCGCATGGCGACACAGGTGAGAAATCAAAGATGAATGGGCCAGCCAAGACTTGCTGCTTGCATCCTGGATCATATGAAGTATGCGGTTAGACAGGATGTTAGAAATGTACAGGTTACCTTCACCCCTGAGTATGTAGAGTAGTACTGCCCTCTCCACATTCACATCAGTCATGTTAGTAGATGGAATGACTGTGTGGTTCACAAACTGATGCCAAAAGGCTGCATCTCCTACTAGATCTTGTTTCCTCAGCTTCTCTGGGATGTAATTTAGGCCTGGCTTCGGCTTCCATGCTGTGTATAGGCCTGTGATGGCTTGTCTGATGGTGGTGGCGAGCTGGGGTACCTCATCTCGGTACAGCTTGGTCAGAACGTCTGGCTGCATCCTCAGGTACAGGTGGCTGAACTCACACCTGTGAAATGGATCGTACCGGGTGTCCAAGAATCGCTCTATTGTCTTCTCATCAAAGGGGACTTCAACACCCCTAACCCAGCTGATCCTCCTCCGTGCCACTGTGGTTGGGTCGACATTGGCTAGGAACTCCTTGAGGATTGAACTGGAACTGGGCTCTGGAAAGCTGACCAGCCTTTGCCACTGGCGTCTAAGGATAACCTCCAGCACTGGGTTCCCTTCCGGTAGTACTTCCCACATGATCTTCTTCTCTGATATTATCTTCTTAGGGAGGTACCAAGTGTCAAACCTCTCCTGACACTCTAAGGAGCGGAATCGGGCTTCATCATATTCAGAAATTCTAGCCCGTTTGCTGCCACCTCCTGCAGTG
>PYAF01003275.1:714647-732255 GCA_007407185.1 Glycine tomentella | reverse complement strand
TACTCCAATTCCTACCACCAGAAGCTCGTAGCATTATGCAGCAACAACAACAACTCGCCGAAGAACAACACCAACAACATGATCAACCACATGATGCGCAGCAACAAAACAATGATGAACCAGCAAATGACCAGCAAGGACACCATGACAATGACTATGTTGATTATTGACTTCGAAACACTTTATGAGTTATCAGATGATCAACATTGTGCTTCAATTTAATTTATATTTCGAACTTATTTTACTTTGTTTTAATACTTTGCTTTTAATGTATGAATTCAGTTTTTTTATTTTATAATATGCTTTATTTTCATAATGATTTTATTTAATATCAATAATTACACAAAATGTACGGTAATTACGAATGGAATGAGCGGTTCATAATTTTAGTCAAAAATGCCGTCGGAAATTTCCGACGGATTTGGCCGTCAGAAATCTCCGACGAATAGGGCCGTCGAAAATCTCCGACGGAATTGGCCGTCGGAAATCTCCGACGGATACGGCCGTCGGAAATCTCCGACTGATGGGGCCGTCGGAAATCTCCGACGGATGGGGCCGTCGGAAATCTCCGACGGATATGGCCGTCGGAAATCTCCGACAGATTTGGCCGTCGGAAATCTCCGACGGATATTGCCGTCGGAAATGGCCGTCGGAAATTTCCAACGGACGCAAAATCCGTCGGTTAAATTTCCAACGCCCGTTTTTCCGACGGATTTTTTCCTGTCGGAAATCTTGGATTTCCGACGGATTTTTGGTATTTCCGACGGATTTCGACCGTCGGAAATAGCTTTTTTTTTTGTAGTGAACGTGTGCTAGATTGTGAGCCAATATTCTTGGGATCGTCCTCCATATTTTGATTCGACATTATTTCAAGATCACCAAGTCAACATCCTTAATTAGCAGTTAAGCTAGGTTCAGGGCTCGCTACCATATGGCATGGCCATGAAACTGCAAGTGATTGGCTCGATCATGGTCGATCGGTGAACAAGCAACTTCAAAAGTTTGATCAGGAGGATACAATAACATCTAAAAAAAACTATACTTGTACCATATATATAAGTGATTCAAAGGAAACTATTGACAAGTATCAAGGTTTTTTTAGATGAAAGTATAAGCTTTTAAAGAGATTTTTTTCTATACTTATTTGTGACTGTCAAATTTGAAAAAGTTTTACTATTAATTATAGTATAAAGCATTTCCTTTTATACTTTTCTTATACATTTTTTATATACTTCTCTTCTTATATGCATTCTCTTTTTTAACATAATAATATTATTACTTTTCAAACAATTTTGAAAGAAAAAAAATGATGTTGAAATTTTATGCTTGAATTTTGTTCTATGTCATTGCTTTGCTTGAATGTTGTTCTGATTTTTTTATATTTGAATTGTGTCAATTGGGAAATGTGAAGTATTGGAGTGAGTAATAATTAAACAAATGCTTATAGTGAAACACAAATGGAGTGTGAGTAGAGAGGAAACTAGTAAGATCTCTCTATTCCTAATGCCAACTGTAGAATTGAAGTATTGGAGTGAATAACCAACCTTTTGAAGAGTCAATGAGTTGAGAGAAAACTAGTACGGTTTCGCTAATCTAAATCATGCCAATTGGGAAGGAAATGTATTGGAGCGAGTAATCAATCATTTATATTTTTTTAATTTAAGTCTCTATGAAAAACTTTCTAATGAAGCAAAGGTCTTAGAACGTTTTTAGTAATAGATTTTAAATTGGGATTTTGACCACTTATTAGTAGATTTACAGTGCTATGTAGGATTAAAGATCTTTTAAGATCTCTTACACGTTTTACTTTAATGGTAGATCTCATTTTGAGATCTTAGATAAATTTTAATAGGTTGTGATCTTAAGAGTTATTGTGAAAAAATATATTAATAATACTCCTCTAATTTATTTTTTTGAAATTTATACAGATCTTAAGAGTTCTTGTAAAAGAATTAGATCTCCAACATGAAGATTTTGATGAGTGTTTTATTGCTAAATCTAGAGAAAATTAGATCTTTAGCTTAAGATCTATCCATAAAATCTAGCACTAAAAATAATGTTTGATTTAGAGCACCTCAACTTGTGTCTTTGCCTCGATATAGTCTTGGTCAAAGAAAATGAAGAAGAAATCATACCAAATATTGTAAAATTTATTTGCTCATTATAATTGATTTTTTATCGGTGAATTTTATTTGTTAGTTATTAATTTTTTTATTGTAGAAAGTATTTGAATCTATAACTTCTCGTCTTCTCCCTTACCTTTTCACCACAAGTCAATCTTATTACATTGATCAAATTCCAGAATTAAGTTAACAATTATTTTTAGTATCTCATTATTTTTAATGACTATTGTCTTTGCTCAGATTAAAAGTTGATCACTACAAATTTCTAGATTGAAACTATATGCAAAATTCATAATAACTTAAATTTATAAAATTTATTAAGGTTATATAATATATTATCAATGTTACTTTTATAGAACTTTAGAAATATTATTTCTTTTATTTTATTTTAGTTTTTGCACATGAAAAATGGTATAAACTTATCATATATAATGAATTTTGATTCTTTTATATTAATTTTCAAAAGTTTAAAATAATATAGTTATTAAACTAATTTGTAGTATTTTTAAAATGAAAAGTTTTAAATAACTTATATTTTATTATCAATAAAACAAAGTTTCTTAAATTTGTTTAAATCTATGTTTGTTTTACAAAATATAGAGAAATCATATTTGATGAGAAATTAAATTAGCACAACCACTATACTACTATATTGGTATCATCAGGCTTGGCGAAACAACAATAGTGGACATAGGGGTCTGGAATGTTTGGTTAGTTGAGAGATAAAGGGCAGTCCCAACGGTCCTGGTTATCATGGATTCTACTTACTGTGCTTCTTTTCTAAAAGAAAACCATGATCTGACTGAACTGACCCAAAATGCCCGACATCGATCACGACTTTGACAACCCCATTTTCTGAAAGAAAGAAAGAAAGAAAAATCCTTTTCCTTTCCTTTTAGGAATGAGAGAGAGAGATTGACAAGGGAAGGAATCAATTAGAATAAACTTTTTGAGAATTTTTCTAACAAAAAAAAAATACTATATTTTTAATAAAAAGTTCTCAAAAATACTTCTCTATCAAACAGATCCTTAATCCATGGCTAATGTCTACACGACCACAAGTCACTCAACTCATCACTGCAAATTGCTTCCTTCTATCATCTAATTGGCCTTTCTCCTTGACTTTGCCACAGTGCTTCAAGACTCAAGACTATTCTTCAGACTTAGGAAAACAGCTTTAATTTTACGGGTCAATTACTTTAAGGACTTGTCTGAAATAACTGCAAAAAACTTAAATTATATAACGTGACGAGCAAATTTTAATAATATTGATATGTGTTTATTTGTACTTCTACAGTCTTGTTGGATCTATACAATGTATGATTGCATTGTTGTGTTTCTTTGACATGTTAGATATGCAGGATGTGTTGTTTGACATTGTCGTCACGTCTTAACGATATTTGATGTGTACTTGGTAGGATAATTATTTTGGGATCCTCAGCGTCGACGAGTGGGTGGCCTATGCATCGGATAGGAATCGTTCGGATTTATGGATCACTAGTCATTGAGCCATTGAAAGTGCAAGTCAGCTACCAAGGGCTATTCTCAATTGGGCAGTCCATAGTTCACCAAATATTGAGTTTATTGATGTAAATGCTTAAGTGTGATATTGAGGAATTATGATGGTCGAATGCTTCATAACCCACCAAGTATTGAACTCATTATGGAAATGCTCAAGTATTAAGTTGATCTTGGATGGTAATGTCAATCGAATAGTCCAATAGTATTGATAAAATATTTAATATGAAATTATAAGGTTGATTTAACAGTGAAGTAATAAAGAAGGATAAAGAGATTGTGGGTTTCAATCATTCAAAAAAAACTAATAATTGAAAATTAATATTTGTTGGTAAATAATATTTAATATGTTACTATGTTGTTGTTGATATAACATTACTCTTCGTCAGAAAAAACAATATAGCATTACTCTTTTTCACAATCCCAAGTGCAGTTACAATTTAAAAATTTAAGAATGACCAAAGAAAAATATCTTTAAATATTAACCTGAATCAATTCTTCGTAAAATATGGAGAAAAGGAATTGAGGAACAGAAGGCGTGATTCCTTTTAAGGAATAATATATGACTACATGGCTCAACTCTTTCTAATCAAAGACTTTTTAACTTTTGAAAGCTGAATATTTGTGCTAACATATATGCAAGCATAAGATAACAAGACCTTTTGTTATGGACATTTTGGTCCAAGAAAATCATTTTATCATTTTAACTTGATATAATTAGTGTTGAGGGATTAGTTTAGTTTATTGAAAAAAATATATGACTTATTGTAAGTTCTTCGGTATTATTTTTTTATTCTCACGAATAAAAAAATGAGATATCATTAATACTCCATAGTCTTAAATGATATGAGATGGATGTATTTTAAATAATTTCAAATAAAGAAAGTGTTAAAATAACAACCAACAAAATCAAGTGTTAATTTTTATTTCTTTTCCATTTTATACTTTATTTTTAAAACTATGTATCCATATGACCGTTCCATAGTCAACATTAATAAATTTAATTAGAAGTTAACTAGCTAGATCATGAACTACTAACAAATATATTTTTTAAGAGAATCTTCTATATGAGGCATTAAAGTCAAATTTGCAACCAACCAAACACCAAATTTGTATTTGCAAGGTTAAATAATCTTCGTATTTTGGCGAACCATTTATTCACATTATTTATTTATTTAATAATTATTATTATTATGTGTTATAATGAACTGCTAGTTATAAGACCAGTCTTAATATTTGATCTCGTGAAATAAATTTAAGTATTCAACTTTGCGATTAATATTGATTTTACATCTTGAAGATTATCGAGCTCGACCTGAGGAGCTTTAGAAGTGGTAAATATTTTTTCCCCTTTAGATTGTATTGTATGTACAATAATTATATTCATTATGGTTCTAACAACTTTTTAAGAATAATTATGTCAAACTAATTTTGTTAATTCTTCTAATCACACGCCAGAACAAGACAACTAAAAAGGAAGGTAAGAGAAAAGAAAGGGACACTTAAAACAGAAATGAACTTTAAGCCAGAAACAAAGTAAGAAGAAAAAAACTTTTATGCTCATCTCTCACCTTGACATACTTTATAACAATATTTTTATACATTTGCCTCGTGGTCTAAAATTGATTAGCGGCATCGTCCAAAGAGTAATTGAATCACTTTTCTATAATAATATGCCTAATAGCGATGTATAACTAACTATATCTTGAGATTTCCTAATTAATTGGTATTTGGCTTTATACTTGAAATATATATTTTAGGTACCTTGGGGTTTGGAATGGTGTGTGCATGATCATATGTCCATGATAAATACTTTAGACCTAATTTTATGTGTAATAATATATAGTTTAGTATTGAATTCATGTGTTCCAATCTTTGGATTGAGTATTTTTATACTTTTTTCTAAAAGAGATCTCAAAGTACAACCGGATCTTTTAAACTATGCAATTAATTGGTTGGACCATTCAATGTATCCGGCTTTAAACAAATTTAACTATTCCATTAAAATCGTTAACTTAATGATACTATAATTAGTTATACCTGCTCAAATATCATTCTGAGCATATAAATCTTTTATCTATTCATTTATTTAAATTTTAAAACTCTTCAGATCTTTAATTTTGTTTTTATATTGCTCTTACAAAAAGCCCCCTCCCCCCGTGGTGCACTGTTCCACATGAAAACAATCATAAATTTAAACTTAAAATTATAAGATACGAGTCTCATAAACAACCTAAAGTTTAAAAATAGGTGGCGTACATGTTTTCTCGACACCGTTCGTCGTATAATAACATAACATCGTGATAATTTATTTTATCCATAAATATTAATGATTAATGGTTAATTTGTTAGTTTTTGTTAATAGAAAAAATTAAAACCGTGATATTCCTCTCATTTCTTTCTTTCTTAACCACCTAATTAACCTTATATCTTCACATAACATTTTGACAATGACATCGCGAGCGTGAGCGTGAGCGTGAGCGTGAGCATGGTTAATATTAATTATATATTGAGAGATGAGAGATCAATTGACACCATTATAACTTAAATAACTATTACACAATTCAATAATTTAATATAAAATATAATTTTTTATCAATCCAACCATTCTATTATATTTGCATATTATTAAGATTGTATATGTCAAATTTATATAAATGAGATAATAAATAATTTTGGATTAATATGTAATTTTGTATATGTGATTCATGTGAAAAAAATTTTAATTCAACAATAAATTTAAGAAAATATTATCCAATTATAATTTATTAATCAATATAATAATTGATTAAAATTATTATATCAATGTAATTTTATCACTCATCGTTTATATAATTAATATGTTTGTAACCAGGGATGGGGATGATGATTTCTGATGTTTGTAATTCTGTGGGAATTGTTTCTCTGCAACTGCAGGGGTATTGCTTATACCTCTAAGTTGCTTTCTTAATACATAAACATTCCATTTTGCTGAGGGAAAAATAATATATATATATATATATATATATATATATATATATATGCGTGTATTTGTTTGATAAGTTAGCTGTTATAGCTAATTGAGACGGCACATATCTTTATTCTTATTAATTAGTCATTTTATCTTCCATTTCATGGATGCATTATGTATGTGTATATATGATATGTGATTGGTCCACCATGTCTAGTCACGTCAATAAAAGTTCTTGAGCACGTCGCATAAATTAACTTGAAGTATTTCATGATACTGTACAAAAAGGTTGATATTTCGCGTTAGAAGTCAATTAATAAAATATGATACGTACGCATTAGGGTTCTTGATTACAATATAAAAAATAAAAAATTGAAGTTAAGTATTATGATTTTTAGTCAAATGGTGTTAGGCTAACTTCTTTTTCCGAATAATTCTCACCCGGTCAATGAAAATGAATTTCGAATTTTCGATATTAAAAATAGTTATAATATAACTAACAAAATCTTTTTAAAAAAAGTTAATTCTCGTTCTTTTTTATTTTAACATTTATAATTGAATATTCATGCCAAATTCCAGCCCGTAATGCTAACTAAATGCTTGAGTGCATTATCCTTTCATTTCGAAATATAACGTCACAGACAAAGAGAGCAAGATGAAAAATTATAAATGTTGCGTCCGAGGTACGGATGTACGTAAATTTTGACTCAACTATGTATAGTTTTGATTGAAGTGTATTATTTTTAAGAAGTTTACTATTTTGTTCGATTGTATACATGGTAGTGCAACGGTTTCACACGATTAAGGTGTCATAAACAAAAAGTGGATACTTCTAAAAGGTATTGCAATGTTTAATAAGTCAATAACAATTTTACAAGAGATCGAGACTGTGTAACAAAAAACTTTTCTAATACAGGGTAACGGATACGGATAATCTGCATTCTGCTGTGACATTATTACTACAGGGGATTATAGCCATTCATATTCTTCATCTACCTTAAATGGTGTTCTAAATCATTCACTGGTGGATAAGGTGGCTTTAAAGATTGTAAAAATCAGTGCATGTTTGGATACCAAACAAAATTGGTTCTAGCCCCAAATATTATGGTGAATAATTGAAAATGATGGAAAACCAATAAAGTATTGTTTTGCTAAGTCAAATGAAGCTACTGAGGTTAGTTAATTTGTTTCCTCTGCGTGGCCATCTAGTATGGCCTCATCTTGGGTGGATTTGGATTTAGTATTGACCATGCTTTGACTAAAGTGTATTCATCGTTTATTGAGATATGAGGTTTACTGAAATCAGTGCTGCTCTAACATGACTGAGATATTGTGTGCAGGACATCAATATCTACAAAAACACTCCAAAGTTTAAGTCTTAATAATTTTGTCAAGTACCAATATGTAATAAATATTTACTTCAGACAATGACATTATTTTATCTATAGTAGTCTTAGATGTACCAAGCTTCTTGACACAAGGCCCAAAACCTTTCAAAAGTAATGTTATCCTATTGTAATATAATATTATATTTTTAGTGGAGAAATTCTCAAAAGTACTTTTAACTTTATTCAAACATATTCATAGTAATTTCATATTAAAATATATTTTACAGTAGAGAAATGTATCATAAAAAAAGTTTAATTTTATTTATTTATATCATCATCTAATTATAAATAATTATTTGAATTATTTAAGATGATTATTTTAAAAGACAATAATGTTTTTTATATATGATGAATTACGATTAAATGATTATATAAAAAATTTTACACTATCAAATACATAAACATTTCTTTCTTATAAAAAACTTTCGTTAATTTTTTTTCTCAGCAAAAGAAGTAATTATATATTAATACTAAGATGATATGACACAAGGAGTGACAAAAATCATCCAGACCAGTACATGAGATCAATTTTGAACAACACTTAATAAATTGGCTTCATCTGTTTCCTTAAATCGAAATGGTGCTATACAAAATAAACTTTGAGCCAAATCCAAAACAATAACAAGAAATCATAAAGAGTGGCAACTTAAGGGAGAGAAAAGAAATGTTTACTGTGGAGGGTATTGGGAAGATAGAAATGAATTGATGGAGGGGTCCATGATGCAATATATCAACTATAAAGCCTTACAATAGGGAGGAAAGTGGGAGAGGGACCATCTATGATCTATGCAATATATGTTGTTACTTTTCGCTGCTTTTTTTTTAACTCTTCATCCACGAGTACTGACAAAAGAATATTTAAAACTCCTTAATTCATCCCCTTCATACATATTCATATTTCAATACGATGAATGCACCCGTACAATGATAACCCCTATTATTTTATTTTTATCCTAAAGGTTTAAAATTGGTAAATTGCACATGTTTTTGTGGATAATCTAAAATGTTGATCCTTTGTGAAGACTAACGGATATTCTTTATTCGTATATGAAAAATCTTTAGGTTATATCTTAATTTGTACTGTGATGCCCTTACTGAAATCAAACAAATGATAATTCCGTGGAATATATAACAAAAAGAGTATATTTATTTTGAGAGTAAATCTTGCATATATGATTATTTAATAAAATTTTTAATCTTATCATTAAATTGATGGGATTTAATGTTTATAAACAATAGTTAAAAAAATTAAAAATGTTTGACAATATTAGTTTTAAAGAAAGTGCATTCACGCAATAAATTTAGGATACATAAATATTAAAAGAGTTAACGGTATCTTAATATATTCTTTTGAAAATTTTGATTTTTATTTCTAATTTTTAAAATTAATAAGTTTCATCCCTGTATTTTTTTAAATACCCAAATTTTAGGCACTAAAACCAATATTTTAATTTAAAGCTAACATTTTCTTCCATACACAAAGACTAAAAGTTTGGGTATTTAAAAAAGATAGGAGTTAAAATCATAGTTGTTAGAATCAAACCAGATTCAACAGAAAATTGTTGATATGTCCGATCAATCTAAATCCCAAAATTGATATGCAATTGAATCGGAGATACCAATCAAAAATAGACAAAATCGCTAAAAATAGGTGATTGGACCAATTTTGGTGGTTCAATGAAAATTACAACTTTTTTATTTTTATTTTTTGTTAATTGATCTTATTTGTTATTGTTGAACTTAATATTATGATGTATTAGATTTGCTTTCATATATAACTTACTTTTGTTATATTTTATGACTTATGGCACTTTTAAGTTTTAAATGAAGTTTAATTTTTTAAAGATTAAAAATTTATTTATAAATTTATGCATATTATGATATTTTTTGTCTAATATTACTTAATATATTTTATAACCATTTTAAAATAGTATTTCATTGAAATCGATTTGACTCCCGTTCAACCTTGGTTGAACCATTGAACTTTGAACGGTGTCTTCATTGGTTAAGTGACTAGTTTGGTTCTAATAACATTGACTAAAACAAATATTTTTAACTATCAATGAAAAATATAATCATTTTTAAAACTAAAAACATTATCAACTCTTTATGGTGGTGGACAAAGGTCATTTCTTTGCAAGGGAATAACGAGGGATTATTGTGGTGGATTAGCGACGAAAATGGTGAGGGTGTTGCAAGGGAATTGCCACGAAACAACAAAGGAGGGTTTTGTATGTCATCAATTGGTGAGTTGGTTTTACAGATGACACTTTTCCTTGTTAATCCCTCGCTAGATCATTTAGTAACAGAGTAGAGACAAATTTGGGAAAGAAAATACAATATGTGATTTTCTTATAGTGCAATATATATGGGTTAATATTTGGAGGACCAAAATCATATTTAAATTAAACAAAATTATTGGAACTAAAAACACAAAATGAATATATCATATGGACTAAAGACATATTTAAACATATTTTTAAAAATAATAATATAAGAACATGTCCATTTTATTTTATTAGTGCATAACATATTATTTATTATAAGACGTTTGTTTCCACTAAAAGGGTCAAGAAAGAAAAAGAAGCTTAAAAAAAATGAAAAGAAATGTAACACCCCGTGTGCACCCGGCGTATTAGCACTATCATTATATCAGAATAACGCAGCGGTTACAATATAATCAAATCAAAACTTAAGAAGCCGAAGCAAATATCAAAAGTACATTATGTACATATATGGTGAATTCTGTCATATATAACATACTCCTTTGAATGAGTCACAAAACTATACAATTATCCCCTTAGGGCACAAAATACAGGCATAATAAACAAAATGTGAGCCAACATGCTCAGTCATCTATGCCTAGGGTTATCAACAGTACTATCCCTGCTCAGGCCTTTTGCCTTAAGATCTATCAGCTACTCTTGTATCATCACCTGCAACATGAACCCCAACAGGGGTGAGATAATAATCTCAGTAAACTCAAGGTTCCTGGAGGTTTCCCTCCCCCTGGTTCACTCACAAGCACAGATCCAGAATAACAATATCAATTTATCATTCTCATATCATCAGCCTTCTCGGCTTCCATAAAACTTATAATAAACATATCACAATATAGCCATATTTATACACACATCATCAGTACTGAGAGAATGTTTATCCAATGGATAAACCCTCTTTAACTTTGTCCAACGCTTGAGGAGGATCATCTGATAGGTACCTTATCTTAGGACTTATTGTCTTTGCCTACGAAGCTCATCTGACAGGTACGAGTCCTCAGAATCACATTAGACTCTATCCAATGGCTAAGGAGGGTCGTCTAACAGGTACCTTATCTTAGGACTTATTGTCTTTGCCTAAGAAGTTCATCTGGCAGGTACATTAATTAGAACCGCATTAGATAACTACTCCATAGAAGGGCATCTGACAGGTACCTTACCTCAGGGCTTATTGCCTTTGCCTGAGGAGCTCTCTGACAGGTACATTCCTACGGAATCTCCCTATTCTATTCTACTGGCCAGATAATTCTCCTAATATCATATCATCATCTCTATCCTTTCATTCATTTCATCACCAATACAGAACATAACACTATCTCAGTGTATAGACAATATCAATCATCATATCCAGGTCTTAGTATAACAGCAAAACAATATCCATATGCATAACATGTCAGACCATTACCCTCTTTGAGTACAGTGAAACACAAGAAAGGAGAACAAAATCCAAGAACAATGAGCTTACCTGATCACAGCTCAATACCGGCTCTCCCGGCTTCGTGGTGACCACCACCAGTAGTTTGAATCTCATGCCCTACATTAGGCATGCAGTCAACAATCAGTAACGGTTTTCAACCGTTTATATGAAAGGAAACACTCTTCCTTTCCATATCAATCTCTCTCTATCCTCTAACTTAAGGTTCATCATGGTCTCTCAGACACCCCCAAACCATGTACCAAGGCTCTTGCATGTCTCTATATCATCAAGTGACTCAACACAATAGTCACACATGCATAACCATAGAGCCCAAAACCAAAGTTCACAAAACTAACATTTGAAAGCTAATCCTTCATCATCACAACGTTCTAAACACACTATTTTAAAGGACCCAAGGCTAATTCTAGCTCTATCACAAGTGGGTCACTATTCACCAAAAATCCCAATTCACAATTAAACGGTGAAACTCGAGTTTCTTACCTCAAAGATGACAAGGAAGGCCTCTGGACCACCTCTCCTAGCCTGGGTGTCCGTGAATTGCCGCCGTTCCTCGCCAAACTCGAGTTTTACAGATTTCCCTTGAGAAAGGGATTTCTCTGATTGAGGGGTTTTTAGGAAAATTGATGAAGAATAATGGCTCACAAGTGATTTTCAACAAGATTAGAAGTTAAAGGAAGGGTTTTAGGTCAATAATGGTGAAGGAAAGAAGCTTGGAGCTTCATCAATGGCAGAAGGTCGGTAGAGGAAGAAGAAAGGGAGTTTTTCCCTTTAAAATCGCGAAAATGGCCTTTTATAGGCCCTCAGTCCATGCTCCCACGCTACCAGCGTGGCATACCAGTGGAAATTTGCTTTCTGGAGCACTTCCCACGCTATTAGCGTGACTCCCACGCTACTGGCGTGGATTACCAGCAGAAAATAGTTTTCTGGAACACTTCCCACGCTACTGGCGTGGCTTACCAACAGGCCATTTTTTTTTTTTTTGAAATCTAGGTTATTATAAGAAAGGTATGAATTTACCTTATTTAGTTCAAAAATGAGATTCAACTCTTCGTATTTTCTCGTAATAATGAGCAAAACTGTATGAAAATGAAATGTTTAGTGCTTGACAACATCGATTAACCCCTCTCCTAATCAATTAATTAAAAAATGATCAAGTAATATTAATTTAATATGTTATTTTTTTAATAAAAATAAAAAAAATATGTTAATAATAAAAAAAATATTAATAATAATGATAAGTAAATAAATAAAAATAATAAATGATACTTTTGTAAATGCACAAATTTTTTCTTTTCTTTCCAACTAAACCATTTTAATTTAAATATATTTCCTTTTCTTTATAATCTTTCACTTAAATCAAACAACTTTAATTTTCTAATTCTCTCTTTGTTCATTTATTTTTATTCCTTGCACTTTTGTTTCTTTTGTTTCCTCACATCCAAACACAATTTAAAATTATCGTGAGTTGTGAAGTGAAAATACCGCAGTTTGAAATAAATCACGCAATAATCAGGTTAAAGGACTCAATCAAGTGGAGAGGGTGAAGAATGGGCGTGGAATGTGTCTGACCTGTGAAGAATGAAGGGAATCCATAGCCATAGGCATAAATAACAAAGGAACGTTTCAGTGGACAGGATCCTGATAATGATATCTTGGTCTGGGGGACTCTGTGGGCATGTAAAAAATGGCAGAGAGAGACCCTATAGAAGCAGTGGTAGGGACCAATTGATGATGGAAAGAGTAACCCATTGGTTGTTGTTGCATCCTTCAATACTGTATCCCTGCTTGTGTCCTGCGCTGCAATGCAAATGGACTAGGACTACACTGTGCCCTGTGACTCTGACTCCCCCACTTTTATTTTAACAAGCTTTGCTATTCTTATTTTTTTCTTAGAACCTTAAAAATTTAATAACTTGAGTAAAAATTCTGAAAGAAAAACAAATTGTTTAGATAATTATCTAAAGTTTGTAAACACAGAATTATATAAATATTCAGTGTGAATGAACAAATGTATATATTAATTACTTCAGAACGACTCAATTAATATGAAATTATTTAAATTTGATCAATAATCTTAAATTTAAATCATGAATATGTAATTACATTAAATATATTTATTATTCATGATAATTTTATCTAACTCAAACAAGTTTTCTTTCATAAAAAAACTGTGATTTAGTAAAAAAAATGCATAAATTAACTAACAGCATATAAGTTGTTTTTATCTTAAATGATTTTGAATTTGAGTTCTCTCTTAATAATTTTATCCCACCACCGTCATTCCATCAGTTCAAAATTTAAGCTGGTTGAATGATATGCTTCGTTGTTGGTTTAATGCAATGAGAGGGAATTGAAATTATGATATCAACCGTGGATACATATATCAAATTGAGTTGTACATATCCTCTCGTTTGAGGAAAAAAAAAACAATGGGGCAAATATAATATATTTTTAAGACACTAATTTTTCTAAGCAAGGAATAAACACGTACCATTAATTGTGCAAGAATCGGTCTGTAACAAATAAAACAATTAGTATTTTCGGTTCCTTTTCCGCATAACATTGGGTTGTTACATTATAAAGTAAATGAGATGGCAAACGAATGTGCTTCGCTGGACATTCTCTAGGTCGGGTCTAGCAAAATAACGATGTAGTTTGTTTGGAGAGAGTGAGAGGGAGAATTAGAGAATTGCGTGACAGATTGTACAGTCTGGATGAAACACCAAAGCTTGTCGGGGAATCAAAGCCTACCAAAGCGACCAAAATGGGTAAAATCAAGGGGTAATAGGTTATGATTATTGCGTTTACACAACTACAAGGTTAGCCCACACACACATGTATATGTGATACATTATGTTATGTTATGTTATGATGTAGTTGGAGTAGTTGTACTTCTTGGAACAGAACCTTCATCCCTCTTCTACAGTTCTACTACTATAGTTTATAGATTTGTACACGTAGAAGTGAAGAGGAGGGAGGGGGTTGAGTTGGGTTGGTGGATGAAGAGAATCAAATTTGGGATTAGACAGTTGGTTTGTTTGTTTGATACGCCTTACATTATATTACATTACATGTGATTCCCAAGATTTTTGTCTTCTAAGTTTCCATACCTATGCCCTACCACGCATTCCATATATCACCATCACTTTAATATAATAATATATTTTAACTTTTAAAATAATACATTACGTGTATATAAGTAAAAATTTATATTTCGTATTATATGGTTGGAATTTTTTTATTTATTTTGCATACAAAATTCTTATGTATTATAGAAAGCACTTAACTTATAATTACAATCACTCTTTTGGCGAGACACGATAGAGTGACATTGTTGAACCACCAATATGTTATCTATATACACCTATAAATACCAGCATAACCGCTTTTACTATGTGCATTCCTCTCATACAAACTAGTTGTTATTTTGTTGAATACTAACTTGGGTTCGAAGTCTCTACATGTAACATCTGTAGAGAAAACACCAGCAAAGTTACAAGACCAAACCGAAGTATCATGTAATGATTAGAATAAAACAATTAACAACATAAGTATAAAGAAAAAAAATATATTTTCTCTTTAAATAAATAAATTATTACTTTATATTTGTACTAAGTAAATAATTGGTTTCATTCTACATTGCCTTTAATTAACTAGAATGTGTTGATCTATATTATCTTCTAGACCATTACTTGATTTCTTTTTATTTTGGAGCGGTACGGTACGCACTAAAAAAAATAGATACATGCATCATTTACAACATTGGTTAAAAAAGAATTTTTTTATGAGAAAAAAATATTCAACAACTTTTCAGAAGTACGTAAAGTGACTGCTATTTAATTACCAAGTGTAAAAAATTTATAAATTTCCTTATTTCGTGTAATTATAAACACAAAATACCATTTTTTTATAGATGTAAAATGAAACAATTTTCGTTAACAACACTAAAATCTTTTACTTATTTGGTAAAAGTTGAAAATGACGTATTTATATTACTCTATTTTCTTAACACCATACATCCTAATAAATCCCTTAAATATAGTAAAAAGGATAGTGCTATATATGAACAAATAGTCAAAGATAAAATGAAAAAGAAAAACTATTTTTTTATGGAAAGCAAAAGAATTAATAATTATATTAATAACAGTGATTGTCACAAAATTAACTAATAATCATATAATACATAAGAATTTCGTATGCAAAAAAAAATAAAATCCAACCATATAATACGAAATATAAATTTTTACTACACATAGTAAAAGCGGTTATGCTGGTATTTATAGGTTTATATAGATAACATATTGGTGGTTCAACAATGTCACTCTATTGTGTCTCGCCAAAGGAGTGATTGTAATTATAAGTTAAGTGCTTTCTATACACAAGGTCAATGCATATGTTAGAGGCAATTGAATGATTTCAATATATGGGCACTTGATGAGTTTCCCTGTATATAGGTGTGTGATTTCAACTTAGGTAGTCAAGTAGAGGGATTGAGTACTTAATCCAATATAGAGTTAGTGATTTGAGAGAGCAGTTACATTGATGTCTTTATAGGTATGGTAATTGTTATGGTTAGTTTTAGTGTTTTCTGTTTTTTTTTTTTTAGAGTAGAAATACGTTTTAGAAAATATTTTCAAAAATTGAAATAATAAATTAACATTTTTAGCCTTTTTTTTTAAAAAAGTGAAAATAGGATGACGTCTTAGAGTATTTTTTTTAATACATGTTTTTTAAATCTTGAATTTTTTTTAAATATTTTGAAAAAATAAAAACAGAAAATAAACTCTCAAATCAAACTGTCACCTAAATTTGTAGTTGTATATTTTTCATTAATCAGAATGACCAATAAATACAAATATAATTTTTTTATACTCACTACATTAGCATTAAAGTCTCAAATTTTAGTTTCTTTTTTTTTATCATACTAAAATTTAATAGCTTGGCCAAACTGAAGTTCACCAAAGAAAAATGTAGAACTTAATTAATTTCGTGCTTTAGGATTAGGATTTGAAATCCAGTAGTAGTACTATTGCTTTCAAGAACAATAATGATATAGGATTCGCTCTCCTGCACTAAATCTTCTCATTAATTAGTGTAACCAAAAACACTGTTCATAGATCGTCCATCAAGTGGTTTCAATGACTTTAATGAATGTATGTTGATACATTTTAAACATCAATGGCAACAAATGCTGAGCAAAACTTCAAAGTTTTGGTCCCCTATTTCATGGAATAGTGAATGTGAAGATGTTTCGTGTTTATATGGCTCTAGCTTGATCGGAAAGGAGGATCCTCCTGCTCTTTTTCTCAATAGGGTTGCTGATCTAAGCTTGCGTATGGCTAGCTTTAACTTAATGACAGTAGCTTTTACAAGCGTTGACCTTTGGTCATCATTATGTAGTGTCCATGATTCAATTTATATAATCAAAACTTAATTACCAATTGAGTTGGGTTTAGTAAAAATAATTAATTAGTATTTTATAAGTTAGTAAATTAAAGTTGGAATTTTCATTAAGAGAACTGTTCACATTCCTTGTCCGACCATACCACAAATAAAAATATCTTTGAAGGAGAATATTTAAAAAAATAAAAACTTAATTAATTAAATTTATGTTTAGTTTACTTTTTTTATAAATACTGTAATTATTTATTCGTTTAATTTCTTTTTAAAAATTAAAACAAACCATTATTCTTAAAATTATATTGAATTAAACATGTTGAAGTATCTTTACTTATCCACAGTTGAATATAACCTTTTGAGTATTAACTATAGGAAAAATATACTTTAGCATGTTTGTAAAATTATTTTGCTCTATCAATGTAAAGCCTATTTTCTCATATAATTATAGTTAGAAATTAGAATTTTAATTATAAGTCTATCATGTTAAAAATATAATTCTAAATTAAATTTAA
>PYAF01003275.1:673326-712168 GCA_007407185.1 Glycine tomentella | reverse complement strand
ACGTCACTAATTAATAACGGTGGTCAAATTAAAAAAAAAAATTGAATGCAGTAATCATTAAATGTCATCAAGAAATTGTCATAATAATAGACAAACGATAATGGTATATGAAATATGAAAGCAAAGAAGGTGAGAAATAAAAAAATATGATTTTAATTATAATTAGATATGATTTATCTTTAAAGTCTAAGCTAATGATTAGATATAATATAAATTTTCTTTTTAAATTAGATTCATAATTGAAAAATATAAATTCTAATGTAAAAATTGAATAAGATATATAATTAAAAAACTTGGAACACCAATTCAATTTTAATTACAGAACAAATTCCAATTCCATTTGAAAACGGTACCAATATTGTTTTAGCTATCTAAACAAACAAATAAACCAGAGGTTTATGTATTTTGTTTTATGTATTCACTTGCAATTTTGAATTGAGGACTAAATCTGACGATATGCAGTCATTATCATATGATTTCACCACATATGCCATCCTTAAGTTACCGCAAAACGAATCATTAGGTATGATTTTATTAATCTTGGTATTGGATTTATAGCAATGGGTACATATTTTACAAAATGAAATTATATTAAGTTCACTCCGTATTACGTGTCACATATATGCAGTGCAAAAAAAGATGATATATATTTACAATTTGTTATTGAAATAGTCTTTACTAGTATAATACTTGTTTAATAAAAGTTAAACTATTATTATAAATAGTACTGTAATTACATTACCAAAATAATATATTATAGTAACGAATGAATTTATAAATATAGAAATTGATATATATATATATATATATATATATATATATATAAACATATCATTAATACTGACTCATAATATTTATATTTATCATTTAAAATTTTAATTAAATAAAAGTTATATTAACGAAATTAAATTCCACTAGTGTATTTAGTTTTCTTGGAGACTAAAGATGTGTGTTTAGTTGATCAGTAAATGTTAAAAAAAAAGTTTAAATTATTAGTTGTTTTTTTACATTTTCAGCTTTTATTAAAAATCATGATGGATATAATTTTTATTTAGTTGGAATGTAACTAGTTTTGGTTGGATTTAGAGTATTTAGAAGCTCAAACAAGTTAAACAATATAAGGTTAGGGTGATTTGAGTTCTCTATTTGTTGGGTGGTCAACTTGAGTCAAATTAATTAACTCCATCCATATCAAATTGCTTTGGATTGGGTAATAAGTTCATTTATTATAAAAAAAAATATAAAAATGAGGGATTTTGAAATCAAGATCACCTTTTCCCTATCTGCATCTTCACCAAGGTTATGTCTTAATTCCTCATCACACTCCATCTCTTTCTATGTGCTTAACCAAATATCACATTCTTTCTCTAAGATTTAATAATGGAAGCGTTTGGGGAATGATTCACAAGGCAAGACACCCTCTCTTGTTCTTTTGTAGTGATGGTGTTGCTCTTATGTCGATGATAACAACACGAGAGAGAATAAAGATGTTAATTAGGGTTCATTCAAGGTGTGTCAGATGGTAAACGATTAGGGCCAGTGATTTAAATGACAATTCTAACGAAATGGTCACAGTTGGCTCATGGTGGCGGCACCAATGTTGGTGTATCGATTGTGATTTTGGGTTTGTTATTAATGGTACGATTGGGTTCCATGATGAGGGTGATTATGGTTGATTATGGTTGTGCATAGATATGGATTTGTGGAGTAGCTTTGATGATAATGCGTTCTATAGTTCAGTGTTTTTTCTAGAAGGAAATAAATGACAATTTACAATCAAAGAGTATGTTCAAATTGAGTTAGTTTTGTCAGGTTTAAAACTTAAGAACTTCAAGACCAAACCAAATCATGTTTGGTCGAATAAAAGAAAATGAACTGATCTATTTATTTGAATTAAATCACAGTCATTCATATTTTCTTTCATCTATAATTTTAAAGTAATTATAGTAAAAATTATCAGACTTATAGCTTGTATGTCAATTTGTGATTGGATAATCGTAAAATAACTTTTATACTATTAGTAAAAAACTTAAACAAAATTTGTCTCTTTGTATATAGTATCTTGGTGAAAAAATTGAGAATGTAAAAAATAAAACGTGCTTTTATTATGGATTTTGGTTTAAATACTTTTTATTCCATGTTTTATTTTCTATCCATTTATTTTCTATTTATTCGATAAAGCACAATTGCAATATAACAAATAAATAATTAACATAGTTTACATTTGAAACAAAAAAGTTACATATCTATTAATAATAACAAGACACTTTTTTGTTGTTGAAAAAATCACTTCAATTAATGTTTTTTATGTCAAAATTTTAATCCAACAATACTTTTAGCAAAGGTTTGCTGTTTTCACAAAAAAAAAGTTATTTGCAGTATAACATAGTTAAAGAATTTCAAAGGGAAAGGTCATGCAATTATGAAATTCTCATATAATTAAGCAAATCTATAATACCTTATTGGATTAGATTTAGTCAACTTATAATAAAACAATTTATGAATAAAAGTGATTGATTTAGGTAGTATGTATCTAATTTATTTTTTAAAAAAAAATGTCTTAGCTTTGACTTCTATATATGAAAAAAAGAATTACTAAAAAAAAATAATTTCATCACAAGCTAAATGGTTAAAATCCGAATAAGATAAACTCTAAGGGAAGATATACCTATAGATCTGACAAGAAAATAAAAGATAAAGTTAATCTTGATCGATATAGTGAATAAAGATTTATGTTTTCCACGTTGCTGATTTGGGACAAAATTATTTTCTTTCATGTAAATCATTTCCGTCCTTAATATGCATCTAACTTTCTTGGATCTTTCGACAAAATAACACAAGCATGGACGATGGGCAATAAGTTAAGAGCCAGAATGATCAATGATGAACATTCCATCATGCTTTCATGTAAAAATTCATAAATCGGTATGAACATTTGACTCTAAAATTGAAAAAAAAAATGACACGAATGAAATAAAAGTAAAACAAAATTAATTTCATAGTCATGGTCTTAGTCGTGAAGCGTGGACATAATGAATATGGGAGAAAAGAGGGAAAAGACATTAGAAGATTTAGGTGAATTGGCCCACTAGTTAGTGCCTTTTCACTTTATCGTTTTTTCGCATGTGCCCCGTTTTTTCTCCATTAAACATCAATAGGTCCATACCATCTATCTCATGGCAGAAAAAAAAAATACAGCATTTCTGTACAAATGTTGAAACTAATCATATAACAAATTCGATATAACACTTACACGTATAGCTAATGATAAATGATATTTAGTTTTTACACTTATAGAGTGTCAAAATAATTCTAGATAATTTCTCATATCAAGGATAGAGTAATGCGGTTTTCAATCATGGCCATATTTGAAGAAATGGAAGAAATCGATGACCCAGAAAAAACAAAGGTCGATTTTAGATAATTCAAAGAAAAAGGAAGAGAGAGATGATGATATATGTGTGGATATTTTTCGGTAAGAAAAGTCTATGTGAATATTATAACTTATTATTGAAAGTTTAGAAAAAACAATTGTCATTCACGTGTTAGTGTTCTTTTGTTAGGGTCTATAGATTTTTAAATTTTGTAAAAATATTCTCTTACTCGTTAAGCAAGAAATTAATTTTTGAGGTTAAATCTCAACATCGTTTAATTTATTGATATAATAACATTTGAAACTACGGCATAAGGTTTATTTATCTTTAGAAGAATAAAAAATACATATATCGCTTTTATATTACAAAAGTTAACATGTTTACTGTTTTATTTATAATTTTGTATTTCCCAGTATATGCTTGTCTTTTTGTTAGAACAGTTTTTAAAAAGTATGTTTCTTCAAGGATATTATGAGACATATTTCTTCCTTTGCGTCCGTTGAAACGCATGTCAACGAAAAATTAGATACTAAAATGTGCCGCAAGTTTATTTCTACTAAATTCAACCAATTTTTATGAAAATCCTTTCATTAACATTTTCTACTGATATTGAAAAGGATTTAAATAAATCACAGTTTGTTTCAAATTTTTAAGTATTTTAGCTACATAAATGATAAATCGCATATATATTCAAACTTCTGATGAAGTTCTTTAAAAAACGAAAACACCAATTGTATAGTCTGAGCATGACCCTGCCCCCATGAATTGAGTATTTATTTACTATTTATTAGAAGCTGATATGGTAAAAAGAATTTAAAGGTTTTGATATTGATATGCTTTAGGTGAATATTTAGGTGAATAGTTGAATGAGTTTGAGCACATTAAAAAAGAAAGAGAAAGAGAGAGAAAAAGTAAAGAAAACAGAGATTTATTATATGAAAACTTAACTAATATTAGTGTGTGTTTGATTAAGATTATGTAATGCACGTATTTTTTTTTTCTATTTTTCAAAATCAACAAATTCATACTTTCATGTAAATAAATTTATTTGACGTATTTTAGGGAGAGATATACTTAATAGACACATTCTCAAACGCATATTTTAACATATGTTTGGATTGAAATGTAGACAACTCCAACTTTTCTTTTCAAAAGCATTTCTTCTTTACTTTTGCAATAAAGTGGCATTGGACTTTGTATTGTTGTAATTTCAATAACAATACAAACATGAACCAACTTAATATGAGTTGAACTAAATTTTTACCTTTTAAATAAGGTATTGGATAATCATGGAAGTAGTCAATAAAGTACCAAAAATAAATTATGTGAAAAACTCATTCAAGTATTAATAATAATAAAAAAATGATAGCAAAAAAAATCTTAAATTTATGTGACTACCTTTTTTTTTCATTGAATAAAACAAAATTAGTTGGTTAAGTGGCTCAAATAGAAAAAGAGTGGTGGATGGATGTGCATGACATGAAAGATGGTTAGGATGCATGAATTAGATGGATGGGCATGGGAAGCAAATCTTAAAAGGAATCAAAAGAAATTGGCCTCTCTTTGCCACCACTCTCCCCCACCTGCCCAAGATATGGTAAGCGCCACATGATTTCACACCAAGGGGAAAATAAAAGGCACCATTGCTGACCTCACCTGCATCTCTTGAAGGGATTTTTATGGGCCCCACTCTCTCTCTCTTTCCTCTTTTGCCTTCCTCCTACTTTCTAACTTCACAACCCATTTTCTCTCATGTTATATTGATGTATGTATAAATAAAAGGGTCACCTCCCCTCTCTCTACCCTCAATAACCTAAAAAATATTCACTAAGATTTATTTCCCTTATTTTATTCATTTATTCTTTGTTCCTAGTCTTTATCTTATAATTTCTCATTGCTTGCCCTGTAATTCAAGATCAACTTGGAAAATTTGCAAGATTTGGGATGAAATCTGGTCGGATCTTGCTTTGTGGGATGGGGATTTTGGTGGGTCTTATTTCAATACAAAGCTCTTCCTCTTCCTCTTCCAATCCCATCTCCCTCTCTTTTTCTTCTTCTTCATAACACAAAAACACAAAACATAAACCTTTCTTCCAACCAACCTTTTTTTCCAATTCATTCTTTGTTTCTTCAAAAATCTTCAATCCATTTTCACCTTTTCTCAAATGGGGATGGCTGCAGAGTCACAGTTTCATGTCTTGGCTGTTGATGACAGCCTCATAGATAGGAAACTCATTGAGAGGCTCCTCAGAACGTCTTCTTATCAGGGTACAATCTTTTAGACCAAACACCAAAATCTGAGAGAAAAATTTGATCTTTTTCATTTCTTATTTACTATCTTGTCTGATAAGAAGGACCCTTTTGTTTTCAATGGCAGTTACTACAGTTGATTCTGGTAGCAAGGCTTTAGAGTTTCTGGGGTTGCGTGAGAATGATGAGAGCAACCCAAGTACACCATATGTTTGTCCCAACAACCATCAGGTATGGTGTGTTTTTTTTTTTTTTGTTAGAATGCATAAAGGTGTTTTTAGTTTTAAAATTTTAACCAACTTGTTGTGTTGTGTTCAGTGTTTATTTTTGGCCACAGATCAGTTTCTTTTTCTGGGATTCTGAGATTGTTTTTGGATTTTTGTGTCTTTATAGGAAGTGGAGGTGAATCTTGTTATAACAGATTACTGTATGCCTGGCATGACAGGCTATGACTTGCTTAAGAAAATCAAGGTAAGCTTGGTTGGCTTTGGTTTCTATTCCTGTCTCATCTCTCTTTTAACCATTTTATTCTCCACCACTTTTCTTCTCAGTTTTTGTGGCCAAGGTTGTTTTCCCTTTTCACAAAGACCCTTGTAGAAACTTTCAAAATTTTGAAAGTGTGCATTCATTCCAAATTTGATGTTGTTGGTTAAAGTTAGTTGTCAAGTTGGACTAGTTTCATTACTCACCACCACAAAATATATTATCAAGTGTAATCCTCCTGGAATAATTTTGCCATCTGCTTTTTTTAGTTTTCCACCCAAAACAAATCAGGTTCAGTATGTGATGGAAAGATTTTTCTTTCTTTTCCAAAAGGTCCCTTTGAGTGAAAAATCGTTTGAGAATCTATGGAAATTATGTGCTCACTTCACTTATTCCACCTGGAACCAACAGGCTCAAAAACTTAATAGTATTCTCTCTGATGATATTTCAGGAATCTTCATCTTTGAGAAACATACCAGTGGTGATTATGTCATCTGAAAATGTGCCTTCACGGATTAACAGGTAAGAAGGAGAAATATTTCAGTACTTTTAAAAAAATAAAAAATTCCCTATGAACATTTTTATGAAGTGAAATTCTTATAAATATCTCAAACTGGCAAAACAGATGTTTGGAGGAAGGAGCAGAAGAATTTTTCTTGAAGCCTGTGAGGCTGTCAGATTTAAGCAAGCTTAAACCCCATATGAAGAAAACTAAGTTGAATGATCAAAAGCAAGGAACAGTAGAAAAGCTTGAAGACTCAGAAGTTCAACAACAACAGCCACAACAACAAATCATCATCCAAAATGAGCAGCAACAAGCACCAAAACCCCAAGGTCTTCTTCAGCCAGAGTCAGAGTCACATCCACATGCACAACCAACTATTGAACAACAACAACAATCACTACCACAAGCCAACAACAACATCAAGAGGAAGACCATGGAACAGGGCCTTTCACCTGAGACTGACAGAACAAGACCAAGATACAGTGGCATAGCCACTGTGGTATGATAATAAATCATTGGAAAATAATTTTCTTGAATTTCAAAAATGTAATTCTCATATAACTTTTTTTTTCTTCTTTTTTAAAAAATTAACTTAAGTGTTGGTTAATATAGGCTCTATAGGAGTGTTGTAGAGTTGTTTCCTGTACACATTTTCTTGGAAATATTTCCTTCCAATTTTGCTTCCCCCAATATAAATGAAAAAGAAAAAAGAAATATTGCATTGAGTAAGAAATTATCAGATGATAAATTTCTGGTCTTAATGAATTATGATTACTCCTTGTTAACAACCAACACGCCTAAATTATTCTTTGATTGAAACCTGAATACAAAACCCACAAAAAACACTATGATTCTAACAAATGTCCATCTATATCTAATAGATGGTTTAGTAGAGTACTAAAATGAAATTGAGATGAAAGTTTTAAATAAAAATAAAATATAAAAGTAAGACTTGTTTCGTTTGAGTGTTTATTTCATTTCTTTTTAATTCATTTTCACAACTTGTGGTACAATGTAGCATTTCCATTTACCAAATGCAATATACATTGGCATGAATGTGTATAATGCAAACGATATCAATGAAAAGGGGATAGTTAATAGGAAAAATCAACGTACAAGGACTCCTCACATGTAGATTTTTCACTTAGATTTTTTTCGAGTGAAAATTTTCAACTAAGATTTCATTGGAGAGTGAGGTCTCATGAGAGAATTTAAACCCTGATCTAACCTAGCCTTCAATTAATTATAAATAAGTTAGGATAAGAAAATTTTCTAAAGTTCTAAGTTTATATGAAATAATCTAAGTAAATGTAAAAAAAACATTTTTTTTCTATTCATAAATAACAAATTAATCATCTAATTTTATATTAAGAATTTGAATACTTGTTTATATACAATTATATATTTACCAATTTTATTCCTCATTATTTAACTTGACTTCTTCTGTATTCAATACTTCAATTCATTTTTTATTTCTTCCAAATAATTCAGTTTAAACTTAATTTAATTTAAATTTTAAATCTTGACATATTAGATCAAATTTAATATATATCAATTTCTAAAATAATTGAACAACTACTACTACTACTACTACTATTATTATTATTATTATTATTATTATTATTATTAGTTTTCTATTGAATAAAAACACCAATTTCTTCCTTCAAGTTAGCTCAATCCTCTTTTTTTTTTTTTTTTTTTTTTAGTTTCACAACTTTTTGATTATAAATATATATATGTCCTCGGGGAGACATGCATTCACCTCTCTTAAAGCTTCCACTAATGCTTCAAAAGAAAGTCATAGCAAAGATAAATGCATATAACCTAACCGGCAAATTTAAAATCAAGAGAGTTTGTGAAGCACAAGAGAATAAAGGTAACTTGTTGAAAAGAGTTGGTGTTCCTATTAGATCAAACACAGACAATGATGAAGTGCAACAAATTTTTTGGCATGTGGCTCATTTATAGGACAATGTGGAAAGAATCAATTCCTTAAGCGAGTTGAGGACAATGTTTATTTTCTCTTCTTAAAACATAATTATTATTCCTTCAAACACGCTATATGAAGCCTTCAAACATTACTCCTACAGAGACATACAATAAAGAGATAAAATAAGGTGAGAGTTTGAAAACATAACAAGAAAGAGGTACGTCTCATAAGGTTAGGTTTTGAATGGAAGATAAACACACTGCTAGAGAATAACACATTTAGGAAGTAGAGAGATGTATCATGAGAAAATATAGATCGAAGTGATACGTTTATAATAGGAAGATGGATGGATATGTCATTTAATTATCATTTCCTCAATGTGTCTCGGAACTAGAGAACAAAGGTTTAAAAAATGGAGCGAGAATGAAAATATGAATCTGTTATTTGTTGGATACCGAGCAATCATACAATAATCGAGATAGGAGAAAGAGAAAAGAGGGAAGAAGAAAATAACACAACTTGGTTCACCCAATGTGGGTTACATCCAGCTATTCACTATATTTCCTCACACACTCGTACAATTGCAATCAGATTACAAGGAAATATATAGGCTTAAAAATCCTAAGCACCGTAACTATTCATGGGTTCAAGTCCAAACTAAAAATAATAAAAAACAAGGCCAACAATAGTACTAGGCCTCGAAAAAAGTTCCAGAAGTGGGGCCCCGTGCATATCTTCTGAAGGCACAATATAAGCCATACCCAACATTCTCTCACTTGGCGAATGCTTTGCATGCTTCTTCAATCCCAATGCAGCTATACACCATTCAAACTTCTCTGAAACCCTGCCTTGGTCAGAAAATCAACACCATTCTCCTTTGTATCAACCTTCTTCAGCATCACTACCTTGTCTTCAATCTTTTCTCTGATGAAATGATATTGGATACCTATGTGTTTGGTCCTCGCATGGTATCCTAGGTTTTTAGCCAGAAATATAACACTCTGACTATCACACCCAATAGTCACATCTCCTTGTGTAAGGCCAAGCTCTCTACACAATCTTCACAACCAAATAACTTCCTTGACAGCATGTGCCAAGGCCATGTACTTAGCCTCAGTAGTTGATAACGCAACGGTGCCCTGCCTCTTGCTCATCCAACTAATAGCTCCACCAAATGAAGAAACAACATATCCACTAGTAGACCTTCTACTATTAATGTCACCTCCCCAATCAGCATCCAAAAAGCACTCTAGCTGTAATGGTGGTTGTCCCCTTGAGTCTTTCACGCCTTCATAGCATAACCCAAGGTCATATGTACCACGAAGATAATGAAATACACGCTTCATTGCCATCCAATGCTCTTTTTCTGGCTTGGACATAAACCTACTCAATACTCCCACTGCTTGGGCAATATCTGGACGAGTAAACATCATATCATACATCAAACTCCCAACTGCACTAGCATAAGGAACTGATGTCTTCTCTTCTCTTTCTTCTTCAATCTTGGGACATTGATTAGTGGATAACTTCAAACCTTTAGACATAGGAGTCTGCACCGATTTACAATCAGTCATATTAAATTTTTTCAAAACATTTTCTATGTACTTTCTTTGACTTAACCATAACCTTCCTCTATGACGCTCTCTTTTGATCTGCATGCCCAAGGTCATACTTGCGAGGCCTAAATCTTTCATTTCAAATTGCTTTGCCAACATTATTGAAATCAGAAAACTTATAATGGAATTTTTAAACTGGTTGTACACTAAGAATCAATGTAAAATATAAATGTCTTTGCAGTTTTTGAAAATGGTGAGAAAACACTTTGAGATTAGTTAAAGGTAGAATTGTATTGTTCGGGATTCGCAAAATACATATGGTCACTTACGTAGTGCTCTAGTATACGTGTCAACCCTCCATGTCAGTCCAATTACAGGAGTATAGACATTTCCCCCTAATAGCCGAGCTGTTGGGCCTAACAAGTTATCTCTAATACCCCTATATTTTAATATTATTGGCAATGTTGCAATTTCCTTATCAAGTGGTAGATACCTAATTATTTATAAGCTTAATTATCTATAACATACAATTATCTGTTAGTTAACTAATAATTATCTGCAAGGATTGTTACACCATTGTAACAACCTCGACATACAAGGACCTGAGGCTTCCCCTCACTCTATAAGCATCAGGTTTCGCCTAACCCTTAAACATACTGAAAGACATTCACACAAACACACGTACGCTCACTGTTATACACATATATACATTCTCATTCTCACATAATTGATGTACTTACTTGAGCGTCAGAGTTTTCTCTTTTGTTTTTGTAGGTCCCCCCTCTTATAAAAGCCAACTCACTGTCCGACGTATAAGATCTGGAGCCTACCTTAACCACGTCCACCCTAACGTGTACTACTTTCAAACTTTGGCAAGTACAAGAACTAATTTAGAAAGTATTTTCTAAATTAGTTCTTATATCAATCCTTAGTACAACCAATATAGAAAGTATTTTCTATACGAAATCTAACAAAACTAGTATAGAATGTTTACCCCCAATATGTCATTATCTTACATACTAAATTGATTTTTCAGAAAGGTTGTAATTTTTTATATTAAATGTATTTTTTTTTTTGCAGTACTAATTATTATTACGGTTGTAGTAGTATTGAATTTTTATTGTATTATATTGAAAATAATACAATAAAATCTTATGGCCTATTTAGAAATAGATTTTTATTTTTTGTAAAATTCTTATTACAATGCAAATTTTAAGATTATAATTTTTATGCACCGTCAATGTAACAATTTTTTTTCAATAAAGTGAGAAAAAAGAAACTTGTATACTATTAATGTATTTTAATTAAATTTATTGTTTATATTAACTCAAATTTTTAAAAATATTAAACTATACTCGTATAAGATAAATGAACTAAATTTAAGTCTTAGGTTTGAGAAATAAGAAAATCCCTTTTAGGTAAAGTGTATATCCATTGTCCCTTAATATTTACCAGAAATTGGAAATGAATGTTTTGCAGGCACCCATACGACATATACATTATAAAGAGGATTTAGTCACTGAGTACAACTGTACAACGTGTAAATTATTATAAATTTTTGTGTTTCATTTCTAAGGACAATAAAAAAGAAACGGTAAATCTTTTTCTTTCTAAGAGTATCTATTTAAGAAACTCTATATTTAAAAAAGCTGTACATAAGAAAAATTGTTTTGAAATGAAATCACCCTCCAACAGTTTCCAACGACTAAATCGTAACATCGCTTCTTAGTGTGAACTATTCTAAATTTGTTAAAGGGGTTCTACTGTTATCCAATTACTATAATTAACATATAAAACTTAAATGTTATCTAACAACGAAAAGATTGTTGTCGGTCAAATGCCTCATTCTAATAGCTATAGTGTAGTCTATAGATAGCCTAACACCATTTTTTGACTAACTAAATATCATACTTCAAATTTTATTAAAATAGCATAGTTTTTTTCTTGAAAAATGTGCTAAAATGTGATTTCGGATAAGAGGAGAAATGAAATAGACAACTTGGCAAAATGTTGTGACTTAACGCGCTTACTTAAGGATACGTTTTGTAGCCTAAGTTTTGAGAAGGAAATTAAAGTTGTTTTTTTTTAGAGAATTATATAATATTTGAATAAATAAATAAAATATTAGAACATAATATATATTGAATTATTATTATTTTGAAAAGTTATCAAACTAGTAAACATTTATTAAAAATGTAAATAATTTTAATTTTTTCTTGCAAAATCTAACTCTTAATTTTTTTTTATTCTTATAAATATGAAAATGTTCTAAATTTATTTACACAAAATTTTGAGTATATTTTTTATTCTCAAAAAGTTGAACTTTCGAACATGTGTACATTGATTTTTTACATCAATATATATATATATATATATATATATAATTATGTAATAAAAAAATCATATTTTATATATTGATATAAAAAAATGTCATATTTATATTGAGTATGCATTTAAATTAATCAAAACTTACATATGAACCAAAAATTTATATATTTTAATTTTGTGAAAATGAAAAACGTAGTAAAAGTTTTACAAGAATAAATTTTAAATATTTATATATATATGAGGATTAAAAAATATATTTTAATACATTATTTTATGTAATCTATTTCTCAAGTTTTCTTTTCTTAAAATTACTATATATTGATTCTCTTGAATCTTGTGCCAACTTATAGACAAGAGTTGTTGATATATGAAGCAATATTAGCTCTTCAATGGGTTAAAAGCGTGTTTAGTTTTACGTTTCAGATGTGATTTGTTATGTTTCAGATGTGATTTTTGGAATTTAATAATTATAATTTCTGCTTCCAAGTGACTCACCATCAATGAATTTGACTTTATGTCAAGCGTGAAATGATTATGTACCAACATAGTTTATGTGTTTAGCATTCAAATAAACGGTCAATGAAAGGTTCACCATGCAACTTCAATATTCTTCTGAGATTTTACAAAACATGAGAGTCAATTTAAACTAAAAACAATTTCTTAAACTAAAAGAATAATTTAAACAAAGTTATGTGACATAATGAGATGGCTAATTACCAAACACATGTCGTATTACTATTGGTTACACAGAAAGAGTTTTGAAACCCTTCCAATTTTGAAGGTACATAGAATTTGTCCTTTTGAAAAAGGGAAAGCAGTGAAATTTGTGGAAGAAATCTCCCCAATTGGTATTTCTTACTTTGCGTTATTGTACGGTCCTGTGATTGCATTGATCTTCATGAATTGCTATGCCTATGCTTGTTATGATAAATATATTTTATGTGCTTGAGCTATGAGCAATGTTCTTCAATTGGGCTGCACACCGGCATTGGTTGAAGAAGGGTTTGGGCTTCGATGAGTTTGGGTTTTATGTTGTTGGGCTTTAAATACAAAATTTGTTTTGCAGTAAAGAAAAAAGCTGTTAAAATAATAAAATAAAAAATGGAAAATGAAAACCAACCATTACATGATTATATTATCTTTTTTAAAAAATATATCTTTTTAAATTCTCTTTGCATTATAAACTATAAGGTCAAGACTTTTCATAATTTTTTAATTTATTTTTTAAAAAGTGTAAAATAAATTATTAAAATTAGTTAATTGATTTATAACATGTTTTGTTTGATTCGAAGATGAAACAATTTAACATGTATTTTTTACATAAGAATATCAAAATAAGTCTTTATGACTTTTCCTTCATCATAAAAATAATATTTTTTTTCCATTATAATTGTCCTTTTACAAATAAATAAAATTAATAAATAGATAAAAAAGAATAATTATTATAGTACGAAGGAGGGAGTATGGATTTTTTTAAAGCAGTCACTTACCCAAGCACGGATTAAAGCTGCCTTTTAACAAATGTATCACTCATAATTATGCTTCACAGGAATAAATGTTTCCACACGTGTATTATTTTATTTTAATTAATATCAATTTTATTTTTTAACATTCGTCCAGAATCAGTAGGTTAATTTATATTCTGATTTGAGTTATTATTAATGTATCTACTATCTAATGCTCTTATTGCTGTTAATATGTAGGCTTTGTATATCAATTTTGTCTTCTATACATCTTAATTACATGCTTGTTACCTTAAGAACTTTCAATTAAGGTCATGATCAAGAATATGAGAACACATAACTTTCTACGGAACATTCTCTTTCAAAGGTTAAAGGGAGAAAAAGTTTAATTTTGCCCCTGGATTTTTTATTTATTTACAAATAATGTTATTTTATTTTACTTTCATCAAATACGTACGTATAGTCCCTGAATTTTATTCAGGGGATAGTGAGAGTATACGGAGGCTGTATTTCAAATTTCAATGTATAATATTTCTTTATTGAGAATTGCGTTTCTAAAAGTTAAAATTAAAATTAAAAGTTGAAGAAGATTGTAGAAAAATAAATAATTATTACAAAATAAATTTTTATTCTTACAAGGATAAAAAATATTTACCTTTTATCATGGACATAAAAGGTACGATAAATATAAATGTTATATATTTTTATGAATTATCGATACCTAAAAGTATTTTTTCAAAACTTATATTAAATATGAGAATGTAAGATTTCTAACTTTGTTTTTTATAAATACTTTCTCCATCTTATAATAATCACTTGCAGAAATAAAGTTAATATTCCAATGTAAAATTTGGTAGATTAACGTCACGTGATGTGTTGAAAATAACCTGGAATTTGTTTCCAAGGTAGGGACTTAATCGTAAATTCGTCATCAATAAATGTAAGACTACGTGGTGGAATATGCCTGCGCCACTGTAACAAGTTCGTGTAGCGTAAAATTAACCCACACCCACTTCTCTCTTTCCTCGTCACTTTTTTTATTTTTTTCTCCATTGAAGGTCAACTTCAAATCCCTAATCTCTCAATTACAACTGCAACTACTTTTCCCTCCAATTTCGCTTCACCACACATGCATGAATTCTTTGATTTTCATCTTCTCTCGCGTTTTCCGATTCTGATCATAGGGTTCCTCATCCCCCAACTTGATTGTTTCCTCACGCGTCTTTATCTTCTTTTTTTCTTCTTTTCGTTGATCCAAGCTTTTCCACTAAAGCTTCAATTTTTTGCTTTTTTTTTTTTTTGTAGTTTGTTTGTATTGTTTCGTTAGGGAATTAGGAATCTTCGATTTTCAAGCGCCGCTTATATCCTCTGTTTGCTGTTAATTATTATGGTTCTGTTGTGTGTTTGTGGCTGAAGTTTCGTGAGAATTTTACTTCTTTTTCTGTTGTGATCGTTTTGTTTTGCAGTGAAACTGAAGCAGTGCGGTGAATGGTTGTTACTAATCTACTTTCCTGCGTTGTTGTGTTTTCAGATAGTTGTTAACAGAGTGATTTGGGAGCTTTTGATATGTCGAGTGGATCCGTGAGACGGGTTTCCCGTCAAGATATTCAGCTGGTAAGTTGGGATCTCACTCTCTGTTGTGGATTCTGGGGATATGATGTTTCTGTAAGTAACTTGCTGTCTAGGGCAAACTTGTTTAGGGATTACTATAAACGTTTGATGCACTCCCCTTGCATGTAAACAAGGTTTTAAATTGCGGTCACACAGTCGGTTTTGTTGAGTTCCTTATATCGGGGGAGGTTGCAGACAACTGCGGCCGCCAACACCCCCAAAAACCTTGACTTTGCGGCCAAAATCGTGTTCACGGACCATTTTTTTAAACCTTGATGTGAATATGTGATAAATTCTTTCTTCATGTTTCTTTAGCATGTAATATTTTTTGTTGACTGCGGGAACGAACTGAATAGTTATCTTTTCATGCTTTCTTGTTACATTCATTTTCATTATTGAAGACTAACGGGATATCATTATTAACGTGTTGAGAAGTGCTAGCAACACACTCCTCCATACGCACTTTCTCTTATTGGTTAAAATGTATTAAAAATTACAAAATTAGGAGAGAGAGTCATTAAATAAGATATGAGATCCATTGAATTTTGTGATTTCCAATAAATTTCAACCAATGATAGAGGGTGTGCTCAAAAGAGTGTATTAGAGAGTATGACCCTAACATTTTTCTTAAGGTGTTATTAGTTTAGGGTTTTGGAAATATGTCATATGTATGGATTCTTATTCTGGCTAGGCTATTACTCCCTCCGTCCCTAATTATAAGATCATTTTCAAAAATTTATTTGTCCCTTTTTATAAAATCCTTTTCTAATTTCTAGATGCATTAATTATTTTTTTCCTACATACCCTTACTTAATTATTCTCTCTCCAAACATTAATGAGAAACAATTAAGTGCATAGATAAATAAAAAAAAGGATAATTTTGGAATGATGGTACAAATCAACATTAACATCAACAACACTTTTAACCCAAGCTAATTGGGGTCGGTGAATGATGTTACAAATAATTGACAGATTTAATGTGATTAACTAAATTAAATACTTCTCTTAAAGGGCGAGAAATAGTTTAAAGGGTCTTATAATTAGGGACAGAGGGAGTAGTTTAGAGTCTTTTCAAATTGAAGTCATCACTTTTGAGTTGTTCTGTTTGCCCTGTCTTCAAATCTTCCCCATCTCCCTCTGTTAAATCTCATCACTATTCCCTATCCTGTTCAGTTCATCTCACATCTACCAGAGTTGCTGATCATAGTTTGTTTGGTTTACTTGTCTCGTTACAGGTGCAAAATCTCATAGAACGATGTCTACAACTGTATATGAGCCAGAAAGAAGTTGTGGAAACACTACTAGCTCAAGCAAAAATAGAGCCTGGTTTCACTGAACTAGGTAAAGAAAACTTTTATTCTCTGACACTGGTATTTTTTTTTTTTTTTTTTTTTCAACTTCCTCGTATCTACATTGGATTTATTTACCACTGACCCCAATTAACTTGGGTTAAAGGTGCTGTTGATGTTGATGTTGTATTTTACTCCAACTTTTCTTGGTCAGACTCTTTTGATGTGTTATACGGTATCTCACATGATTAAAAATTGTAATTGATTTACTTTTGTAATATTTTTCATTTCTCTGTGGATGTTTTGCTTTTATAATCATGATTGTCAAACTTGCTTTTCCCAGAATTTGGCTTCCTGAAATCTGATTAAGGTTTGAATTTTGAAGCCTAGTTATAGTATAGCTATCCAAATGAGAATTTACTGATGTTTTTTTAATGGTTGGAATAGTTACAATCATTTTGAAGGGGGTCTCATTGCCAATACATATGTCATGACGGGATTATGCTTACTTCTCTGTTATGTTTCGACATTTTAAAAGGGAACATGCCTTTCTTGTATGCTGGAAATCTTATCCTCACTTCAGTTGTATTTTTTCTCTTTTTACGATATTCTCTTATATCTTTTAGAAAATGAAGACATTCAGGTTCTGTCTTAAGTTTTATAAAATTCTTAGAGGCTTTGTCACATTGCTTGCACTTAATAATGGAGTTGTGAGTTTATGGCATGCAGTGTAACAAACAACCAAAATGTTTCCCCTCTCATAAAATGTTCTTAGGAGTTAGGACTCAGGAGCATTGGTGATGATGCCTGGTGTTCTGGTTCATATGGTTACATTGGCAGTTCTTTGAGATTTTTGTATCATCCATTGTTGTATTGCTACCTTTTAAGTCAGCAGTTTTCAAACCACTAGTTTTTTGAATTGTTTTGTGCAAAAATGGCAAAGGACATGATAGTTGGAATTTATAAAGGGGGCATATTTTTGTTAGGGTATAACTGTTGTTCTGGATTGTTTATTAAGTTTTTCCATTCTATTTATGAATATGATATTTAGATTTCTGTTAAAATGACAGAGGAATGATAAATTTCCAATGAAGTCCCATGGTTTGGTGTTTGAGAATCTGAATGGGACCATTATTTATTTACTTAACCTTGTATGTATAAAATAAACTTTAGTATAGCTGCCACCCAGCTATTTCAATCCCACTATAGTGTTTTTGGGCTCACTCACTCTGTGCTGCAATTCAAGATTGATAACTATGATTGAGCTAAATGGAAGCTTAGGCCACTCAACAGGGTTAAACTTCAATACTTTCTATATTTTTTTTTCACCCTAAAGATTGCCCCTTCACTTAATTGTTTTCAACCTTGTCTTGCTCTGCCAATGGGAATTATATTGGTTATTTATATTCTATCTGTGACGCTATTCAATTTTTGTAGCATGCTCCAGCTGCTCTGCGACATGATTCAGCGATTGTGCCGCTACAACTATGATAGAAATTAGCTCATTTGCTTTTTCTACTAAATTATATCAGTAAGCTAAAAGAGCATGCCTATATAAGACACCTTTAGAGTTCTGATTCCTGAACTATCAGAAAAGTTTCCAATTCATTTTTTCTTATTATAACACTCCTATTATTGGCTTCAAGTAATGTTGTCAAGATTGAGATCCTATTTAGGATCCAGATGGGGGTTGCTAAGGTTGCAAAACATAGGATTGTAATAAGGATCATAAGATTCTACCAAAATGTAAAATTATACATTTATACTATAACTAGAGATGTGCAAAGATGTGTAGGCCACTGGGAATCAGTGAGACAGCAGAAGAGAAGGTTGAGAGAGATGGGGATGGGATTTCAAAACCTTAGAGATGTGTGAGAGAGAGGTCAGTTCAAAATGAGAGATGTGCAACCTGCAAAGAGCTTGGTGCAGCGTGAGAGGCTTGAATGAGAATTTGGTTCTGTTTAGCGAATGAAGAGTCACATATTAGGGCACAAAAAGGATAAAAATCAAGGTTTATGTGAACCGGGTTATGCAACCCAACTGAAAACCAGCAATTGCAGGATTGACAAACTTGCATGATCTCAATACGATCTCTCTACAATCTCACTATGATCCTATGAAGTTATGATTTTAGGTGCAATCCAAATAGGACAAGGTAGCAGGATTGAAAGATACTGCAATCTTGTGATCTAGATCGTGATTTTAACAAAATGGTGTCTTTTATTCTTGCTGTTATTAATTTATATTTGCTATGGTTTAATATTTAGAGATCCCTTAGAAGGAAGATAATTAAAGTAATGATAAAATAAGTCAAAACTTTGAAGTTTGTGATACGTAACTTCATGTGATTGCTTGTTTAGCTGCTGCTTCAATTAGAAGTATCATTTCACCCATGCTAATATATATCCATGCAGTGCATTTTCTATTTCTCTTCTTATAAAAGCCGTGATAGTTTTGATTCTTAACATAGTACTTAACTTGGGGATTTGAGTAAGATTTGGTAATTGATAGTTGCTGTTCGAATTGCTATATAGTCCTGCTTATTGGGCATTGGTGTAAAAGAACAACTGTCACCTTGCATCTATCATTTAGTTCTCTATTTTAAATTTCTTTTCTTTCCCCCCTTTCCAGTTTGGCAAAAGCTTGAAGAAGAAAATGAAGAATTCTTCAAGGCTTATTATGCAAGATTGGTTTTGAAGCAGCAAATAATGCAATTCAACAAATTGCTGGATCAGCAAGTGCAATTAATGCAGTTACACTCAAGTGCTGTTGCATCGCTACCTACATCTAACGGGTCACATATCCCTGCAGTGTCATCGCTACCTAACTCTAATGGGTCACATATCCCTGCAAGTAAGTCTATTATCTCTCTGAATGTTTTTACCATCCTTTTTTGCTATAGATTGTTTTGTGCAGTTGAAGTCTTTTTTCTCACTCGCCATTTCATGGGCTCATATGGTCTCTTTCTCACTTAGATGCAACTCCCGTTACTTTCCTAATGTGTTTTGTCCTGGTTGCTTTTAAGGCTTGATAAATATGGGGTTAAATTGGAAAAAAATTGTTGGATTTCATCATTTACTACTTGTTTTAAACTTGAAGAAGTAAAAGTTGAATGTTTTAAAGTTAGTTCTCTAGTCAAATATATTCTAGTTTTTCTTGTCTTGTTATCATTTCCATTCATCTATATTGCAAGTTGAGAAGTTGGTTTAATGGTAACAATTTTTGTTTATAATTACTAAGAATATAGAAAACTATGAAAGAAAGATAATTAAGGTAGATTGCACCTGATGTAGAACTGACTAAGAACCACCAATTCTGGGTTTTTTTGTTAGTTTGGAGACTTTAGGGGGAAATTCTTTGTTGTAAGTGAAGAACAGGGACATGGTTCTCTGGAGTTTTAGGCTTTTTGGTTAAGGACTGAAGGTGGATGATGCATTCAGGTGCTGGGATTGGTTAGTGGAGATGGTTTGTTGATGATATTGATTGGCTGGGGATTGTGGTTGTTGGAGGCTTACGAGTAGATGGAGTTTAGGTTAAGAAAGCAAAAGGCTTACAGGGAGGTATATACGGATTTGATGGTAGGTTGGACATGTGTGTAGGAGTAGAGTTGGTGTCTGTCATTACAGAGCATGAATTTCCTGGAATATGATCGAGACTATCTTGAAATAATTTTATGACTGTTTCTGCATATATTATCTTTTTAACTTTAGTCATTGTAAATATTCAAAATACAGATTTTACTGCTCTATAGTGATTGAGGAAATAAACAGATGAAAGTGAGAAAGTAACCTGCTTTGTCATTATATACATGTTATCGAATGTTTGATTCTGTCCATTTTTTTAATTTGACATCAAATATCTCTTTATGTTACAGTACCTGAGAATCCAGCATGCTACACTGCAGACCGAACCCAAACAAGTTTGAAGCCAGAAAATATGCAACATCCCGTTGATTCCAGGTTATCTAATGTGTTTAATAATGGCGGGTCATCACTACATACAAGTATGCATGCTGCAGTTGATATGTCTGCTCATGGCAATAGGATTAATGGCCCTTCTAGCATGCTTTCTGCTCAAAGCGCAAACATGGGTCTGATACAAGGAATCAATGGTGGTGGAATGATCAAATCTGAGCCTGGATATTCTGGTTGTTCTCCTTACATGTTTGGTACTGATGGAAATGTCCTGGAGACACGCCCAACTATTGGTGGTGCTTCAGTTACATCATTCACTAATGTTGAGTCCAACTCACATTCTCTGAACGAGGCGGTCCTAGATCCAGACACTTCTTCATTTGGATTTCTGGGGCAGATTCCCAGAAATTTTAGCCTTTCAGATCTGACTGCTGATTTTTCTCAGAGTTCTGGTATGTCTTCTCTCATGTTTGTGTGGGTCCTTGTGTGCATCTGCATGCATGCATGCATTGCATACTACTACTCCTGTCAGTGGAAGTACATCTTTGCTGATGGTGATGAGTAAAATGCCAGCAAAGCTTTGTTTCATGATGATTTTTCAGTTTCAATCCGTTTTTCATGCTATTATTTGAATAAATCATTAGTACCAATAGTTTAGCTTCTTATTTGACAGATATACTGGAGACCTATTCTAGGTCACCCTTCCTAGCTACGGATAATGAGAACTTCCTTGACAGAGGAGAACAAGGTTAGAAATAATCTCACTCACCTCACCCGTATTCTGTTGTGTTGTGCCTCAATGCTAATACCATTTGTTGTCTTTATTTTAAAATAGACAATAATAGGCTGGACTCCATATCAGAAGGCTTGAGTTATGAAGACTTCGGGAGTGAATAGTTGATACCATTTAGTCATCAAACTTTCAGGTGTGTTCTATTGTCAAGGATCAAGTTGTTCAGAAACTACCATAAATGTGCAAAATTTGCAATTAAATCAAGCTATTATTTTTAATTTTGTTAGATGCACGCGTAGTGACAAATACAACTGTTTTAGCTACAGAGCTGATAATTGTTTATTTTGTCTGCAGGTTGAACAAAATGCTTAAAATGTTGTACATAAAACTTTAGAGGTTTTGAAATTTTAACTGTTGGATGAACATATGCATTGGTGTGTAGAAAGTGCACTCATCTCATTCTTGGTGATGGGAAATGAAAGTTGGAATGCTTGCATGGAAGGGAAAGACTTGGTGCAAATAAATAATAATTTTTTTTTCCCTTGTGTGTTTGGCCTTTTGTACTATGCTTATTCTACATTGTGTTGATACTAGAATTAATATAATTGTGTTTTGATTTTTGTCCCAGATTATACTGCATAGAATTTGTTTTCTAGGAAAATACCTGGTTGACTCTGGTAAAACTAGTCTGATTTTTTTTTTTTAAAAGAAAGCCCAATAGTCCAAGGATAAAATGTCAAATCTTAACAAGAACTTTGTTGAGAATGGACCATCATGGGGCCAGGCAGACATCACCTATTGAATATAGACTTTTAGCCCTTTAGTATTTTATGAAGTTGAATGGTCATACATTAATTAATTAATAGTGTAAAATAGTTTTATATTGTTAATTAATCAGAAATTGCTGTTAACATGAATTTTAAAGTAGTTATTGTAAAAATTAATAAATTTATTACATATATGGATACCTAGGCATCCAGAGATGAGAAAGGGCGTAATAAGTGATGAAATGCTTTGAGGAGTTAAAAATAAGCATAAATTTTGGGGATTTCTGGTATAGGTTAACCTTTAGAACTGTTGCCGAATTCATGGGCAGGCAAGATATAATTTGGTGTACTGAAACATCTTAGTTAGAGAAAAAGAAAGCAAAAATAATTCCCATAGTGGCAGCGATTGAAATGGGATCAACCTAAATCATGAAATGGGGTTGTCTCATGATTTTTTTTTTTTGATCGGCAGGGGTTGTCTCATGATAGCCTGGTGATATCTTGCACCAGGCTGATGCATAACCTTCTTTTTTTTTTTTTTAATTAAATAGACTTCAAGTAGGTTTAAAATTGCAGTTTGATCCTGCAATAAAATTGCCAACTCTTTCCATCAATGTCGCTTTATCAAAGCCATCTTCGTTTAGAATCGACTAACATGATTTTTCTAGGAAATAATGCTAAATTAGAAATTGCTTCAAATGTTCAAAAGGCAGAAACACGACTTCCCGCAAATGTCTTTGATTCATCTTATCTCTGATTAAAAATTTGTTAAACTCTTGCTATGTCAATTTTGTATTGCAAGTGCCCCAGCCTAGTTTTGTCAGCAACTAAGTTGCATGGATGATGTTTGAAGGTGACTTGACAACTATGTTTTACATGTTATATTTTTGTCATATCTCAGTTTTATGTTAATCATAACGTTTCACATGTTATATTTATGTTTTACATTTGTTTGCTTTATACTAAAAAATATGCAATACGAGGTTTAGTCAGTTTGATTTGTGGCATGTCTTGTTAATAAAGTGTCAACTCATTCCCTTCAACTACTGTGATTGAATTAATTTTGAATTGATTAATATAATTGAAGAATTTAATTAAAATCCTGATGGATAATGTAAAACTTTTTTTTAGATTTGATCCAATTAGTATGATATTTTTGTTAATTTTTATAATGATTATTTTAAAAATTATACATATTTTTTTAGTTGATAATGGTGTATAAAATTAAACTCATTTAAAATGTATTCAAATGAATCTTCACTAAAAAATTATATTGAAATGCATGACGTTGCAAGGGAAATTGATTCCGGATGTAAAGCAAATAAACCCTGTTTGGTTGAGAGGAAAAAATGTGAGAGAGAAGACATAAGTTTCACATTTAAATTGGAAAAAACTAAGAGGAAAGAAAAGTTTGAATTTTAGTTTCAGAAGTTAATTCTTGTCTATTTTGTTCGCTTTTTCTCCAATCAAACGAATAAAAAGACATCATTATCCGTATTTTTAAATCTCACATTCTTTCCAAATTGCTAATAGTGTGTCAACATAATCCAACCAAAACTAACATAGGTTATATTTATTCTTATTGGTGCCTAAAAAATTAATAAACAAATTATTATTCGACAAGTTCTACTTATGCGAAAATCTAGGGGGACTCGAATTTAATTGGGTACTCCATTTCCATAATTTTTATATTCCCATTGCGAATAAGAAAAATTAGAAAGTGGATAGCTTGCTTGGCAATCAAGAGTGTATGTCTCATGAAGCTTAATAGTGTTAATTGAGTGCAATTTCATTGCCTACGTTTGACATCTCATGAGTACAATCAATTTACGACTATAATATCAGGAAATAAACTTTACAGAACCAACACAATTTTTTCATTATCAAATTCTAACATACCATATTGATACACAATCTTTTTTCAAAACTAGTTCTAACATACACAATGTTGATAACTACAAAAATACAATATGAAGCTCAGGCAAATTAATGTTTAGTTCCAAAGGCAGTGAATGACCAAACTCAAAGAGGACGTGATAATCTGGAAAACAATGAACACAAATGCACAAACACAACTTTTTTTTTTCTCCCTCTACAGCTTCGCTGAAAGCAATTCTTATTTTTGATTTTTCTTCCCTTTCTTCTCCTGCTTTACAGAAAGGAATTCTTTAATCAACTTTTTTTTTTTTTTTTTTTTTTTTTTTTTTTTTTTTTTTTTTTTTTTTTTTTTTTTTTTTTTTTTTTTTTATCGATTGGACACTGATTCTGGAAATTTCTTCACAAAGTTCTACTTGGATTTATAAATGGAACCGGTTATTTTTGCAATGATTCATTTCAATACACTGTTGTTTCTATTTCATGATATGTAAAAGAGGATGTTATATACACTTAAACTACCTAGTGATTGAAATAATTCTTAAACAAGCTAATAGGTTTCGTTAAATTAGAGAACAAATGTAACCTAAACAAATCTATAGATACCGTAAGGTTGATGATAATTCATGAATGAATTTAACAACTTAGAGGACATGATCAAAGCAACGAATACAGATTGAAAGATGGTTCAGCCTTTTCGGAAGTTAAATGTTCAATCAAACATGATAAAATAATAAAAACAACATCACAAGTTCTACAAACTCAAAGAGTCTACATAGACTCGACACGTAAGAGTTTATTTCATATGAAAATAATAACAAAATACCTATAAATAACATACCAATTAAACATTTCAACAAATATAATAAAGTAAAATAATAAATCATATATTCTACAATACTTAAATAACTAAGTCTAGTAATATATCACTACTATATAATAATTTGCGGAAGTGATAGTAGTGCTAGAGCATTCCCATCAAGGGCTTGATGGTGTTGGAGAACGAGGATTTGATGTTGTTAGAGGTGAGATTCTTCAATTCAGGAATGACACACCAAATGGAGATATGTTGAACCCTAAATGAACATAAAACAACCCAAAACGACTTGTTTTTTGGTATAATCTTTTTAACTTGTTGACTTGGTGGTAAACTCGAGAGTTACCAAGTTTGCACTGAGTCTATCAGGTCTACTTAAAAGAGAGTTTGCACACAAGTCAACTCGCAGAGGATAATTGAACTCATAAACATGTAAGAGTTAGCGAGTTTAACTCGGGAGTTTGATAACCATGTTCACAACAAATACAAAAACGAGGCCACATACTCTTCAATAATCAATATTCTTTTCTATTAATGGATGAACTCCTACACAGAATCCACATTAGAGAATAGACCATATAGTTTATTTAATGAGCCAACATAACATTTTACTTGTTAATAGTAATAGTGAAAAAAAATGCAAACTAAGTGTGTTCCCCACATACCTCACGCAATATATGAAGGCAAAATTGATGATATATAACCAAATTCCAGCTCAATGACAGAATAAGGTATATGGAGTCTAGCTAAAAACAATTCGGCAACCAGTAAACAATTATTTTTGCCATTTGGCCAAAATATTCAAGTTTAGCATTAAATATTAGAGCACCTGGAATTTTCTAATCATCAACTAAATCAAATAGTATAAGAATTCTATGTATTTAGATAACCTCGCATACAATCAAAAGTAGCACCCTTAAAAATTTCAATTTACTCACCCTGTCTTTTTCCTAATACATTGTGAATAAACCAACTAGCCTCAAAGAGTCAAAGCCCACCATAATTTCAAATTTTTTTTATAGGTCTAAATTGATGCAACTGGGACGCCAGAATGTACATCTCATGGTCTAATTGGTCAAGAAGTTGAAGTATACACCACTTGGGGTTAAAGAAAGGGTAGCGTTAGGGACTTTGCAAAGGTCACAAGCTCATTGATTGGATCCTTTTTTTAACCCTTCCTCCAAATAGAAAAAAGGAAGAAAAAAAAAAAAGAATCTGTGAGGCTCTCATATCCAGTGTTTCTTTGAATAAAGAATCATCTCTAAACAATGCTCAATGGTTACCATATTTAACAAACTGCTCAAAAGAAAACCCCTGGCATAGAAATGAACAATAGCTAAGCAAATCAAATCACCACTTCAATGGCAACTATTAACTACGGATGAATCTAAATAGTCAATTTAACTGATATAACTCTACCATGACCTAATCAAATAACAACAGAGAACCAAATGATCATGTTAGACTTAGCATTCAAATTCATCTATCATCCCTAAACAAAGTATGCTACAAAGCAATCCACAAGCTATACAACAACAAACAACCTTAAACAAGCAACCTCGCAGTTCCTCAATTCAAGGAAATCCAATGAATCTCACACAACAAACACATCTTCCTCCAACCCAAAAAACACAAGCCAGGACCCTGACCAACCACTTCACCCCAGCTCAAAACACACAAGCCAGACTTAAAAAAAAAAAAAAAAAAAAAGAGATTTTGACTCATACCCAGTACATCAAATCAAGCCTATTTTGAAGGGCAATCGAAAATTACAAAACTTGCAGCATACCCAATAAGTATAGTACCCATCTTGGACGAAAGAGAGCGTAATTGGATCAACCCACATGAAAGGGGCCAATATCGCCAGAGCGTAGAGAAGAGGCAAATTCGTCAGCAACAGTTAAACAAGAAGAAATCCAGCCACTGAGAGCAATCCATGTCATCTTCACGATCCAGAGTGCCGCGTCGAGTGCCATGGCCATGGGGGTATGTGGTTTCAGGGAAGAGGGTGAAGAAGGAAACCCATCCAAAGAACAGAAGAGGAGATTCTGGGAGTGGCAACTGCTGTGGTTGGTTAGTGTGAATTATTACCTATTTATTTTCCATTTTCTTAATTCAGCTCAAGGACCTTTCAGACTAAAATATTCAAGACTTTTGTTTTTCTCAACTATAAGTTGATTGGGTTTGGTCCGAAAAGTATTTTTCTCATTTGATTTTTTATTGTTCTTTCGTGTGACAGTAGATTTGTGGTGATTTTTTTTCCAGCAGTTAAAAATCATCAAAAATTATTTGATAAAATATTTAAAATATATTGAACTATTTTCTAGAACTAAAAACCATCAAAAATTATTTTCTTCGGACTTTAGACAGATGTGAAAAATTGACTCCATTACTACCATTACAATCAATTTCCATTAAACATACATTCAATCACAAACCAACAACGAAGTAGTAGTCTATTTGAATTACATTACAAGAGTAAGTTATTATTTAGAAGGTTTACATGGAAGCATTAACTTTAAAATAGGAAAAAACAATGTTTTGCAACACTCCTAAAGCATCATTTGATGTTTTAAAAACTAAAAACAAGACCGATTGTCGATTTGGTTGAGATATTAATCAATAAATCAACAATTAAACCACATGGACCAATATAAGTAACATAATATTTAAAAACATGTATGTATTATTTATATTATATGTTAACAAAATAACCATGCTGGTAAGCTAATGTGTTGAAGACCCTAATGTCCTGGGTTCAATCCTTGGGGCGTATTTTTGCTATTTTATACTTAAAATAATGTAGAATGAATACACACGTTTAGATCTTGGAAGCATCGTTTGAAACCATGGAAGCACATGAAGTCAGTCACTAGAGAGTAGAGACGAACCTTGGACTACGTGTGTGAAGACTATTAGTTGACCTTGCCAATAACATATTCGAATTGATTATTGGCTCGACCCACTTATTAGTCTAATTTCTAGTCAGACCCGTTCGATATGAATTTTGAAACATTAACATCATTCAATTGTCATTCTTAAAATTAAGTATTTATATTTCACAACTTTTAGGTTGTTTTGACCTTATTCTTTATATTCTCGTGCATGATACCTTTACCTTAGATGGGAAGAAAACCTTGTGTGCATGGATAGCCAAAATCAATGGGATAAAAGAAGCCTACAACAGCAAATTATGCATTAGTTTTAAATGTTTATTCTAACAACACAAAACAGTGTTGTTATAATAATAAGAATCACCTTTAGATGCTTAAGAAAATTTCGCATTTGGATTGATAAGTGCATCCAAAAAAGCTTTTGCGTTAGGTGTACTTCCTTCCCACTTTGAATACGTACATGCAAGCATCATATTGAAATCACAAACCATTTTTTTCCTGTGGGGCTATGGAGTGGGGTTTTAATTTTGGGTACAATAGGTGGTAATTGCAAAATAGCGACAATAGACATATGATGGACTCATCACAACAGAGGTGATGATTAGGTTTAATGTTAGCAACTTTTTTTTTGTCCATTAATTCAATACCAAATAAAATCAAAATTATGTATAAAAAAATAAAATAAAAAATAAAGACCATAGTAAAAGAGTTAGAAAGCCAGTCTATTGCAGAGAAAAAAAGAAGAAAACAGAGAATAGAAGAAGAGAACATTGCCAAAAATCAAAGGTGTCAATAATTAATTTTGGAGAGACACCTCTATTAGAGTATGTTTGGATGGGGTATTTTAAAATTTTAGGAAATTTTAAAATTTAGGAAAATTAAAATGCATCAATTAAAATTCTTTTACTTTTAAAATTCTGTGTTTGGATAAATAAATTAAATTTCTTCATTTTCAAAATTTTATGTTTGGATAAAGAAATAAAATTTTTTCGTTTTTAAAATTTTGAACATCATGTATGGAAAAATGATTGAGGTGGGTGTCGTGAGAACAGGAGGTCGGAATACTCGTTCCGAGATTGAGACAAAGCAAAAACTGGTGCAGTTAGAGTTTATAGAGGAGAACATAATTTCAATTTCTCACCTTTCAGAAGGAAATTCAAATTTCACATTTTTAATTGTTAAAAATTCTGTTTTAAAATTTTAAAAATTTAAATTCCTCATATAAAAATATCCAAACAATAAATTTTAAATTAAAGAATTTCAAATTCCTTGATAAATTATTTTTTCTTATTAAAATTCTCTATCCAAATACACCCTTAGTTCCTCTTGCATGTGGATTTGTTTCACATTTTGATAGTTCTCTATGGTTATGTTCGTTTCTAACAAAAGAAAAGCGAATAAAGTATGGATATCTAAGAAAAGAAAAGAAAGTTTACCTTTTAACCATTTGTTTGAGTTTAAATTAATAGTATATATTGTACAAAATATATGGGATCCTCCAATCAACTTTCTTCACAAAATTGAGTGACTTTGTGAAGAAAGAATACACTAGGTTTACAAAATTACACTCTTGTAGGAAACAATAAGGTGAGAAAGAGAACCCATGCCTAAATCAAATTTGCAATATATATATATATTTTATTATTTACTACATTGTTTTTTTTCTTTCATTTCATTTCTCTTTCATCCATAGTTATTAAAACCGACATGACACGGTCGGATCGATTGGTCCGGGACCCGGTAGCATAATCGGTCCGATTCTACTATTGGATTAATTATGTAGTTGACCTGGTCAAATCCTGTTGGCCATACCGATCTGACCCGATCGATTTCACTTTTTTTTTGTATTTTTTTAATTTTTGGATTATTATCAATAATTATTTTGGATTTTAGAATACGAATGAACTTTTCTTACTCAAATAATGTTATTTATATACTTATATATAATAGATACATATATAATTTTAAATTTTTAATATATACTAAATCAAATTGAACCTGATCCATGACCTACTTTTCCATTATCTCAACCAAATCAATAATAGTCAATTTTTATAATAATACTTTCATCTTTATAAAACAATTCCACTTTTCACTTTCTTTCATTTCTTTTCATCATTTTTCTTTTGTCACACTTTCTTTTCTTTCTATTACAACCAAACACAATCTAATGGATGCCTCTTTTTCTTTTGGTGCGTCTTGTATCTCATATCATAACCATAATTTTTTTAAAATATTACAATAATGTCATGAAAACAGTCTATCTCTTCTCAATGTAGAAATAAAAAAAATACAAAATGAAAAATAGATAACATTTTTATAAAACTGACAAATTAAACAAAATTTTAAATTATTTAATGCTAAAAGATAAAAAATGTTTTTTATTTATAAAAAAATAGTACACAAACAAACACTTGTTTACACAACAAAAATAAGAAATAGTGAAGAAACTAATGAATTTCGCCTACTAAATTCTTAGAAAACCCCCACATCCTACAAGCCGAAATGGTTACCAAATGCAAAGACGGCATTGAAGTTGAACAATCCATCACTAACACAAGCGCAGAAAACAACATAACCCTGCTCCAAACACATCAATTTCAATAATGTTTTCTTCTGCAATTTCTCCGAAGCCCTTCCTTCAGTCCCTCGTCATTGATCGTTACGCTCAGGTAAAAAAAACTTTCCCATATTCTTCTATTGATTTTGGGGAAAATGCTAAAACGTGATAATAAAAAAATGCTGTCTTTTCTAGATATGAGAAGTGTGAACTTTCCCCTCCATGATATTGGGATACTTGATTTCAGGACCCTTTTGCTTCAAGAGCTCAAATCATGCTTCAAAATCATATTGCAACCAGGTGAGAGTGCTTGGGGTTTAATAAGTCAGAAAATTTCAGTACCAAGAGAGTGTTGTGTGCAGAGGGGTTCAAGCTGAATTGCTTGGTTGAAAATAGAGAGATGGATGTGGTGTCGTCATCATTATCTTTGGTGGATGATGCTGCCATGAGCTTAAGTGGTATGTGCCGTGTTTCCTGGGCTGACACCAGATATATATAGTTTTTGTTGTATGTGTAAATGCTAATTCTTTCTGTTTGCAGAAGAGGATTTAGGGGAGCCTAGTATTTCAACAATGGTGATGAATTTCGAGAGTAAGTTTGATCCTTTTGGAGCAATTAGTAGCCCGCTTTACCTAACGGCTACTTTTAAGCAGGTGAAACTTTGATTTTGTGTATTATTATGTGGCAGAAGTCCCTATAGCTGGATTTGTTCATTTGTGTAAATTTGGTGTCTTGGATCAATCCATGATGAACACATGCGTATTGTGTATTTAGCATCCCTATTGAATATCTTTCTTTTAGCTTCTTTATGGCTTATACTCTTCATTATGCAGCCTTCTGCAATCGAAAATGGCCCCTATGACTATACCAGAAGTGGAAATCCTACTCGTGATGCTTTAGAAAGGTTTGATCATGATGTGATTCAACTATGGATGTTCCATATTATGTTTCTTTGTCTATCCTCTTTTAATTTGCATGTTTTATGTTCTCAGTTTACTAGCAAACCTTGATAAAGCAGATAGAGCCCTGTGCTTCACCAGTGGAATGGCTGCTTTGAGTGCTGTTGTTTGTCTTGTTGGAACTGGTACTTTTTCTTTATTCAGTGTGATAAAATCTGATCCTTCTTCATGGTTAGTTATTTGAATTTAGATTAACTTACATACTAAGTACCTACAACTATGAGGCCTAAGGTTAGTTGATTGCTCCCATGTTGGATTCATAACTAAACTAGAACTGAGAAAAGTTACTCATCAACTGTGGGGCTGCAGTAATGTATTCTGACAAGATAGCTTTTTGTTTTTCTTTTTGATAGAATATGATAGTTCTTTGTTATTGACTCCTGACAATGTAAATATAGGTGAGGAAATTGTCACCGGAGATGATGTATATGGTGGCTCAGATAGGTTGCTGTCTCAAGTAGTTCCAAGGACTGGAATTGTGGTGAAGTTAGTCTGATTTGTTATTTGTGCTTAGTTATTTACTATATATTGAGTAATTAATTATACAAACAAACCAGCCAACTTTGTTGGTTCTGTGGAGTATAAGTCTATTAGTGATCTTACTTCAATTCTTGTTTGTGCAGATGGGTAAATACATGTGATCTAGATGAGGTTGCGGCTGCCATTGGACCCAGGACTAAGCTTGTGTGGCTTGAGAGTCCAACCAATCCTCGGCTTCAAATTTCTGATATTCGAGTAAGGTGTTGTATTTTATAGTTCTGATTTTCAGAGTATCAATGATATTGATTAAGTTTTACTATTGTGGTTGTTGTCCATCTTCTTTTCCTCACTCAATGTTATATACCTAAGAAACTGTTAGGAAGTTTTGTAATAGGTATCTCAATTTGAAATGTCAAGTGCAAAGGAATATTTGTCTTAGCATTCAGAAAATGCTATGGAATTTATGTCTTTCAATAATGCAGCATCTCACTCTGATCCCCCTTCCCTTTTCCGAAAATATGAAAAGATAATGATATATTGTACTTCAGGAAACATGATACCTTTTCTTTCCTTTACGTTTGGAGTGTTACAGTTATGAATAATCCCTAAATCATACCCTGACTTTAATTTCAATCAGGTTGTATATCTATGACTACCAGCAATAAGTATTTTTTCCCTACATAGATACAAGGTCACTGTTATGGTGAAACTTGCAGACTTGCCAGTATTAATTTTCTTACACTAATGAAGGAGATGGTGTATAGTTTACTTATGAATTATTAGTTATTAATCATGTTTTCTCTCTTGGCAATAAATTACAATTTCAGTTTATATTAGACACTTGTCCTTCGTAAATATATAGGAGTTTTCTTTCTTAAATTACTATTAGCTTTTCTACTTTGTCATTGCTACGCACACTTAGTTATTTGGAGATATCTAATATAAAATATATTTCAAAATTCAAATCCTATGATATGAAGTTCTGATATTAAATATTGTTAAATGGTTCTGCTCTCAACATCAACATCAACATTAACAGCACCTTTAACCCAAGTTAATTGGGGTCGGTGGTATATGAACCAAATGATAAATCGAAAATAGCACAACAGAGGGAAACAAAGCTAAAATAAAAGAATGATGAAAGGAGAAAAGAAGAGGAAAAGGACTAAACAAGGGAACGACTGGAACATAAAACTACTAAAGGGTTTAACCCTCCCCCAAGCTTATAGCTTTTCTCCACTCTGTCCTACGACATACTGTCCGCTAATCTATCTCCCACTCCATTAGGTCTTGTTTAACTACCTTTCCCCAGGTAAGTTTCGGTCGACCTCTATCTCTCTTTGTATCTAGCTCTTGGTAACAAACTCTTGTTCTTACAGGAGCATCCAATGGTCGTCTCATAAATGGTTCTGCTCTCAATAATATAAAATTTCTTTTTCTTTTTCCTTTCTTAATTTATGTCCAAAAAATATCAGAGATGGCTCATTCACATGGTGCTCTTGTGTTAGTGGACAATAGTATAATGTCACCTGTGTTGTCTCGGCCATTATAACTTGGAGCAGGTATAAGTATTGTATTCTAATGAGTATAAATATATTTACTCCTTTAAAACATGCTTGCTAACATGGAGCAGGTATAAGTATTGTATTCTAACGAGTATAAATATATTTAATCCTTCTTTTCATCTCATAAGCTTTTCTGCCCTATTTTTCTATTTGGTATTTCTGTTTGGCATCAAAATGTTTGTGAAGGGTATGATGAAATGCAAACTCCATTTCCAACTCTTTTATTTTTTAATGTATAAAGGAATTTATTAAGAACACCTCAACATGCCTAGTTCTACCCAAAGTATACTCAGACTAGTACTTTTGTGTTGCAGATATTGTCATGCACTCAGCTACAAAATTTATTGCTGGACATAGTGACATTATGGCTGGTGTGCTTGCTGTGAAGGGTGAAAAGTAGGTACTCTTTTAATGTTTCTCAGATTTTCAGATATTAAAGATATGAATTTGTTGTTGTTGTTGTTGTTGTTATTTGAACTTGTCAGTCTATATCTCATTTTCAGTAATGCTGTGATTTAAATTTAATTGAACATCTTTTTATTTATATTTTTAGTAAATGCTTTTATCTTTTAGTATATTAAATGGATCAGTAAATTTTGACAACCTCTTCTACACGACGGACTGATGCATATTTGAATTGCTTGCGTAAATTATTTTTGTAAGATATGTAGTGAAAAATTCCATGAGCTTGGTTTTAAATCAAAGGTTAGATTATGGTTTGAATTTTTTTATTAGAAAGTCCTTTCTTATTGCAAACCAAAGGGAGAAGGAAGTAATCCCTTTGCTTTGTTAAATTCAGTGTGCTTGAGCTCCTTCAAAATTATTTAATGATACTCTTGTAACTATTTCTTTCATGCCTTTTTTTAGTCTTTTATAAGCTTTATTTAAGACCTTCCACCTTTTTTTTTTTTTTTTTAACCTCCTTGTATCTATCATTGGGTTCGTCTACCACCGACCTCAATTAGCTTGGGTTAAAGGTGCTGTTGATGTTGATGTTGATAAGCTTTATTTAAGCCAAAGTTGAGTTAAAGATTTTATTCTTTCGTAAACTACTTGCAATTTTACTTCTAATGGAGTTTTCATTTTTATACTTGTTCTTTTAATTACTGTGGTGTGGATCAGTACTCATTACTCACTTTGCATTCCCTCTTGGATGGTTGCCTCTTGTCAATCTTAAGGTTGGGAAAGGAATTGTATTTCTTACAAAATGCAGAGGGTTCAGGCTTAGCACCATTTGACTGTTGGCTTTGTTTGTGAGGAGTCAAGACAATGACCCTGCGAATTGAAAAGCAACAGGTGCTACTTTCTTCTATTTATATAATAATATTGGGGCCATGTCTTGCTTGTCACTATATTATTTTTTAAAGTAGTTGAAGATTTTTTTAATGATCAGTCTAGTGAACAACTGAATGCAACATGCTGAACTATCTTCTGAGCAAAATACACATGGATCTTTTTGAGTACCTTAAGTTCAATCTATTGTATTTCATGTAATAAGTTCATAAGAATGAAGAAGATACATAAAATGAATTCAGAGAGACAGTGACATTGAGGGTTATTTTAATTAGGGAATAGGGATTCATCTCAAGAGTTTGATTGTGCACGAGGAGATATTAGTGTGACTGCGGCACCTATTGACAAAAAACAGAACAAAAAATCTGTTAATTGCATTGGACACGTGCAAATAAGGCCACTGAAAGCATTAGTGAGGAGAGTAGTTTGAATGGCTTTTATTCCTGAGAAAAGGAGAGGGAGACCAAAAAGGACATCTGAGGAATTGATTGAAAGGGATCTCATGGTAAATAATATCCTTGATTATTTGATTTTTAACTAAACCAATGGCTTTGTGTGATCCATATAGTTGGCTCTACCTAGTGGGATAAGGATATTGTAGTCGTTGAATACATGTATTCATCTTGGGACTAGTGTTTCAAATGTTCAGATTTTAAATTTTATCAGTTACAAATTTTATCTTTTTATTTTAAAGAAAAATCCTTTCGCAGTCTATTTCTCATTTTGATACTATCTTAGTTGTTAGAATTAGTTTTGTAGACGGGATATGAATATCCCTCTTTTCCAACTCACAAGTCATTTGCTTGAATATTTAATGAATTTTCAGAATTTCCTTGTGTGCTTGGTGATTTGGGTTCTGCTTCACATTATCCACATATTCACAACTCACAAGTCTTTTATACTTCTGATTTTGAAGCTGAACAGCTCCTTTAACAATATTTCATATAGAAATTCAAGCCGTTTACATCCTTACGGCATAATTATATGCTTGGATGGTGGTATGACGAGACATGCATGTACTAATTGTAATTTTGGTCAACAGTCTAATGTCTTACATTTTTCAATCCCCATACATTTCTCATTGTTCTGTTAAATTATCATACTTTCTCTGATTATGCTTTTAGAGTTTAAATTTGGATTTCAAATTTACCTTGAAACTATAAAGCTACGGAAGTTCGTTTTTTATGTAGTCTAGAAGGTTAAATTTTTGTGGAGACAGGATGTCAAATTTTTATGGTCTCATAATCTGCTATGTGCTGATTATGTGATATCCTAATTTTGGGTTCGAGATCCATTTGGCATGTCATTGTCTTTTATGTTGACCATTTACTTTGTTATGAATTATGATTGTCATTTTTGAGTGAAAATCTTGTGCAGGATAACGCACATAAGATTGCAGAGTTCCTTGCCTCCCATCCTCGAGTGAAGGAAGTGAATTATGCTGGCTTGCCTGGTCATCCTGGTTGTGATTTACACTATTCTCAGGTGTGGTATGAGTTGAAAATTTAAGATTGTTGTTCCTCTATGGCCACTATTTATTATCAGACAAGATTCATATAGTCTCAGTGCAGGCAAAGGGTGCAGGATCTGTGCTTAGCTTCTTGACTGGTTCATTGGCACTTTCAAAGCATATTGTTGAAACTACCAAATACTTCAGTATAACCATCAGCTTTGGTAATAATTTTTCCACATAATGCTCTAATGAAAGAATTGTCAACTGGTAACAATAAAATAATATAATTATATTTAATAGATTCTCCAGGATATCAGTTCTTTAAGGACAGTACAGATTGTATGAGGTTGTACAATTCTCTAAGCAGACCTTTGGTTCAATTTAATTTATGAACACTAGTTTTCTCTACCCTCTTATATTGCAAATACTAATTTAGTTTGAGGAATAACCGTAAGTTAATATCACTGAAATTAGTCGAAGAATTAAAATAAAAAATTGAGGGAACGTAGGTTTCTAACATATATGTCCAAACATAATGGTAGACCAAAAGGTATACGCGCTTCATATTCTACGTTCTTGAACAACGAGCACATATATCTCATTTAGTGTGTAAAATTTGGACTCTTGCACTTTATTTTTCTTTGGAGAAGTTAACCCCTCATTCAATTTAGGACATGTTTGAGTACATGTTGCACCAGATATTCTCTCATTCCGAGGCGTAACACACAGAAGTAACAAAGCTGTATCTTTTGTGTTTTGTGCATTGGGAAGATGGAATTATGTGCTTAGTTTTCTAGAACACGTTTCTACACAGTTTTGATGTCTGCTGCTCTGCTTGTGAATATTTATGTTGAGAGTTTGACCCTGACACTGTTAACCTTATTATTTTTGTTGTTGGCAGGGAGTGTGAAGTCCCTTATTAGCATGCCATGCTTTATGTTACATGCAAGCATACCTGCTGCAGTTCGCGAGGCCAGAGGTTTAACTGAAGATCTTGTGCGTATATCTGTGGGAATTGAGGATGTGAATGATCTCATTGCTGATCTTGCCAATGCACTTAGAACTGGACCTCTTTAATGTTTTCTTTTTTTGCCCCCTAAAATATTCATCCTTAAGAAATTGGATTAGCATGTTAGTTAGCATGTTGAGGATTTGGGAGCATTGCTATCCTGTCTTTGGATTCTTCAGAGTGGAAATTTGAAGTGTTTCTTATGTGCATGCAATAAAATCCATATTTCCTGTAATTTTGTTGTAGCAATTGTTATCCTTACCTGCAATAAGAGTGGTGAAAATATTGCCATACGAAAATTAACAAGAGCCTATTACTAATTTGTTGTCTTGTTTCTATTCATCACTAAATTAGGATCGAAGAAATTTTTATGGAAAATTTAATTTGCAATGTCAATTTTTTAAAAATAAACAAGTACCTTCTAGATAATCAATTGATGAGAATGCTAAACCCATTGACTTTCCTCGAATATAATAGAAAATAAGATTATAATTTATTAGCATGATGTTCAAGGTTGGATTTGTAATTCACTAATCAATGAAAAAATATCAATTTAAAGTTTTTATAATTTGATTTTAATCTATTTTTTAAAATATAATAAAATATTTAAACTGTTTATTATCTAAATTTTGAACTAAATACGTTTGAGTTAATAATCTGTAACTAGTATCCTTATTGGTTTCATTAATGATTTAGTTTTAAAAAATATAGTTAAAACTAGAAGAAATTGAGAGTGAAAAATAAATAAAATTAACATTATGAAAGCTAGGGCACTTGCATTAGTGTCAAATGGGGCACGTTGAAATTGCACAGGGTGAAACTTTATACACTAGCAAATAGACTTATACACCCAGAATTGAACAGTGCATTTCCGAATAAGCCCTCGTTAAAATAGGTTAAGGCATTTGAACGTTCACTTTTCCCTCTCTCCTGGTGTATTGCTGCTGCTGTGGTACGATTTTTTTCTCCGTCGGCGCAATCAGTTGTTAGCATTTGGGTTGCAGAAGGTGGTTCATTGGTGCTTGTCGGACATTGGGGCGGCTCTTTTGGTGGTTTCCGACCTCCAGAGTAAGCTGTTTTTCGCGTTTTACTGATTGTGGTGTCGTACGGATTATGCAATCCATATGGTGTTTACGGATTACTTAATCCATAAACACCATACGGATTACATAATCCGTACAGTCTTTATGGATTAAGTAATCCGTGAACACCATACGGATTTACGAATTTTACGGATTGATTAATCCGTATGGTATTCACGGATTACTTAATCCGTAAAGACTGTACGGATTATGTAATCCGTATGGTGTTTACGGATTAAGTAATCCGTAAACACCATACGGATTACATAATCCGTACGACACCATTCTTGAAAAATTTAAATGCCAATTGATGGAATTTTGATTCAGATGCTTTGATGAATGTCAAATGAATATGTTATTGGTAATATATGTTTGTTTTAGCTGTTGGAAATGATTGTGGCTTTATGCTATTATTGTTGAGATGGAACTATAGTTTTACTTATTAGTTGGAGCTGTACACTTTATTTTGGTTGGTTACTGGATGGGTGGGGAAATTTTGGTTTATATAGGCACAGGTAGTAGAAGCATAGCTAGCTGGCTTTGTGGTTGGAGTTGTCGTAAGGTTCTTGAAACACAAATTCAGTTAGGCATTTAATAACGTACTGGATAGAGTGAACCAAAACATGAGAAAAATGAACCGTTACAACATTGA